>CM076579.1:740447493-740948764 GCA_034641835.2 Pinus albicaulis
AAGCAACAGATAGAGTACCTACGTCCATTGTTCCAAATACAAATTAAAGTACCCAAAATCCTTGAACAGAGAAAAACGCTAATCATGTGAGGAGTGTGATATGTCAAAATATAAAAAGACCATCAGACCATATCAATAAACCAGCAACATAGACCAGCATCGCTAGTTTTGAAGGCAGAGTGATAAACATTAATCATTTTTTTTTCACAAGAGAAAAAATGTTGTTTTGAATATATTATATGAAGTAAAATAGTCCATGAAGTTATTACATTTTCACATCTGAAGATTGGAACCCAAATATCCATCCAGAAAAGTGGAAGTCCCACCCCAGACAGTGATAGAAAAATACCCCATGTCACATATAGGGACTTGATATAAAATCCAGTAACGGTCCACATGGAGATTATCGACAATCTGAGAAAGCATCCAAATATGCCCGAGGCATCTATAAGAAAGTGAAATAGCAGTATGTAGAATAGTAAAGCAACAGATAGAGTACCGACGTTCATTGTTCCAAATACAAATTAAAGTACCCAAAATCCCGCAACAGAGAAAAACGCTAATCATGTGAGGAGTGTGATATGTCCAAAATATAAAAAGACCATCAGACCATATCAATAAACCAGCAACATAGACCAGCATCGCTAGTTTTGAAGGCAGAGTGATAAACATTAATCATTTTTTTTTCACAAGAGGAAAAACGCTGTTTTGAATATATTATATGAAGTAAAACAGTCCATGAAGTCATTACATTTTCACATCTGAAGATTGGAACCCAAATATCCATCCAGAAAAGTGGAAGTCCCACCAGAGACAGTGATAGAAAAATACCCCATGTCACATACAGGGACTTGATATAAAACCCAGTAACGGTCCACATGGAGATTATCGACAATTTGAGAAAGCATCCAAATATGCCCGAGGCATCTATAAGAAAGTGAAATAGCAGTATGTAGAATAGTAAAGCAACATACAGAGTACTGACGTCCATTGTTCCAAATACAAATTAAAGTACCCAAAATCCTGCAATAGAGAAAAACGCTAATCATGTGAGGAGTGTGATATGTCCAAAATATAAAAAGACCATCAGACCATATCAATAAACCAGCGACATAGACCAGCATCGCTAGTTTTGAAGGCAGAGTGATAAACATTAATCATTTTTTTTTTCACAAGAGAAAAAACGATGCTTTGAATATATTGTATGAAGTAAAACAGTCCATGAAGTCATTACATTTTCACATCTTAAGATTGGAACCCAAATATCCATCCAGAAAAGTGGAAGTCCCACCCCAGACAATGATAGAAAAATACCCCATGTCACATACAATGACTTGATATAAAACCCAGTAACGGTCCACATGGAGATTATCGACAATCTGAGAAAGCATCCAAATATGCCCGAGGCATCTATAAGAAAGTGAAATAGCAGTATGTAGAATAGTAAAGCAACAAATAGAGTACGTACCGACGTCCATTGTTCCAAATAAAAATTAAAGTACCCAAAATCCTTGAACAGAGAAAAACGCTAATCATGTGAGGAGTGTGATATGTCCAAAATATAAAAAGACCATCAGACCATATCAATAAACCAGGAACATAGACCAGCATCGCTAGTTTTGAAGGCAGAGTGATAAACATTAATCATTTTTTTTTCACAAGAGAAAAAACGTTGTTTTGAATATATTATATGAAGTAAAACAGTCCATGAAGTCATTAAATTTTCACATCTGAAGATTGGAACCCAAATATCCATCCATAAAAGTGGAAGTCCCACCCCAGACAATGATAGAAAAATACCCCATGTCACATACAGGGACATGATATAAAATCCAGTAACGGTCCACATGGAGATTATCGACAATCTGAGAAAGCATTCAAATATGCCCGAGGCATCTATAAGAAAGTGAAATAGTAGTATGTAGAACAGTAAAGCAACAGATAGAGTACCGACGTCCATTGTTCTAAATGCAAATTAAAGTACCCAAAATCCTTGAACAGATCAAGAAAAACGCTAATCATGTGAGAATTCTAAGTAAAGTTAATCTATTAACATTGTGAATAAAATTACATCGAAATCAAAAACATTGCCTGGCCATACTCATGGCAAATTTGTCATCAAAAAATCAAAAAATTAAGAAGACTGCCCTCATACGGGGAAACCAGTCTTGAACGTTTAATTTACAGAATTCAAAAATATTACAAAGGTCCATCACAATAAAATAAACTAAAAGCAGCCCAATTAAGTGGGCCTGCTAAGCAAGAAAAACAATTTAACCAAACTACTCCTCCGGTGGTTCCTCCACGATTCGGCACCATCCTTCGGAAGGTCTAGGATCGCTAGGTGCTACCTCCACATGCATGCCACGGCTCCCCTCCTGAAGGCCCGAATGCTGGACGGATTTTTCCGAGCTTAGACCTGCCGGATGGGTGCATTCTTCCTCCGTTTGGGCCTCCTCGCGGAATACCACAGTGACTAAAGCCGTGATTCTTGGGTGGCTGAGAGAGCAATTAAAGGAAAATTGCACAGTGCGCATCGTGGGAGAAGGTGAACTAGCGGTGGGGAAGCCAGGAGCAGGGGAATCCATACGGTGGCCAGATGCTACAAGCCGACCCCGCCCACTCCTAGTATTTGGATATCGACCTAAGTAATAATCACTGGACTGGCCGGAAGTCGACTCTGGTGAGGGGCTGGAGGGAGCGTGCCGGGGT
Source organism: Pinus albicaulis (assembly GCA_034641835.2). Taxonomy (NCBI): domain Eukaryota; kingdom Viridiplantae; phylum Streptophyta; class Pinopsida; order Pinales; family Pinaceae; genus Pinus; species Pinus albicaulis. The sequence continues at coordinate 740,450,206 of CM076579.1, forward strand.
TGACGTTTAGTGCTCCCCCTGCGGCAACGCATCCTATGACGCACGCGAGGCATGGGTGCAATCTCAGACGCAGTGGGCACAAGAGGAGACGAAGAAGCAGAATTCCAATTAACAGAGCAAGACAGACAGAGAAAGAACCGAGAGAAATGCAAATATGCAGCAACGTCTAGGCAGAAGTTCAGCTGGCCACTTCTCCTTATCGTCACAGTTAGCAGGCAGTGTAATCCAGCAACCGGCTTGTCTGAAAAACCATGGCTAAACGCCATTTTGTCGACCCGTCTGCAATGCAATCAAAGGACGCCCGTCATAATTAATCTCTGATCATTAATAATGAGAGCCGAAGGCCGGATCAAATTGGAGCGTGCAGAATCGCTAAGAGGAGTGGAGGTCCGATCTTGAACAGTGTTAAAAATTAATTAATGCAGATTTGATGTGAAAATTTAATTGAACAACGTTAAATGTTAATGCGATTGATATGAAATCGCCATATCCATGTCCCATCACCTTAAACGCCATCGAATGCACCCGCAGCCGGGAGCAGGGCAAGTTTTTATTGAGGACACGTGGTAGAAATTGATTGGAGCGGATCTTTTTTTGGGCCGCTCGCGCAGTGGAAATCCGGACCCGTAAAATATTAGGGCGAATTTGATAAGAAATTCGCGTCACAAAATTGGCCGACGTCAGCAGGCTATTTTGGAACGCGAATTTGGTTTGAATTATGGTTTATCGCTGTTTGAAGTCCGGCGGGCTCGACTCAAGAACAATTTTGTTTGATCCCATCTTATAAAATTTGTGTTGGTTTTCTTTGATAATACACATATTTATAATAAATCATGGGGATACCACACTAAACATGTGGAAAAGTTATATAAATTATTGAGAACAATCATTTTTATGTAAAAATATCCAAGGCGAGGTCCTGTGTAGAGAACCGGGTCGTGAAACCGTTCTAAATATAAAAATCCCGCTTAATAAAGAGACAAAATTGTTGTGCTTTCTAACCCTCGACTCCGAGGATTGGACATGAGTTAAAACACAAAAAAGGATAGCGGAACCCGCATTTGCACCCGTGGTCAAGCCCTCTACCAAAACCACGAGCGGAATCACAAAAGCGGGTTGCCATCGCACCGCTTTTGCGGAGTAGGCGCATTTCCTATTCGCGAGCGATTCGATAGGGAATGCGACACGTGGCGAAGTGACCCCCGAAAAACCACCGTTTAACCCGCGCCATCGCACGTTAAAGCCCGACGTTGGAAGCCGAGCGAAATTTCCAAGAGTCGTTGATTTGGAGAAGGGCCATCGGACGGTGGTCGCACGTTGAACTTGCCCGGAGGTTAACTAAGGTGTGCGGAGGATAGCCATGTACGATACGAGTGTTTGATTGGTTATTGATATATATAGGTGGGGCCAGAGTATAATGAAATTGTTTAATTAAACGATTTGCGGATAATTAGCATAAGTCCGGAGCGTGATTGTTGTAAGGTTGGGTGGTGAAATATAGAGCCGAAAGTTCATTACAAGTTATTTATTTAAAAAGAAACGTGGAGTATAAATACAAAGTGTTGAAATTTAAACATTGGTTATAAGGCTTGGAGATAATATAAAGTCGGGAATATAAATTAAAGTCCAACCATTGTGGATAGTATTTATTTATCAAATTCTACGAATTTGATAAATAAACCCGAAGAAAGAAGAAGTCAATTAAGACTCATGCTGGAGGAAAAGAACGGGGTAAACCAAGGGAAAATGTTGACAAAGTGATTGTAGACACACCAGCTCTCCTTAGGGGTCCAATTTCAGTTTTGTTGCATCACACGATGATCTCTCTTCTCTGGCATTTACTTGTATTGCAGATCACTATTCTAGGAATAAGGAGTTATTTTCTCCAAAAATAACCCTAGCCAAACATTGACAATGCATCAAGGATATCTTTCTATGCTTCATAAGCACATTTGCTCTACTTCTAAATCATGTCTTGGAAGTGGTTGTTTTGCTGGAAATTATTCACCAGTTGGTTTCATACCAAAGTCTTTTTCACATTTTCAGCATCCAATACCTGAAAAAGATAATGGTTTAAAACAACATAAATATTTGAAATTTTGCAAGAATTGTCTGGCACACTTTGAATATGAATTTTGAAGTCAAGTGCATGATGCTGTATAGGATCAAGTGTCATTTTGAATACCAAATGTTTCACAAGAAACTTCTCAACATGCTACCCTGCAATAAGGATTAAATGACAATATTGCATCAACTATTTCCATAATAAAAGTGCACCTCGGCCATAAGACTAAACAACTACAAATGTTGTAGATCTAACAAGACCACACAATCAAATGTATTCCACAAGGCCAATACCGTATGAAAAATGAAAAGGAGTTTGCAACCAAAAATACCTTAGGCAACTAATTCAATTAGATACACCAAACCATCAGCAAAAAGGAAAACCAGCCTACTCAAAAGGCAAGCGTTTACCTCCTTTGACAAAATTTTGAGTTCCGAAACAAGGGCCTTTATTGTCTTGTCAATGCCCCTAGTAATTTGAATGGGGTTTGCACCTGCCGCAACAACCTAAACAAAAAGGTTTCATTTCAAATTATTTTCCACAAATTTAAGATACAACCATTGTCAGTTTTGTATTTCCTAACAAGCTCATAAATTTTGACAAAAGAACCAAAATTTTTTAATACCTGATAGCAATTTTTTCACTCAAAAACTATCTTAGACTCAATAAGCCCAACCCAAAACTAAAAACCAAACACCATAAGACCCTAAAAAAATGAATAGATGATCTTAATCCAGTACTATCGACAAAAAGTTACCTTTACACCCTCACTTATTAAACCCTGTGCTGTTGAATTTTAACTTCAACTGCTGCAGCAGAAGGACGGATGCAGCAGCAACATTTTTTTTTGGAGGTTTCTTGCATGCCATCCAGAAATTTAATTCCGCATTTAAAATTCCTGCAAGTTTTTTTTGTAGACGGCCGCAGCCATATTTCTGTACAGGATTGTATTTAAACACAACAACCAGCATTAACTCAATTCACCAACCAGAAATTAAACAAACATAAATTTACTCGACAGTTTTGTAAATTCAAAAGGAGGACACATGGAGCATTAATATTGGATCGCATGAAATTGAAGGGAATCTGAAAACCTGAAAACCAGACCCAAATTTTTTATAGGGCACATTGGATTGAGAATTCGAGTTAAAATTAGGCAGACGTCAGCATCCCATTTTGGAACGCGAATTTGGTTTGAAATTCAATCTATTCAGACTTTTGAAGTCCGACGGAAAGGGTTCTTTAATGTTTTGATAGCTTAATATATACATATTTTTTAAACATATGTTATATATATCATATGCGAAATGAAAGGTGGGCCATAGAATTTAGTTTTAATTTTATTTTTTAAAAAGAGGGTTTATTATAATATGTTTTGTATGTTACGACATATAAAAATAAAAAGGTCGAAAAAGCTTGGTATTTTTTTTTATAGACAGTACGTAAATTTTTTATTACACAGCAGTGTGTAAAAAGTGAAAGACCGAGTGTAACTTTTTAAGTGTGTATGCACAGCAGTGCGAAAGTGAAAAACACAGCAGAGTGTTTTAGAGACAGAGTATGTTTGTTTTGAACAGATAGTGAGTTGGTTTTATGCATTGCGTTTTGTAGCAGTCATAATTTTGTAATCCCTCTCAGTGAGGAAGAAGTGTAATAGTTTTTTTTTGAGTTATTGAAGGGAATAGAAGTTTGTTTTCAAAGTATTGAAACTCTGTCTCCTGTCAAAGAGATTTTTATTTTCTCTGTGTTAGAGGAAGGGAGATTTATTCTCCATTCATTGTTCTGGAATTTTTCAATATTCCAACATGTGCAAGAACAAAAGATGTTGTGGTTCCATCCCCAGCTAAATCATTTTTCTTTGCTGCAGCTTGCCTTACCAACTTGGCCCCAATATTTTCAACTGGGTCCTCTAATTCAACCAATAAAAAGGCCAAAACCATAGCATTGAGATACATTTCATTAGACTGTCAATAACAATAAAATTTGACTCAGCCATAACCCTTTCCTTTTATTGTTGTGAAAAGCTTTATGCATTACTCTAATGTGGCTAGTCCATAGGCCAAGTAGACCACCGGGTAACAAATATGTTTCCTTTCACCTTTGAGTTTTCAAATTATGCCTACCAAATCTAAGACATTTAAGAGGGGGAACTAATACAACGTTAAAAAGAAAACCAGAACACACATCTACGAATTACCTCCTTAGCTACTGTCACACCATCATTAACTATTTTCGGAGAACCATGCTTGCTCTCCAAGACAACATTTTTCCCTTCGCCCCAAGGGTGACTCCAACAAGATCAGCAAGTTTGTTCACACCGCTTGCAAGACAATTTGACAATGCTTTTATTAAGTGTGCAATTGAATGCCAGACCATATGCCAAAACAACCCTCCATGAAAAATTAAAATAACACATTAAAATCGAATATAAGTGGGCAAGGAAAGATCCACCGCAGTGAAGTTTCACGTGCAGGTGACCTTCCTTTAAACATAATTTTTTCTTTGACCTGCAATTTTTTTGTCACTAAGCCATCCTTGTTGAAGTACAACTCCTTTTCCATAGCTCTTGTATTAACTACCTTCTCTCTGTCGCGTAATCTCAGAGTCCCTCTTCTGCTTGAGCGATTAAAGGAAATGGGTGAAAAAACTGAAAGAGAAGACAATTGTTTGCCATAATTATCAAACATTGCACCCAACTTCTTCCCCTTTCCATTGTTACCCAATGAGGTAGATGTGGAAATTGTTGTCATACCGCCCAAAGCAGAGGCCATCTTCTCTTATGCTAAATATAGAATTACAAGATCTTCATATTAGTATGAACCTTAAAAAACATGACTCCCATTGCTAAAAACCACTTTTAAGTTGTAACAGGCAAACTAAACAACTATCGCAACTTTTGGCAACTTCTGGATCATTAAGAGAGAAACAACCAAAGAGAAATACAACCACAATCCTCATTTTAATGAGACCGGACTATATATTTGCATTAAGATAATAGAAAGAAATCACGACTATATTAAGGCTAGCACAAAACAATCTTTAACCAGTGTCTCTCGCGGCCTTCAAGTTGCCATGCTAGAGGTTGCATATTTTTAATTTAAATTCTTGACCTCTCGTGCCCATCTATGAATGAATCCAATGGGATATCTACATCAAATGCTCCTTTATATCCCCAAAAACAAATTCCCTACTACAAGAGCACCAGTATTGATGGATCACCCCACACCATCCCACCCACTAGAAACGGTGAAAAAGGAAACTCGAGAAACCTTCTGAAATATCTCAAGATGACTATATGGGTGGTTCTTATGAATCAACCGACCATTCAGAACATGCTCATCAATCCAAACCATAAGTATTATGTGACAATATTCAAGCAGGCACTGAATCGGATTTCTGAAGCTATGTTAGAGAAACCCTAAACTCTCATTGAAAATAGGTGAAATGTGGCACCACTCAGAGATTGACATGTGCCAATTGGTACAAGTGGTAGACAATTGGCATGCTCAAACAACGAGGTGATGCAGAAATGACATGAGGGAGAAAATATCAGAAAAGCCCCAAATCTGGAGAACTAAAGCTCATCACCAACCTGAGATTGACAACTTTACATGATGTAACCTATGAAATCGTAAATGGAGAAATAATAGTAACAATAAAGTAACCTATGTAACAATAAAGTCGGATTCATCCTGGGAGTGGTAATGGGAGAAATCATAGTGAACAACAGAAAACATGCATAGTTTCTTACAATCAAATAGATGAAAAAACACATACAAAAAACCTAGATAATAATCATGAACAAGCTTAATATTGAATTATGAACTGTAAAGGAACTTACAAAATGTGACATTACGAACCTGGTCAAGTGCACAAGCAAAAATATCCCGGACATGACCCTGGTTGACAAGTTGTATTGCTCATGATGCAAGAGGATTTGTACCTGCACTGCCAAGTCAATCAAAATCCATCATTATCTATACAATAAATACAAGTAATTGATGTAGTATTTTTTACTCTAAGATGCATTCTTATGATAATGTTAGAACATATGTTGAAAATGTCAAAACATACCCGAATAAGCTCCTCTTCGTTTCAAGAACAATTTATTGGAGTTGCATGAACTTGGAACAAGCCTCCCACGATCTGAAAGAGTAGCAACTAAGTCAACAATGACTTTTTTGTTGCTACGCTGGATCGAGGGAGGTTTGCTCCAAGATTAAATCGCTCCAATAAATTATTCTCTACTAAACAGGGCCAACCACGTGAAGGTGGAAGCTCTTATGGCCCCTCCCCCCCGCCTCACATCACTCTCAATTCCCCAATACCCAATCTATATTTCATTTTTTACTTTCATGAGCATAAAAAAAAATATTCAATAACTAATAAAAAAACAATTCAACAAAAAGTACGCAAGGAAACATTGTAATTAATGCTTGACATAAAAATAGTATGATAAATGAGTTTTTTATATAACGCAAAAAACGTTCCAAGTATGGTAACGTTTGTCTTATAATAATACAATATTTTACATTGTCAAATTTTCTTTTTCTTCTTCCTATTTTTAAAGCTCCTAATTATATCATCAATATCATCGTGCTCTGCTACTGTTTCGTGCCTTTCGACCCGCACTGCTGACCTAGTTGCATATTCACGATGTTTGGGCTCATCCAGTGACGGGGCATCGCCTACAAAAACAGATAATATTAAATTTTAATTGTCAGCTTTTAAATATCATTGAACTAGTTCGGTAATATTAATAAAAAAATTTGCAATGAGATTATTTACCTGGTGCACCAGTTGTCGCCGCTGACCTAGTTGCGTTGTCACGATGTCTGGTCTCATCCAGTGACGGGGCATCGCCTACAAAAACAGATAATATTAAATTTTAATTATCAATTTTTAAATATCATTGAACTAGTTCGGTAATATTAATAAAAAAATTGCAATGAGATTATTTACCTGGTGCACCAGTTGTCGCCGTTGAGACTGTTGCCCTGTCTTCCTCTCTGGTGGTAAGATCCTCAAGGGAAACATTCTTTGTCATTTAAACAAAAAACGTTATAAGGAAAACCATCAAGGTATAATTAGAAAAAATTATAAGTGGAAATTAATTACCGTCACGACCCTCACTGATAGCAGCATTGTCGGCCTGGTCCCCACTACAATGATCAAGTTGCACGAGAGGATCATCTACATCTAGCTCTAAAACTGGGTTATTTGCCTCGTCGGTAGTGCTGCTCCCCTGATTTAAACAAAGTTGTTAGACATTAAATTTATGGATGAAAACAAAAATATTGAAAGGTTAATGTTTTACCTTATCAGGCATTCTAGATCTTGGGACCTGCCCCAAGCTTCTGCGACGTTCAACTACAACTTGGTAGCCAAAACAGAAAGCTATATTTTTATCTTCCTCTATAGTTTCTGTTCCGAAGTCATCACCCTACATTACATATGATTGTGTATTTTTAATCATATCTGATAGGATTACAAAAACGTTGGAAGGCGATACAATTAATTATAAGATGTTTAGCTACTTAATTACAATTCTTGCAACTAATTTCAAGTAGCCACCCTGGCCGAGCTTGTGATGGCCCTTTTTCTCAATCCTAGCTTTGGTTGCCTTTGAGGTGTCAGGAAACCTAGCATCAAAATATTGAAGTCAGATATGACGTAGCACACTTTTATTTTAGACATAAAGAAAATTAAAGCTTTTGAATTAAAGTTGTAATTTACCTTGCGGGTCCAGTTGGCATTTTTCCTTCTTTCTTTTCCCTTTTCTCTTTTCCATCATGGATGAGTGCTCTCCACTTACTCTCTGAAACTGCGAGAGGACGCTCATATCTAGGGTTAAATTGCAATTGCGTCCTATAGGTGTCCCTGGTATATTTCAAATATTTGCCGACTGCCTGAGCCACCGTTGTTCTGTCAAATGTGCCGACCCCAAAAAGGGCTTCTAGATAATCTAGAAGTTTTTTTTTTAGATTGGAATTCTGGGAATTCCACCCTGTACGTATGGTTGGGCCAAAAATTACCAACGCATGGCTCTCCAGAATCATGTAGAACTCATTGTTTCCTACACAGAATAAAACCAAAAAAAGAAGAAGATATTATCATTAATTTAAAAATAAAAATCATGATAAATATGTTTTAGATAAAGTACATGAAATAGTTAAAATATTAAAATTTACCTGGGATTTTTACATGCTTTATAGGGACACCCTCATCGTTCACCAACAACGTGCCATTAATGGTCCCTGTGGAGCTGACACGTGTAGCTCCAGGAAACACAATAATGTAGTTGGCCATATCATCCTCATCATTGCCAACACGTTCAGCGGTTGGCTGGGTGTCTACTTGGGCAGGGTGTGTTTCTTGGCTAGCACCTAAAGGAGTAGAAGGTGTACGAGAGGGTTGCTGGGCAATCTCTTGCCCTTGTGTCCCACTACCACCAACACCGGGTTCAGCAAATGCCAGAAAACGCTACATACAAAAGAACTTTTTGTTAGTTTAGTCAATGAAAAAATTAAAAATCAAACTATCACAATTCATCTCATGCAGAACAAAAAAAATATCCTTTTGACTTTTTATTATTACTTGATATCTTTCTAGCTGCCTCATAAGATGTTGTATCCTCTCTTCTGTTTCAGGTGTTTGAGGCACGTCTATCAAAGCATTAAATTCCGACCTTGCATCTCGTGCCTTTTTTTGCAACAAGAACACTAAAGATAGGGATGAAGAAAGCTCTTCCTCAAAGAGGGAATCATCAGGCGTACCATGACTAGGTGTCTGCATATTTGAACAAAATTAATATTATTTCAATTATGTAAATAACTAAAATACCTAAAGATAGAGCAATGCTGGCACTTTACATGTTCTTCCGCCGGCCTCTTTCCGCGATCATCCTGTCTCGGGGTTGTTCCTGCACTGCTCTGATCAGTCTGCCACATTGCAATAAAATTATAAATGTAAAAACTTGAAAACAATATCTAACTTGAAAACACAAAATGAAAACTGAAATAATTTCTAATAAGACACCGGAAAACAGAGTTAGAGTTTCAAATATGCCTTGCATTGAATTCAGTCCTGGAAACATGTCATTGCACATTAAGGCACCCAAAAATTCAATCCACGAATGATATATTTAAGTAGGCTTCTCCTATTCTGGGAAAACACCATACCTATAATGCATTCACTTGCATGTATAAAGGGAAATGAAAACATGTTTTCATACAATGGTGACAAAGGCATATTGGGGAAAGGTATCTTCACTTTTTATTTATGTTGTTCACCCACACCACTCTTGTGTTTTCACTAATCCTGTTTTGTCATTTTTGGATTCAAATTAAGTTAAGGCCTTAAGTATTTTTTGACCTTTCGGTGTAGTTTTTATAAGTGGCATGTATGGATTTTCCATTAATTCTGCACTTTTTCTCTTCATGCGCATGTTTCCCCGGAAATCAAATGCATGATTTAGTCCCATACATTTAACAAGTTGTTGGATCAACTCCATAGGAAATATCATGTTTCCTATTCAATCAAAATTTATCTCAGCTAGGGTAGGTAGGAAGGTTTTCCCTTTGTATTAATAGGGCACTTCTAGCTTGCATTTTTATTATATCTTTCAAATTTAGTGTCGTTTCAATTAGGGCATGAATTTTTGCAACTTTTAAGGTGAGAATGAACAAAGACAAATTTTTGTGATGGATGACTGTATATGACTCCATGGCCAGAGGAAAAGGCACTAATCTACTTCTTCAAATATCTATAGTTCTCATTCACCTCATATGGAGATGGTCCCCGATTTTGAGCCAAATGTTGCAGCAAAAAGTTCCCCCCCTCCATAATTTGATATTCAATGGAAATTTCTTAAATTGATGATGGGGCATGATTATGGAACATTGGCACATACATATGTAATGGAATTCCAAGATCATGATATATGTTTGCATATGTTTATGGCAATGTTCCACCAAGTCCCCCGGAGGTGGGAGCGAGGGGACGAGGGAGCGCGGGAGCGGCCTATGCAAAAGCTCCCTACCAATTTTCAGGAAACGTGGGGGGACGTCGGGGTCATAAAAATTATAAAATTTAATATTTAAAATGCAACTATATTTTTGCAAGGAATGTATATACAGTCATCATACACTTGCATCATGAAAGATAAATCATAAATGATAAAATTACAAATCGATGAATGATGAATCATATAATTGAAACAAATTTAAAAGTTAAAAGTTAAAACATACATCATACAATCATGCATGTAAGTTTGTAAGTTTGTAACTATATAATCATTAATGTAACTTTTAACAATGTACAATGAAAATAAATTTTAAGATATCATATGAAATATTATATCAAGATTCAAAATAGAGTTTAAACTGAAGTTTACAACTCAAGTCTGAAACAAAAAACTTAAACGCAAATAAGTTATGTCTGAAACATAAAACATAAAACATAACATACGAATATCAAATGATATCATCATAATGATAAATGAGCATAAATGCTCAAGTTAATGCCCCACTAGTCTCTGCATCCAACTTCTGCACGAATATATCAAGATCAACCATGTCACCATCTGAATCAGAATCACTTGGATTCTCAAATATACTAAGTGGCACATCAACTTTTAACACGAAACCATAAACTAAAAGGGGCGGTGAGGGGACGTGAGGGGGCGTGAGGGAAACATCCCCTAGAAGTCCCCAAGACCCCGGAGCGCGAGGGGGTGAGGAATATAGACCCCTAGGTGGGGGGGCGAGACCCCGTGTAACACTGGTTTATGGAGGTGGTGGAGCAAAAAAGAGCTCAAATAGAGCTGAAATTTTTCACATAAAAAGGACCGTGGGCTTGACTAATGGTTCCATTTAAAAAATGATATCTAGACAGAGAATAAGTGTAGCATGCAAACATGCATTGAAAATCCATCTGAGTTTGCATTGTATTACTTATGATAGATTCAAATTTGGGTTTCAAAATGCCAGGTTATGGCATGATTTTGTCGAGAAACCCTTAGTTGGATTCTCGTGTTGGTTTAATTTATATTTTAAGTTTGTTTTGCAGTCTTTGGGTGATAGTAACTCATGAAATAGGTTACCAATGTGTAACAATCATATTTCAAGAATAAAGTTGTGATTTTTTTATATTATTATTATTATCTATTAGTTACGAGTATTGACACCTAATGCCTGGAATTTTGACATCTTGATAGCATGGATAATTTCGAAAATGTTTCTAGTAATGTTAACATAATAACTATCATTACGTGTCTTCACTTTTTTCACCATAATAGACCTGTGATATGGACTCATCACACAACTTCATATGCTATGTCCCAACAAGTTCAAACTGGTTGAACCTACCTCATAGTGTGGTTATTAAGGACAAGTTGCTTGGTATATAACTCGATATCATAGACCGCGTTGCAGTTCTAAAAAGAATCCTTAAGTGTCAAAAAAACTTCACAATATGTTCTAATATAAAGCCTTTTGGGATACCTGAAATAATATGTGTATCATTGATGACTTTTAAAGTATGACAAGATCTAGAGGGAAAGGAAATCAATGGAAGAGTGATCCACCAATGAGAACCTAGAATTTAGCATCAGATGAGTTAGAGTCTAGGAGATTGAAAGCCTATAATTTTAATTAGTGATGAAGGACATCACATAGGTGATTATATTTTCATGTAGAATAATCTGTTAATTCAAATTTAAACTACATAATATGAAAGGCATACCATAAATTTTTCCACGTAAGTCCAAACAACCTATAAAAAAGGAAAACCTTCTTTTTCCATGGGAAATAATTTACCTTTCCTTTTTCAAGATAATCTAAATCACAAAAAATATGAACTATACTACACACATTCTTGGATAATGTGAAAGTGGAAAAGGAATACCCTACACAAGTGATGCACACATGTACATTTGAACACTAATAGATTTTTTAGTTGAAATGCAATGCTTGTTTTCATTTAAATGTAGGGTTTTTAAAGCAGGGAGAAATAATGGCTGCCAAATTAATAAGCGTTTCTTTGGGAAAAATTTAAATCTTGTATTGGGTGATGAAGATAATAAAGGGTATTGAATCTTGATTCTTGACATCTAGAGAGAACCCTACAGCCTAACACAATCCAATGGAATTGACCAAAAAAACCCAAATAGAGTCAAACCTACTATAGGAGGAAGGGCCTGCAGTAAGAACTTACCATTTTGCAAGAGCTGAGGGCGAACGCTGAGGGTGAATGTTGTTCTGCAAGAGCTGAGGGCGAACGCTGAGGGCGAATGCTGAGGGCAAAGGCTGTTCTGCAAGAGCTGAGGGCGAATGCTGTTCTGAAAGAGCTGAGGGCGAATCCAGGGTGAATGCTGTTCTGCAAGAGCTCAGGGCGAATGCTGAGGGCGAATGCTGTTCTGCAAGAGCTCAGGGCGAATGCTGAAGGCGAATGCTGTTCTGCAAGAGCTGAGGGCGAATGGTGTTCTGCAAGAGCGGAGGGCGAATGCGCGCGTGATATCAGACGTTAATGTAGCACACATGTAAATTTGAACACTAATAGATTTTTGTAGTTGAAATGCAATGCTTGTTTTCATTTAAATGTAGGGTTTTTAAAGCAGGGAGAAATAATGGCTGCCATATTAATAAGCATTTCTTTGGGAAAAATTTAAATCTTGTATTGGGTGATGAAGATAATAGAGGGTATTGAATCTTGATTCTTGACATCTAGAGAGAACCATACAGCCTAACACAATCCAATGGAATTGACCAAAAAACCCAAATAGAGTCAACCCTACTATAGGAGGAAGGGCCTGCAGTAAGAACTTACCATTTTGCAAGAGCTGAGGGCGAATGCTGTTCTGCAAGAGCTGAGGGCGAACGCTGAGGGCGAATGCTGAGGGAAAATACTGTTCTGCAAGAGCTGAGCGCGAATGCTGAGGGCAAATTCTGTTCTGCAAGAGCAGAGGGCGAATGTGCGCGTGATATCAAACGTTAATGTAGCTATTGCGACAAATACGAAACAATAAAATCATTTTTATGTAGCGCGCATATAAGTTTCGAATTTTTATGTAGCGCGCGCCTCCAAACGTCGCAATGGCGACACCTAGACATTGTGTCGCAGTTGCGACGTTTGGAGTCGTCTCAATAGCGACGCTTTGGGCCATGGTGTCGCAATTGCGACGTCTTCCTCCAAACGTCGCAATTGTGACACATTTTTAAGTGTCGTTATTACGAAACTTTTCTATAGACGTCGGTATAGCGACGGTTTCGGGCGGGATGGAAAAAATTTGGGAAAATTTCCGACATTTGGTCAAAAGCGTCGGAACCAAGTGTCGGAATTTCTGCCAAATGTAGTAGTGTGATAATCAGAGTTGCATTAAACTCTCGATTAATCTTGTGTTTCATGATAGATCTAAACATATTGATATCCAATATCATCATATCAGAGATTGTGTGCAACAGAAGATCATATTGCTTCAGTACATTCCTATAGAAGATTAGGATGCAAATATTTTGACGAAGGCACTTAGCAAGAGAAAATTCGAATTCCATAGAGGCAGGATCGGGGTGAAGGATAATCCCTATATAGTTGAGAGGAAGTGTTGAGATTCAACAAGATGATGAGCTTATTGAAAAGTAAGCACCTTCACTAAGTGGGGCTCGCAGGCTATTTTTATGTGTATGCCTATTTTTAGACATGGTGAGCATATTCTATAAGTTGTAGGATGCTATTTGTAGATGGTTGGTCAAATGTGAAAAATAGATGAAATTCTATTTTTAGAATATTGGGCGAAGTCTCTTTATAGATCTTCAATGTAAATATAGATGCATGTCGATTATTATTAGCGCTTAATAATAATCCGACAATAAATATCAACTTATTCTCTTACATGAATGATTAGTATAGATTAGTATAGGCTATCAACATCTTCACAAGTTAGTATAGATTAGTACGACACAATATCACAAGTATATAAACTCTTACATGAATATCATAACCATAACCATTTTCATAGGCCACTCTAAATTAGCACGATACATAATAATATCGAGATCTTAAATGCAATGACCGTAATTCATATAAGAACAAGTTACTATCACATATGACTATCCGACACATGTGCACATGACTGCACTGATTAACTAACATCGATCATGAATGTAACCACAACAACAATAGAATGATAGGCATGTACATAACAATAATGAATAAAACAAACATCAACCAACATGCATGAAATGCATGAATTCCCAACATTCAAAATTGTATGACGATCTGCTCTTACCCCGAGGTCCAGTGCGACAACCTTGCTCTAATGATATGCATCTCATGCTCTATCTCAGTCAACACATCATAATCATAACATACCAACAACATCATCATGACAAAAAATGCATGCAATTATCTCATGTACAACAACCATGACCATGACAATGCATGCATAACAACATGCATCTAGCCCATCCAGTCCAAGTGTTGAACCATGCTCTGATACCACCTTGTAACCACCCCTCCCATAGCTACCCAGTTTCACTGGCCTGCTAGGGTAAACATGAGAAGAAGAGATAATATGACATGAATCAAATCCCTAACATTTAAGGAAGTGGAATCAACAAACCAAAACTTTACTAACTTCCCTCGGGTGCTACAGGACCCCCAAGTGATAAACCACCCTTCCAAGTGCCCAAACCTTGAGTTAAATTTCTTTTTTTACTGATATGGATTCCCAGATGCTAGCACAACACTGCCTGAATTCGACTGCAACCATCTAGTCGCATGCATAAGCCGCTTTTTCAGGGCTAGTCTCCAAACCAATGCCCAGAAATTAAAAAAACTTTCCAGAATGATAAGTGACACAAGGAAAAAGCCTCTAACACAAAACTTAATCAAGGACTTGAACTAACCAGGTCTAACCATGACAAACATTCTTTCAAACACATGGTAAACATGAAATCTACAGGTCATGAATGCATATATGAACACATGGGTCTCTTACTTATCTGGAAATCATCAAGAAGGTCTACTGCCTGCTCATAATATTTGCAATAAAATCTATTAGGTCATGCATTCAATAACCATTCATTTAACAATTAAAACATGACAAGAGCCATAAATGGAATTTTCATAACACCGTGCTTATAACCAACATATAACCAGATAAATAACAACGATAGAACAACCATCAAAGCCACATCATAACAAGAAAATTTATTCATACCACATACCAATCGACCATAGATTGGGCTGAATGAAATATTTCTTTTAGCTAATCACCCCCGTGCCATATTCCAAGCACGAATATGGGATCTCATGGGAAAACCAAAAAATGAACAACCAAGGGAATCCATAGGTTAAACCACTTGTACCATCACACTACCATGATATCACCTAAACTAGTCCTGAGATCACAAAACCAAACAAAGCTTGGATTCCTAAGAATTCCTTCACCATCCCTTGAGGATTTTTTCTGTCTCCACCCACCTGTTGAGGGCTTCCCGGAGAAAACCATCTCCATCCCCAACCCTTGGGATTTTCCTGATGCCACCTCACGCGGATCCAAAGCCTTATGGTAATCCAAATCTCAAACAAGAATGAATCCCATCACACCATGGATATCCAGGAATTGGAAAGGCAAGGCTGAAATCACTATCAAATCAGGAAAAAACAATTCCATTGACAACATGAGAACCAAATACACACATGCATGTAGCATGCATTCACAAATGAGCTAGGAAATCACACATACAACCTATTTCCTACAATTATTCTTGCTGAAGTTGCTTGATCCAAATTTTCCTTGATTAATACTTTCTTTCCTTTGATTTATTTTTCCTTCCTTTGCCTTCCTTTACTTGCTTGTTTTCTCTCTCCACTTGACGCTCTTCTCCTCTCTGAAACCAATTCCAAAACCAAATTGAAAAAAAAGGTTGTGAAATGATCCTCATAAGCCTTTTTATTATTGAGGCCTCTAATTTCTTCATTTTCCCTTTATTTTCCTTCAATTTTCTCCTCACATGCAACCTATGACCTTTCATCTCCCTTTTCTCCTAATTTCCTTTATTTTCATAAGTAAATTCCAATAAATTCCACTTTTCCTTTCTAAAGCCTTTACCAATTTCATTAGCCATAATAAACCAAATGAACACCCACTAGGATGCTTTTTCCCAACATTCATCTTGGAATACATGTCCCATGACCTTGTTCTTATTTTACCTTTATTAACTTTATTACATATACTTTTAACCCGGGGTAGTTACATTTACCACACCCCCTTTACACACACACACACACACACACACACACACATAGAAAATTAGAAAAGAAGAAATGTTTTCTTATCATGGTAATTACTTGTGATTTCTTATAAATCTTATTAAATTCTTTTATGTCTTATTTTATCTTCTTATAATAAAGAAACTACCAAAACACAAATGTATGAAGATCAAAATAACAAGGACATAGGATATAGGCTCTTGGCAAGGGAAAAACACCTCTCCTAAGGGAAAACCCAAAAATTAACTTCTCTTACTTTTGACCAAAATCAAATAAGAAAACTAAGACCATTGAAAAATGAATACCTTCTCCAATACACCAAGTTAGCCTCTAAAAAATGTTCCTTCTAATTAGCTTCTTCAATATTGCATCAACCAAAATTTCAGCCCTATTGCATCAAAATTTCAGCCTAACTATAAACCTGCAATTTTGTCCCTTTCAACAACCTATAAACTCACACGTGTGAGAAAAGTGAGAAAATTTCGACTCCTTTAGCTTCACAAATGATCCTTCCTCCTTCGCATTAGATTCTCCTTCCTTTCTAGCCTTTTTTGCACCCCTTTTCCTTCACTTTCAATTGCCGATCGAACTTGGTTGGATAGATGATCAAATGAGGTCGAGTTGCACTTTTATATATAATATTTAGGTGTGGTCGAATTCCCTTTATGAGGCCGACTTGAATGGAGGGTAGGACGACTTAATGGAGAATCCATATTAGACCAATGTACATAAAAAAAAAATATTATTCTTTGACACAAAATTCCCAATAAGGGACTATTACATGACAAGGACAATGACTCATGACATAAACCCTAGAAGCACTCAATGGGTGATTTGACCTAGAAATAAAATAAATGAAGCATGAAACCCATGCTTATAAATAAATTTTCTTTTAAAATAGATTTTCTTTTTCTTTCTTTTGAAAAATACATAGGAATGACATAAGACAATAGTTATGAAGATGAATACTAGTTACATTTCTCTACACTTCCTCTTAACTAGGGAGGTATTCATATTGTTCAACCGGTACAAGGTTGATCTCAATTTGAAATGTTACAAGAAGAGTACAACATACAAAAATATAGGGACACCAAAATTTCCAAGGTATCCACCACATCAAAGATCCAAGTGTCAATGAAACTATTTCTAGGATCCATCAACTTAACGATCCAAGTGTCATTTCCAAGACATTGATACAAGGATCTAAGACATTGTTAGAGACTAAGGTGTCATCAAGGAAACATGCCACTATAGGTACCATAAAGCTATATCCATGGTATATATCCAACTAGATATAGATACCATCTATTCATTTATGCCAAGACACCAACCCTTAGGGATCTAGGTATCATCAAGGTCAAACACAACAACAAAGCTCCACATGATCAAGATACCATCCCACATCAAGATCCATACATCATCAAGGCCAAAATACAACATGAGATCTCAAAACAAACTTGGCCAAGATGTCCTCCCAAGTACCATCATACGGGTAGTTTATGGTACTCATCTCTCCCTATTAACCAAAAAAAAGATATCCACAAATCCAATTATGCTTCTAAAATACACAAACTTCTCAGGGAGAGATCAAAATATCAACTACTTGTTCATTATATTGTAGCCACATGACCCTAATCACTTCTATAATGGTTCTTACTATCGATATGCTAGCACAATCTTCAAGGTCCTCAACCATTATAATGTTGCTCAGATCATCATCTCCAAGCAAAATATTGATAAAATCCTCCTTTTCCAACTTCTTTAGTAACACCTAACTCTTCTTCAACACTTCTCAAAACGACTTCATCAAATAAGGGTAATCATCAACAATGCTTTAGTCACTTTACAATTTTATTATTTCTTTATCAATGTTCTTCAAGTTTCCAAGATCATGTCCTATTTCTCAACCATGGAGGATATATACTTTTATTCATTCATCACCAATTTTTCAACTTCACACGATCTTTCTTTTGCATCATCATATTATCGGAGAATTCATACCTTCCAAAACTTATATTCATATGGAAACAAGGTTATCTTTCAATCAATAATGTATACTTCAATGTCACTATGGTTCTTACAACTCCCTCTTTCCATAATGCCCAGGTCATCATCAAACATGAGGTAAGCTTACAAATTTACAATCTCTTGTAAACTATGTGCCTCCAAATCTTAAGAACAAGTATAAATAAGCACAAATATACAAAAGCATGAAATTAACTTTATCGATATATGATATTACAAGGAGAGCATCTAGGGTTATCACAATGTAAATAAAACATAGAACTAGTTAGTAATCAACAAGGGTTACACTTTCATGCCCTAGACTCTTACAATAACTTTTCTAGGGTTTTGTCACAAACCCTAGATATCATCATCAAAATTTTAATATTAAACCTTATATATACAACAACTAGACCAAGTTAGGGTTTCAACTATTTAAAAACATATATACCTAGGGTTTCATTCCTAGGATCTTACATTAACTATTATAATGGTTTTGTCACAAACCCTAATTCATTAAACCCTCAAAAGCTAGGGTTTCATCATATGTTCTAGATATCATAAAAAAACCCTAAAAGGCTATGGTTTTTATAGTGAAACATAAAGGTTAGGGTTTTACCAAAGAGAAAAAAAGATAGATAGTACGATAAGGGTTGATTTAATCTAGAGATCAATTACCCTAACAATATAAGAATATTTATGATTCTATAACAAACCCTAAATATTAGAGCGTCAATAATATAGAGCATTTAGAGATAAAATGATTGAACCTTATTATAATGAAGACTTTCTATAAGACTTGTAATCTTACACATACATTGATTTACTTCTTTTACAAACTGTCATGTCCCCATTTTCTTTTCTTCTATAGTACAATAAAGGTGGATTTCCAAGGCACGGGATGGCCATGTCATAGGAGCAGGTTTATGTCATCATGGGATCTAGAGGAGTTTTGAGGATTTTTTATGGGTTCTGATGGCATTCACTTGACATATTATATCATCCACATAACTTTCCTTTCGTTCCATTGCATTTTGACAACTTTCATAAAAGAAGGTTATTATTGGGCCTAACTTAATTAATTTCGCTTGAGGTGGAATTCGAGGAGAAATATTTGATGGAATACCTCAGTGTAATAGCTTTTGGAACCAGAGTGAGAATATATATAGGATGGGAAGTTGAGAAGTGACTTCCAGTGGTTAGAGAGAGTATGGTGGGATATTTATGATTTTCCTTGATTAAAAATGACTTTAATTAGTCATTTAATTAAGGAAAAATAAATAATTGGAGGAAAAAGGCCAAAAGTGACTTAAGTGAAATAAAGTAAAATCAAAAGGTCACCTAAGATAAAGTCAATGGAGGAGCTTCTAGAATAATAATAAAATAATAAAATGAGATGCTTCTAGAGGCTTGGGGATCTATCTATGAAGATCTATAAAAGAGGAGGAGGAAAAAATTTGGAGACATATTGGAGTTGAGTTTTCTTTCTTGTGGAGAGGTTTGGAGAACCAAGATTTCCCAGCTTCAACAGTAGCCCCAAGACGAAAGCCCTTAGGTGATTCAGTGAGAGTGGGTGAGCACCCAACTCTTCCCTTAGTGATTTCATCCAGAATTCATAGGTTGTAGTTATTGTTTTTAGTTCATATTTTTGTGGGATGATTCAATGTTGTAGTATATATCTTTGCGGCTATTACCTCATCCATTTACAATTTTTGTACCAACATTTTATATATTAATAAAATAAGGCCGAGTTCTACTGCATGTGCATTCTGTCAATTTTCAGTTGCAGTTCGTATTTTCCTATTTGTTGATTAATGTTATGGTTTCAATTTGTGAAATATGTTTGTGAAATTAATGACATAATTTATGAAGAAAATTTTCTGCAAAAAAAGTGTATGGGATATTACACATACATATACCTTACACATATGTGTACATCTTGTAATATTAGACATACCTTGAGTTGATTCTTTTACAAACCTTGTGGGATTTGCTATTGCAGGGCACCCTATGAAACCAAGATTCTTTCTTCTTATGGAGTATCCCTCTAAATCTAGCCATACTCCTTATTGCAAGCATTCTTTAGAGTATACCTACAAACTTTCCTTCCAAGGAAAACATAAGAGAAAGGATTATAAAAAAAAAATGAAGCTAGATATATAGAGGAAATCAATAATGAAAAGGAAATAAAGAACAAGATACTTATATTTTGTGAAAAAAGGGGTAATATCCCTCTTGATATTACATTAATATAGTATTTTTTGGGATTCCTTTAAATCATTAAAAAAAATTAAGAACTTTCTTACAAAAATATTAAATCTATAAACCATAGAAATAAAAAATAATGATCCTAGAGTCAAGGATAAGAGAAAATCTACAAGAACTAAAACTATATACTATACTATAAGTAAAGGATATATGAGACTTAATAGAATAAGTCGTTGAATTCAGAATCCCCAGTTTTAGACTTCTTTGGAGGATTATCATCAGTAGCAAGTATAGCTTGGTCCCTTTCTATCTTATTTTTCTTAGGATTATCGGGGCATTGATTGTAATAATGTCCCATCTTGTGACAATTATAACATTCTATTTTAGAGAGGTCAATCTTCCCATGATTTTCTATGGCCCTTTAAATTTCTAATTTCCTCATTTCTTCTTGAAATGAGAAGAGTAGGAATTTGAGGTATTTTCTTCATCTTCTTGCTTACCGCCTATCATGGAAATAAGAGCTTCTTCTTATATACATAAATACCACATTTCTTCAAAGGATGTACAATTCTTCCAACTACTAATTCCATATGCAAAGGCATTCCAGGACTTTGGTAGTCCTAGAAGGGCAACATTGACAAGGTCCTTTTCAGAGACTATTTCATCAATTGTTGGTAGTTCATCTCCTTTACGGGAAATTATTACAAAATAGGAAGATATTGTATCATATTTTGTCCATTTTTCTATTCAAAGTTCATTTAAAATTTCCACTTGTCCAATATTATTGATTGTAAATAACTTGAAGAGAGCTTCATACATTTTTATTGAAGAATCTAGTGTGGATATGTAGGGAATCAAGTTGTATTTAACTCCATTGACAATTAGGTTCGTGGAAATATTGTCAGTTTCTTTGTAATTTTCCTTTCCAACATCATTTATAGGTTCCTTGAATTTTCCTTATACTAAATCCAATACCTTATTATTTGCAAGGATGAGGTCCACCCTTTTTTCCCATGCTCTAAAATTAGAGGCATCTTGAAGTTTGTTCTCAAATTTCATTCATGAGGTCATAAATAAACTTGTGAGTGTTACTCTTATGAATGGGTCTACATATCCTTCTTGTAAGAACTCTTAATACTTCCTTTTTCTTAAGACTTCACTTCGTCTTATGATCTATCTCTAAACATTTCTTAAGATGATGAGAGCTCTTAATATTCAAGCTGCCTTTTTCCTTCTTCTTTACCTTAGCTCTGATAATACGTTAGAAAATCATAAAGGCAGAAAGAATTTATTATATTGATAATTACTTGTGATTTATTAGCAATCTTATTAAATTATTTTATGTCTTCTTTTATCTTCTTGTTGATATTCAACAAGATGATGAGCTTAGTGAAAAGAGTCGCCTTCACTAAATGGGCCCGTAGGCTATTTTTGGCGCAAGTCTATTTTTAGACTATGTCTATTTTTAGACATGGTGATCATATTTCAGAAGTTGCAGGATGCTATTTGTGGATGGTTGATAAAGTTGGAGAAATAGATGAAATTATATTTTTAGAATATTGGGCGAATTCTATTTATAGATCTTCAATCTAAAAATAGATGCATGTCGATTATTATTAGCTCTTAATAATAATCAGACTCTAAACTACAACTTATTCTCTTGGAGCACTTCAGTTCAGTGCACAGATGTGGCACATCAGCTGACAGAAGGAATTGCGCAATTCCTAAGGGTTTACTGGAGCTAATGCATGGAGGACTCAGTTAGAACTCAAGTGGCAGAGTTATGACACAGTTGGAAGAAGTAGTTATGGAGTTGTATTCAGTTTAACTCAGTTAGACTCAATTGAGCTAGTTGTATCTAGTCTAAATGTTTGATACACTAGTGAGAGTGGAGTTAATTAATAAGTTAATTAATCCAAAAATAATAACTCATTAATCAACTAAAAAATACATCAGTTAACTACAGTGCATGGCAGTTTCAGTGGAGACTAGTGAAGAGATAGGTGAAAGGGCAAGATAGACTATCTGTTGTGACTATAATGATGCATTGATTGCATCACACACACACATTGGAGATGCCAATGAGGATTGCACATTCAAGGCAAGGGTAATTCGAATTCATTCAGAGCTATTCTTCAGCAGAGATTGCGCAGTGGAGGCAGGCTAGCAGGAGGCAAAGATCGGTGCATGGATTTGCAAGAATGGTCTTGATTAGTGTATGACGATTGTACTGTACTGAGGGCTTGTGATAAGCTTTTTATGCTTGTATGAGATTTTCATATGATCTCCATGTTAAATAATATATAGTTGGGGTTTTCAACTTCAGGATTTCCCGGTTAAAAACTGTGTTATATGCGATTGATTATTTTTGTTTATGCTTCACATGTGTGTGCAATTAAATTTCCGCAAAAGATTAACAAGTGGAATAGATTCAGTATCTTGCATAAAGTTAAATAGTGTGAGATCAGGTGGATATTGGACATATGCATGATTAGTGCATATAATTTCTACATGGTATCAGAACATTGTTGATTGAAGATTGCAATTGTGAAGTGAGTTTATGTTGGTGGACAATTTGAATTTGCTACAGAAGATTCTTGGTGCATAAATCGAGTATACATCGAAATGTCTTTCAACGGGTTGAGATTGGAGTATTCCCTTGATGGGAGCTCGAATTACATAGCCTGGAAGGACAGGATGGAGGTGGTGCTGGAGGATAATGGGTTGAAGGAGTTCATCGATAGCGATGTTCCTAAGCCGGGATTTAGCGATGCTGCATTACTTGATGCATGGCAAAAGAAGACAACAAAGATGAGAAGGATTCTATTGAAAGGTGTGAAGGACCATATTGTGTCTAGCCTTCACGGGAAATCCACTCCATTCTTAATGTGGAAGGATTTGACAAAATTGTTCGAAAGCAGAAGTGACCAGAGGAAGTTGGCGTTTAAAGACAAGGTCAGAAAAATAAAAATGGAGAAAGGCGACAGTATTCCAAAATACCTCACGAAGTTTGTCCACTGTAAGGATGAACTGGGAAGTGTGGGGGTTATTTTTGATGATGAATACTTGGTGAGCTTGGCTCTCCTTGGGCTTCTAAAGAGTTAGCATAGCTACGAACACTCTGTCAATGAACGGGAGAGACTGCCAGGATGGGAGCGACTTTGGTCGGATCTTGTGCAGGAGGAGATAAGGCAGGGTACCAGGGATGGATCTTCATCGAAGAATGAAGATGAAGAGAATTGCGCTTTGGCTACCAAAGCAAGGAAAGGGAAGGGGAAGAAAAATCCTTCAAAATCCAGTGCTAAAGGCAAGAAGCAGGATTTGTCCAAAGTGAAGTGTTTTCACTGTCACGAGCATGGACATTTCGTTACTAACTGTCCACAAAAGAAGAATAAAAAGCAGGCTGCTGGATCTGTAGCTGGAGAGGCCTTAGCCTCACAATTTGAGCTTGATTTCTCCTTGATCACTTGCTTGGATTCAAGTTGCATGGGATCGGTGTGGTATCTTGATATTGGTGCGTCTTTCCATATGACGGGAGACAAAGAGTTGTTTAGTGACTTGGAGGAGAAGGATCTCCAGATGCATATAGAGATGGGCGATGATGGTCGGTATAGTGCGACTGGAATTGGGACCATTACCTTTGAGAGGGAGTTCAGTAATCCATTCTTGTTGAAGAATGTTATGCATGTTCCAGGTCTGAAGAAGAAGTTGGTCTCAGTCGCAATGCTGGAAGACAAGGGTTATGATGTTTTTTTCAGTAAGGGAAAAGCCTTCCTCCGACATAAGGCAACGGGTAAAAACAAGAAGATATGGGTTCAAATTAAGAATCTCTACAAGATGGAGGTAGATGGCTGCGCTGCAATGGTGGGAAAAGCAGAAGAAGTGGTGAGCCGGGAGGAGGGCGAATTATGGCATAGGAGATTGGGCCATCTTCACCATGGCGCTTTGAAGATTTTGCAGCAAATTTCTACTGGACTTCCCAAGGGTACTCTTGTGCAGTTATATCAGTGCAAGGGATGTACTATGGGTAAGTTTGTGAAGACCACCTTTCATGAGAAGGAGAACCATGCTTCGGTGATCCTGGAGAGAATTCACACAGACGTGTGTGGACCATTCTCGGTTGCTTCAACAAAAAAACACAGGTATTATGTGATATTTGTTGCTGACTATTCTCGTAGATGCTGGATCTTCTTCATGCAGAAGAAGAGTGAAATGTTCTCAAAGTTCTGTGAGTTCAAGGCATTGGTGGAGAAGGAATCAGGGAAGCAAGTGACAACTCTACAGAGCGATAATGGTGGTGAATACATCTCAGGCGAATTCAAATACTTCTGTAGCAAAGAAGGAATTCGAAGAGAACTCATAGTGCCTGATAACCCACAGCAGAATGGGGTTGCGAAGAGAAAGAACAGAACGATCGTGGGTGCTTCACGAGCGATGCTGCATGAACAAGGCCTACCGATGCACTTGTGGGCAGAAGCATGCAAAACTGTGGTTTATATGCAAAACCGTTGTCCTGATAGAGTACTTGGCATGAGTATACCCAAAGAAGATTTTACTGGTAAGAAGCCTGATATTTCTCATTTGAAGATTTTTGGCTCACCTGTTTACATTCATGTGACAAAGGACGCCAGGAAGAAGCTGGAGCCGACTGCAAAAGTTGGGATATTTGTGGGGTACACAGAAACACCCCATAATTATTGCGTGTATTTGCCAGACAGTCGGATGACTGTTTTGCGACGGGATATAAAATTCAATGAGGTGAAAGCCATGAAGTTGTCGCTTGAGAGGGAGATACAATTGCATGCAGAGGAGAAACTTCTTATTCGCAAAGATGAGCCTCTGGATGTGGATCAGACACAGGAGGAGATTCATGGAGTGGAGGAGTCCGCTCATGCAGAACCAAACATCAGACAAGGTAGAAAGCATGCCACATAAGCTGAGAGACTGAAGCTTGATCGCAGCGCAGACAAAGACAGTCACCTGATCGATATATTGGATACATGGCTCTTATGAGCAAGTGTATTGTGATAGGGCCATCTTCTTTCGAAGAAGCAGTGCAGGAGCCCACATGGGTAGATGCCATGGTGGAGGAGTATGATTCCATTGTCAGAAAGAGTGCTTGGGATATTGTTCCAAGGCCGGTGGGAAAATCAGTTGTAGGATCAAGATGGATCTACAAGGTAAAGCAAGCTGCTTATGGGAGCGTCGAGAAGTATAAGGCAAGATTTGTTGCCTGGGGCTTCTCACAGATTGAGGGGATTGACTATGAAGAAACCTTTGCACCTGTCGCACGGTATTCTTCCATACGGACAGGGTTAGCACATTCATCAGATGGATGTGAAGACTGCGTTCCTTAATGCGATCATTGAGGAAGAGGTGTACATTTAGCAGCCTGAAGGATTTGAGATCTTCAGTAGCGAGTCGCATGTGTGCAGGCTCAAAAGAGTGCTGTATGGGCTGAAACAAGCACCCCGTGCTTGGCACACTCGGATCAACAACTATTTCACTGGACTTGGCTTCACCAAGAGTGAGGCGGATGCAAACCTGTACCAGATTGTGGTTGAGGGTAATATTTTAATCATTGTACTTTATGTTGATGATTTAATACTAACAGGTGATGAGCAGTTGATACACTCATGTAGGGCAGATCTTGCAAAGGAGTTTGAAATGAAGGATTTGGGCCTCCTTCATTATTTCCTTGGATTGGAAATATGGCAGCGGGAAGGTGAACTGCTTGTGTCTCAAGGAAAGTATGCCTGGGAGATATTGGAGAAGTTTCACATGCAAGGCTGCAAGCCTATCGACACTCCTCTTCCAGGAAATTGGAAGAAAGAGGATTCTACATCGGTAGAGGTAGTAGATGCCACTGTTTATCGATATTTGGTGGGTTCGCTCATGTATTTAGTCAATACAAGACCGGACATATGCTATGCGGTGAACCGACTTTCACAAGCGATGGTTAAGCCTACCAAGCTCTTTTAAAAGGAGGGCAAGCATGTCCTGAGATATATCAAAGGCACATATGAGTATGGTTTATGGTACAGACAGACAGATGAAGTGAAGTTGCATGGCTTCATAGATGCAGGTTGGGCAGGAAACCCAACCAACAGAAAGAGCACATCAGGAGGGATTTTCAGTATCGGATCTACGACAGTTTCTTGGTACAGCAGGAAACAAAGATCCGTGGCACTCAGTTCAACAGAAGCGGAATACATGGCAACAAGTCAAGCTGCATGTGAGGCTATCTGGATGAGGAAGATTCTGGTTGGTTTGTTCGGTTCACATTTAGATCCCACAATGATACATTGTGATAATCAGAGTTACATTAAAATTTCGGTTAATCCTGTGTTTCATGATAGATCTAAACATATTGATATATAATATCATCATATCAGAGATTGTGTGCAGCAGAAGATCATGTTGCTTCAGTACATTCTTACGGAGGATCGGGATGCAGATATTCTGACGAAGGCGCTCACCAGGAGAAAATTCGAATACCATAGAGGCAGGATTAGGGTGAAGGATAATCCCTATATTTTTGAGAGGGAGTGTTGAGATTCAACAAGATGATGAGCTTAGTGAAAAGAGTCGCCTTCACTAAGTGGGCCCGCAAGCTATTTTCGGTGCAAGTTTATTATTTAGACATGGTGATCATATTTCAGAAGTTGCAGGATGCTATTTGTGGATGGTTGATCAAGTTGGAAAAATAGATGAAATTCTATTTTTAGAATATTGGACGAAGTCTATTTATAGATCATTAATCTAAAAATAGATGCATGTCGATTATTATTAGCTCCTAATAATAATCAGACTCTAAACAACAACTTATTCTCTTAGAGCACTTCAGTTCAATGCACAGATGTGGCACATCATCTGACAGAAGGAATTACACAATTCCTAAGGGTTTACTGAGCTAATGCATGGAGGACTCAGTTAGAACTCAAGTGGCCGAGTTACGACACAGTTGGAAGAAGTAGTTATGGAGTTGTATTCAGTTTAACTCAGTTAGACTCATTTCAACTAGTTGTATCTAGTCTAACTGATTGATACTAGTGAGAGTGGAGTGAATTAATTACTTAATTAATTCACAAATAATAACTCGTTAATCAACTGAACAATACAATAGTTAACTATAGTGCACGACAGTTTTAGTGGAGACCAGTGGAGAGATAGGTGAAAGGGAAAGATAGACTATCTATAGTGACTATAGTGATGCATTAATTGCATCACACACACACATTGGAGATGCCAATGAGGATTTCACAGTCAAGGAAAGGGTAATTCGAATTCATTCAGAGCTATTCTTCATCAGAGATTGCGCAGTGGAGGCAGGCTAGCAGGAGGCAAAGATCGGTGCATGGATTTGCAAGATTGGTCCTGATTAGTGTATGACGATTGTACTGTACTGAGGGCTTGTGATAAGCTTTGTATGCTTGTATGATATTTTCATACGATCTCCATGTTACATAATATATAGTTGGGGTTTTCAGCTTCAGGCTTTCCCGGTTAAAAACTGTGTTATGTGCGATTGATTATTTTTGTTTATCCTTCACATGTGTGTGCAATTAAATTTTTCGCAATAGATTAACAAGTGGAATAGATTCAGTACCTTGCATAAATTTAAATAGTGTGAGATCAGGTGGATCTTGGACATATGCATGCTTCGTGCATATAATTTCTACACTTCTTGTCATCAAGCAACTACCAAAAAATAAATGCATGAATATCAAAACAACAAGGACATATGATGAAGGCTATTAACAAGGGAAAAAATCCTCTCTTATGGGAAAACCCAGAAATTCTCTTCTCTTCCTTTAGAACCAAATAAATTGAGACATTAAGACCCTTGACCAAGATAAATACCTCCTCCAATCAACCATGTGAACCTCTCAAAAATAGTCCTTCCAATAAGCTTCTTCAATACTGCATCAACCAAAATTTCGGTCCCACTGCATTAGAATTTTAGCCAACTGTACACTTGCAATTTTGGCCCTTTTTGCAACCCAAAAACTCGCACGTGTGGAAAAAATGAGAGAATTTAATCTCTCTTATCTTGATAGATGATCCTTCCTCCTTCGAATTAGATTGTCCTTCCTTTCTAGGTTTTTTCGCACCCTTTTTCCTTCACTTTCAATTGCAGATCAAACTTGGTTGGATAGATGCTAAAATGAGGTCAAATTTCTCTTATATATATAGCCTTTAGATGTGGTAAAATTCACTTCATGAGGCTAACTTGAATGGTGGGTAGGCTAACTTGGTGGAGGAGCCATATTATACCAATTTACATAGAAATACATTTTCTTCTTTAACATAAAATGCCCAATAAGGGACTATTACATGGTGAAAAGCACAATGAATCATGACATAAACCCTAGAAGCACTCAATGGGTGCTTTGACCTAGAAATAAAATAAATGAAGCATGAAACCCATGCTTATAAATATTTTTATTTGACAATAAATTTTATTTTTCTTTGTGTGGACAAATACATAGGAACTACATAAGAAAAAAATTATGAAGACCAATACTGGTTACATTTATCAACATGAGGCACGCGCGGCCTTTTGTGTCCACAACACCTTAGAAGTAAAATCTTGGGAATTCCCATTATAGTCCCTCGTCGAAACTACAGGGGAATATTGTTGGGGTTACGTGGAACTACCACCCACCATACCACCACATCAATCTGTCAAGGAAA
Source organism: Pinus albicaulis (assembly GCA_034641835.2). Classification (NCBI taxonomy): domain Eukaryota; kingdom Viridiplantae; phylum Streptophyta; class Pinopsida; order Pinales; family Pinaceae; genus Pinus; species Pinus albicaulis. The sequence goes on from CM076579.1 coordinate 740,479,454, forward strand.
CACTTAACCATTCATATGGGGCCATGCATCTTGCGTGGACCCCTCCTCCTACTTGCATTACATTTCCTTTACTCATGGTATCGTGTGTGAGATACACCTATGCCACATCACCCTGGGAAAAAATCCTAATTAAATTTCATCGAACACCATAAGAAATCATCAGGGCCGAGGTGTTGATGTGACATCACACCCACCATGTGGCTCCACCCTAGGAGTGCCACGTGTCACCCATTTACAGGTCATTGGCCCAATACAAATCTCAAATCCTACTAACATGTGTCCTTCCTCCCATGTCGCCATGTCTCCCTAAAACCACGTCACTTTCCACACTGACCATGGGTCCCATTAGGTCCCCCGCTGCGTGGTAAAGTGCATTTTCGTGTTATAAAATATGTGTGGGGTCCTCTCCTGGGTTATGAAAAATTCCAGGGAAATGGCCCCATTATGCAACGCCATCATAATAGTAATATCCTAACTAGGTTTTCAAGGTCTCCCTTTGGAATCTTCGAGGAAATACATTTGAGGTTCATCCAATGGTGTTAGCTCCTCAAGGCATCCAACAACCCATATTTCCTCCTCTTCAACCCTTGGGCATGGCACTTGATCACGTGGAATATAATACTCGAGCCTCCTGGCTCCTTTGAGCCCTAAACTTCTAGCCCCACGACATAAGAACATATATGTTTGGGTCCCTTCCCTCAGTGCTTGGTTACAACACCTACACACATGGTCTATCAGGACTCAAATTTCAGGCCCTTAATGCCTTAAGGCTCATCCCCCACTCATATCCACACACACACACACACACACACACACACACACACACAATCCTTCCTGAGCACACTACTAGTAAAATAAGGCCTAAAGGCCAAATAAGTTAGATTTATAACAAATATGACTGAGTTCTATCCATTCATTTACACTGAGGCCGATTAGACAAATTTTAGGTTCATAATTGTTCAGAAATTTGTAGGTCTCTTAGGCTAATAATAAACATAAAAAAGCTTGTAATAGTTCATAGATATATCAATCTCTTGGTTTGATAATAAACATAAAACTAAATCATGAACACACACAAGGATTCATTTGTTCACCCAATAACCTTAATGGAATTCAAAATTCCTCAGGAATTCGGGAAATCACATTCCACATTATATCACAAGTGTTAGTTTAATACATTGAATCAATACCAAAACAAAATTTAAGCGATCACATCAAAGATATGCTTAACATTTAAGGTACAAAGGCTTGAGTATGCACTTATCTTTAAAAAATGTGCTCAACAACTGAGATTGGGACTTCATCTCTCCACCCAACTTTAGACACATTGCAAAATCCTTTCTTGCAGTATTCACCCCTAATCCAGATCCCAAAGATTGAGTAGGAGTGCTTAACACTGTAAAATTAGTGCTTCCAGTTGAAACAGGGCCGCCAAATGTAACCCACATTTACTCATTAGCGAATAAAATAACCAAATGCACAGGGACTTACTTCCCTAAATTATTCTCAATATTTTTCCCAATGTCATATCATAGAGCCTAATCTCAGTCAAATTAACCACAAGGTTCTTTTATATTGCAGAGACTCACATTGCTAATTCAGGAGTGTAAGTTCATTATTATATGGGAAGGTTCCTTAGTGGAAAGCTACTGATCAATCAATAGGTTCTTCAGACCACAAGCTTACCAATTATATTACTCTTCCTTAATAAAACCATTGCTCAATCTCAGTAACTTTAAATTAGTCAAATTTTATCGTACTAGATATATTTATCAACATGAGGCACACCCACACCTTTGTGGCCACAACACCTCAGAAATAAAATATCGGGAATTCCCATTATAGTCCCTCGTCGAAACTACAAGGGAAGAATTTTTGGGGTTACGTGGAACTACCACCTGCCATACCACCACATCAATCCATCGGGGGAACACTCAACCAATTGTATGGGGCCATGCCTCCTTCATGGACCCCTCCTACTACTTGCATTACATCGCCTTTACTCATGGTCTCGTGCATGGGCTCCACCTCTTCCGCATCACCTTGGGAATAATATCCTAATGAAATTGCATCGAACACCATAAGAAATCATCAAGTTCGAGGTGTTAAGGTGACATCACACCCACCATGTCGCTCCACTATGAGAGTGCCACATGTCACCCGTTTATAGGTCATTGGCCCCATAAAAAGCTCAAATCCTACTAACACGTGTCCTTCCTCCCACGTTGCCACGTCTCCCGAAAATCACATCACATTCCATGCTGAACATGGGTCCCATCAGGTCCCCCGTTGCATGGTAAAGTGCATTTTCACGTTTTAAATTATGTGTGGGGTCCTCCGTTAGGTTATGCTAAATGCGAGGCAAATGGCCCCATTGAGCGACGTCGTCTCAAAAGTAAGATACCGACAGGGTTTTCATGGTCTCCCTTTGGAATCTCTGAGGAAATACATTCGAGGTTCATCCAATTGTGGTAGTTCCTCAAGGCATCCAACAACCCATATTTCCTCCTCTTCAACCCTTGGGCATGGCACCTAATCACATGGCATATAAGACTCGAGCCTGCTGGCTCCTCTGAGCCCTAAACTTATATCCCCTGCGACGAGCGCATATAAGTTTGGGCCCCTACCCTTAGTGCTTGGTTAAAACACCTACACACATGGGCTATAATGACTTAAAGGTAAGGACCTTAATGCCTTTAGGCTCACCCCCCACTCATATCCATTCACACAAAAAACACACACACACACTATCCTTCCTAAGTGTAGCACTAGTAAAATAAGGCCTAAAGTTAAAGTATGTTATATTTATAATGAATATGAAAAATTTATATCCATTCATTTACACTGAGGCACATTAGACAAATTTCAAGTTCAAAATTGTTCAGAAATTTACATGTCTCTTTGTAACACCACCTTCCCACATTTACCTAATTAATCGGCCAATCGATGTAAACATGCGACGAGAGGCTAATAATATGAGATTAAACCTCCTAGATGACATTAAGGAAGTGGAAATGACAGAAACAAGACAAACACACCTTACACAACATCAAAAACATCCTCAGGAGGTAGCCCAACCTTCCAGTCCCCTGAATCCTGAGGGAGACAGACTTTTTGACCATTTTGAGCCTTAGTTGCGAGCATTCCAAGGCAAGGTAGTGGCTAAAATCCTATATCCATGGGAATTCCAAGGCAAGGTAGTGACCAGGGCCTAGTTTGGTTAGTTCTATGCTTGAAACTCTAGGATTTGTACCACATTTTTAGCCCCAGAGCATAGATCACTGCTCAAAACCTCATGAAACTGTAGGGGATGATGAATAAAATTAAAATAAAGGTACATAAGCAATCACATCATTAGGAACCTAAATTTTCGTCAAACATGTCACAAACATTGCATCTACAGGTATAAACAACAGATTTAAACATGCGGGTCTCTTACTTATATGAGAATGGCTATGAAGCATTGTTCCCATACATCATAGGCTACAATATAATATATTTGACCATTGATACATTGTGTATTAATTTATTGGTAAAAACATGGATAGATCCATACATCATCACTGATCGAATAGTTGCTTATAACCAACAAAAAAACAACATAAATACAATGGATATAACAACAATAAAATCCATACATAAAGTAGTTCATTTGCATGCCAAATACTAGAGGAATGAGCTCTTCATTACCGAATGTAAAAACCAACCAGAGATGGGACTTCCATGTTCCACCCAACCATAGATTGGTTGAGCCAAGTCTCACTTCAACCAATCACCTTTGTGCCATATTCCAAGCATGAATGTGGGATTTCATTAAACACATCAATCAAAATCAATCCAGGGCTCCCAGAGGCCAAAACAACTCAACCCTCAACCAGTGACTCCACCTCACAGTTGGATATCACAACTATCACGTATTGATCTCTATCCAAGCTGTTCCAGGGCTTTAGACTGTTTGTTCCAACGAGGGCTTCCAATACTAGTAACTCAACCCCAACTGTGAAAGGGATTCCAAAGCGTTTTTCCAACCGAGGCTTCCAGGACTAGTAACTCAACCCACTTAGGGCTTCAAAATCATTTGTCCAATCAAGGATTCCATGACTAGTAACTCAACCCACAGTTGTCCGTCGGGCTTCCAGAGCGTTTTCCAACCAAGGCTTCCAGGACCTAATAACTCAACCCACAACTAAAGGAATCATGAGAACCAACGAGAAAATAATCAATGGAGATAAAACCACAACACCATGGCTATCCATGAAATGGAAAGGTTATGAAAATCCACATGCATACCTATGCATGCCAAAACTAGTGAGGAAAACATACATGTAACTCGGTACCTGCGATCAAATCCTGTTGTAGCTGCTAATACCGATGTCCACTTGTGCTTTCCTGCTCTTCCTTTGCCTTCTTGATCCAAATCAACAAGTATCCACACTCTCCAATAGTGCTCCAAGAAAATTATAAGTATCCAAGAGTATGAGAGAGAGATAGAATAATGAGAGAGCTCCAAAAATGCATTGACATAAGCTTGAGCCAAAAGCTTACCAAATGATACTCATAAGCCTTTTTATTAATGAGGCCTCTATTTTATTCTTTTTCCATTTTTTTCCTTCATTTTCCTCCTCACATGCAACCTGTGACCTTTCACCTCCCTTTTCTCCTATTTTCCATTATTTTCATAAATAAAATGTCAATTAATGCTTCATGCCTTTCCAAAAACTTTGCCTATTTCCTTTGCCAATTTTTCTTAGCCATAATAAACCGAAGTGAACATTCTATAGGATGTTTTTTCCACCATTTAGCTTGGAATACGTGTCCCCTCGACCGTGGTTATTATTTTTTTCCTTTATTACATTTTACACGTAATTTTCACCAGGGTTGTTACAGAACCCACCCCCATGGGGGAACACCGTCCTCGGTGTTCAATGACACCTAAAAATAAGAAAAATACTAAAAAAAAAACATAATGCTTATGGATATTTATAACATAGCTCGTTGCAGTATTTACAATGACCACTGCTGAAACATGACAAACATATCATTTACTTAAGCTTTATAACACAACTCATTAGATTATTTACAATAACAACCACATTTTCTTCAACCATCAAATAGTGATACTGCCAATGGAGCTTTATAAACCGACTTGATATAGTATTTACAATAATATACTTATATACACATTTTCTCAACCAAAAAATAAAAGGATACGATGTCCGTATTAATCAGCAAGGGAATCCAGAGGCTCACACCTCCACCCTCCAAGTAATACCAGGATTCACCTCCTTTCCAGGAAGTCTAGAATCCATTGTCAAATTCAAAGCTGGATCCAATGTCCAACGCTGCAATCCTGCACTAATGTCATCTTAGTGAACATTTACCGACTCATTTTTCCAGGGCACACTCCCAATGTGAATTTGATTCCATTTGGCAGTGCTAATGCCCAAAACAAATCCATCTCCGACCTTCCCTTCTCCGCGACGAAGTCCATCGGGAAATTCGGTAATCCCAAATGATGCAGTCACTCACCTTCAAATTTCTACTAGTACCCCATCCTAGGAAGTACATCCCTTGGAAAGGCTTCCTCACATCAGAAGATACAAAAAACCAAGGCATATCCCTGCCTCAAAACCATCATACCGGTCATAGCATGCTCATGGAAATCAATGGACACTATTGGGTACCAGTGTCCCACAATGGCCCTGCTCTTGAAGTGCTTTACCAACATACTACTGCATGTTCCAATTCCTTTCACTGATGAAACTGATAATTCTTGCAGTCGGTTTCAACCATCCCAAACCGAGCATTACATGATTCATGTACCAAGAACATAACTTCCATTAGATGCAAAATAAATTGAAATAACTTCAAATCATATATCATTGGTAGCTCATCAATAAGGTACACTTGCAATCCTATTTACTTCCTGTCACAACAAGTCAAACTGGCTGTTTGATTAAATCATCATGTATAAACATATCACATCCGGTTAGCTCAAAACGAAACCATCATAAATTAAAATCATGAATCACATGAAATCACCATAAACCATAATCATAAATCACATGTAACCATCATAAGTCAAAATCATAGATCACATGCATAATAAAACATAAATAAAATGTTGATACTTATCCTTTAACAGGTCCTTACTTCTGCCTTTGTTCTTTTTGTACACACACCAGATGGTTGCCACACCCAACAAACACCCAGTGCCTTTGATTCCCTTCAATCACGTACACATACACACAATGTACATATCGACATGTACACCCACATACGACATACAACACCATACAATACACACACCCACATCGGCACACAACACATACACTTACACCAAGTGTACAATACAACATAATACATACGACTACACTGACATACAACAAGTACAATACACCTGATGCATAATAAAACACAATGCATACACCTACATCCGGTGTACAACACAATACTATACATATATATATATACAGAGTACCACAAAACGAATACACATGTCACAATATCACGACTACACCATTCACATCCATAGTATCGCATGCCCGCAACACAACATGTACGACATGCACACAATACCACATGTATACTAGTACCATATACACAACATTTACACAATACCACTTGTACACGACACTACCTGCACAATGTCACATGTACATGACACCATCTGCATAACGTGTACACAATGCCAAATGTACACCGCACCACCTGTACAATGTGTACACAATACCAAATGTATACAACAACACATGCACGACATGTACACGACACCACTTGTACACAACACCACATGCACGACATATACACAACACCACCTGCACAAAACACCACACGTATAACATGTACATAGCACCACATGCATGCAACACCACTTGTACAATCATGCACATGACACCACTTGTACATAGCACCATATGTACGTCACACACCACATATCCAACATGCACACAACACCATATGCACACAACACCGCATATTCAACATGCACACAGTACGATATGTACACAACACCACATATCCAACATGTATATAGAACCATTTATACCTAGCAATGCATATGAAATATACACACAACAGACATACAACATCATATGTACACACCACTATATATGTTACATGTACACATCACCATGGGTACAATCACTAAATATACAACATGCGAAACATATACAAAACAATAGTACTACACATCCATAGACCACACACTGACCCCATAAGCAACCTTGATTCTAATGTATTTCCAATATCCATGCTTATCCTAGCATGCCACAGATCACACTACTTTCACTGCGCTGATGTAGTACCCCTCAACATTACCTGTCCATAACACAAACATAGGCATAGTACAAGCATATAATATCAATTCATATCCATATAATACTGACCTCATAGATATGTCAGGGTTACTCTTCCCACTTGATTCCTTATAAGACTAAGAACCTCTTCATGCCATTCACCTTCATAAGCGATCATTCCTCCACAAGAATGATCCATAAAACCTATCAGACAGTGACATAGATACACAGATACATACATATCTAATTCTTAGTATAAAAAAATCATGATCCTATTAGACAACGACACACACACACACACACATACACATGCATACATAAAAATCAACATAAATCAATCATGATCACATCATAATTACCAGATAGCATAGGGTCAAGGTTAATATAACTTCCTTTATTCATGTGCAACATGCACAACATTGATAACAACAATTCCTAATATATCCAAGGAATATGTTATCTCAGATCCATTTTTTTACCTTTTATGTCGCTTTCTCATGTCTGTACTGCCACCGTCTATTTACCATTATGGACCAGCCCAGTCCAACTGACTATCAAAGTCTTGCCTTCTGCTGCACTTAATCATGCACCAAGCTTCATCCAAGTATTTCATTACCTGTTGGGTACCACAAATCTCTCCCGAGCTCCATCAACTTTCCTCTTTCCCAAGCCAATTCTTAAGACTTAAAACATAAAAGGAAAGAAAATAAACAATAAGAGGAAAACCATGAAAATACCAAAAGCAATATGACACCGCAACAAAGTGGCAATGCCTTGCACCAGACATAAAAAAAACTACAAATCAATATCACAAAATACCAAAAGCACAAGACTGGAAAAAAACACCATGACTCAATCCCCCATGGGTTCCCAATGCTTCCAAGGGAAATCTCAACTTTAGCCTTGTATAAGATTTCAAGGCAGTCTCTTTTACCATGTAATCCCCTACATCATACCACCATAAACACATCACTGTCAATGTATAATATAAACATAAAATATACCAATTAACTTACCTTGTTATGCAAGACACACTGCCTTATATATGAACACGCATGTCAACCATATGTACCAAACATCAAGACAACATATCTATCAATTCAAAATCGACTTTTACTAAGACTAACAACCATGTCATAATCAACAATCAGCTCACACTCATCGATCATAATACATAATGCTACAACTATCACCTACTTACACTCAAGTAAATACCGGCTATCTCAACACATATGTGTTAGCACAACCATCTTAAAACAATATCATTAATTCATGAAATATTACAGACACATATACTCATATCATGCAATTAATCAAACATTCAAATTGCTTATGAACATACTATGTTAAATAAATCAACTAGATGACTAATAAACACTAAATAACTCAAACACCAAATAGATGACATAATCAAACATTCAAGTACCAAGTGTACGACATAAGAAAACTCATACCTTAATGCATCTCAGGGGAGGCTATCTTGTCTACACAATTGATCCAGTTTATCACGACATAACTTCAAAACATATCAACCCAATCATAAATAAGATCATTATATCCATAACAATGACTAACTAACATGTTCACATCATAAAATCATAAACAATTGTCATTCACGCATAAAAATCACATATTCAAAGTCAGCCTAGATTAGTACAATAAAATATCACAAATATATCGACTCATACATGAAGGTAATAACCATAAACATATGAATAAGCCAATCAAAAGCAATACGATACATACAACATCAATATCTTAATGCAATAACCCTAATCGTCAAGTTACTAGCATATAACAAAAACAAGTTATATATAATGCTCATCAACAACATATAACATAGTCATCAAGCTAACTATCATACAACAACAATAAATTAACCCATAACATGCTCATAAACAACATATAAGTTATCTAATATAAAACAACAATAACAATGCATACCACCACAAGTTGCTATCATTCATGACTATCTGTCACATGTACATATAACCACACTAATCAACTAGCATCTATAATGTATGTAACCCTAACGTCAATAGAATGAAAGGAATACTCATAAACATAATGTATATAACAATACTTAACCTACATACCTACATGTCCACCATCCAAACCTGTATGACGACATGCTCTTTCCTCGAGGTCCAATGCTACAACTTTACTTTGATGGTCTGCATCTCCTACTCGATCTTAGCCAACACATTAGCATCATAACATGCCAATATAATATTGATGACCTAATTGATTACAATTAACTTATGCACAACAACCTTCACCAAACCAATGCAAACCTGACCATATGCACCCACTTGACATATATAACCAATCATGAACAACCAATGCATGTCCCACATATAACATCACATAAGAACTTATACACAAACAACACACAAGCATGAAAAATATGTGACATAGCATAAATAAGCAATGCATGTACAATATGTAACAATATGTAAGCAAGCATGCATGAAAAATATACAAGCATGAGCAACACATAACTAGTCATACACTCATGACAACATGTTGACAACAACACCATCAACACTTCCATGGCGACACCACTGCTACAATGGCCAACAAAAAACGAATGCAAAAAGAACATATAGACCACAAGCATACTAAAAACATATGAAACCAACATAAATGCATGATCAACACATTGCCCATCCGTGGTTATATGTACATGTGACGGATAGTCATGAATGATAGTGAGTGGTTATATGTACATTACATTAACGGGTAGATTACATTGCCCATCCATCACATGTTTGACCATAGATACATTTGTATTCATTTACTAGTAAAAACATGGATAGAGCCATACAACATCACTGATCAAATACATGATTATAACCAACACAAAAAAAGAAATACAATGGATATAACAACAATAAAATCTATGCATAAACTAATACATTTTCATACCGAATACCAGAGGAATGATATCTTCATTACTGAATGTAAAAACCAACCGGAGATGGGACTTCTACGTTACACTCGACCATAGATTGGATGGGATAAGTCTCACTTCATCCAATCACCCCGATGCCATATTCCAAGCATGCATGTTGGATCTCATTAAACAAATCAATCAAAATCAATCCAGGGCTCCCATATGCCAAACCATCTCAACCCTCAACCAGTGACTCCACCTCACGGTCAGATATCACAATCATCATGAATTGGTCTCTATCCAAGCTATTCGAGGGCTCTAGAGTGTTTGTTCCAACCACTGCTTCCAGGACTAGTAACTCAACCCCAACTGATACAGGGATTCTAGAGCATTTTTTCAACCAGGGTTTCCAGGACTAGTAACTCAACCCACCTAGGGCTCCGAGAGCGTTTTTCCAACCAAGTTTTCTAGGACTAGTAACTCAATCCACAGTTGTCTTTCGGGCTTCCAGAGCATTTGTCCAACCAAGGTTTCCATGAACTAATAACTCAACACACAACTAAGGGAATCATGAGAACCAACCAGAAAACAATCAATGGAAATAAAGCCACAAAACCATGAATATCCAAGAAATGGAAAGCCTAGGAAAATCTACATGCATACCCATGCATGCCAAAACTAGTGAGGAAAACATACATGCAACTTGGTACCTACAATAAAATCCCGATGTAGCTACTGATACCGATGTCCACTTGCACTTTCTTGATATTCCTTTTCCTTCTTCCTCCAAATTACCAAGTATCCACACCCTCCAAGAGTGCTCCAAGAAAACTCTAAGTATCCAAGAGAATGTGAGAGAGAGAGAGAAAAATGAGAGAGCTACAAAAATGCACTGACAAAAGTTGGAGCCAAAAGCTTTTCAACTGATACTTCGAGGCCTTTTTTATGAATGAGGACTCTATTTTCTTCATTTTCCTTTATTTTCCTTCATTTCATCCTCACATGAAACCTGTGACTTTTCACCTCCCTTTTCTCCCATTTTCCATTATTTTCATAAATAAAATGTCAATTAATGCCTCACGCCTTTCCAGAACCTTTGCCTTTTTCCTTTTCCAATTTCCCTTACCAATAATAAACATAAGTGAACACACATTAGAATGTTTTTCCCACCATTCAGCTTGGAATACATGTCCCATCGATTGCGGTTATTTATTTTTCCTTTATTACATTTTAAATGGAATTTTCATGAGGGCTGTTACACTCTTAAGCTAATAATAAACATAAACAAGCTCATAATAGGTCATATATCTATTAGTCTCTTGGGTTGATAATAAACATAAAAATAAATCATGAATATATACAAGGATTCATTCGTTCACCCAAGAACCTTACTGGAAATCAACATTCCTCAAGCATTTGGAAAATCACATTCCACATTATATCACAAGTGTTAGTTTAATACATTGAATCAATAACAAAAAAAGCTTTAAGCTATCACATCAAACATATTCTTAACATTTAAGGTAAAAAGGCTTGAGTATGCACCTATCTTTAAAAAATTTGTTCAACAACTGAGATTGGGACTTCATCTCTCCACCCAACTTTAGACACATTGCAAAAGCCTTTCTTGCAGTAGTCACCCCTAAGCCAAATTCCAAAGATTGAGTAGGAGTGCTTAACACTATAAAATTAGTGATTCCAGTTGAAGCAGGGCCTCCAAAGGTAACCCACCTTTAATCACTAGCCAATAAGATAACCAAATGCACATGGACTTACTTCCTTAAATTATTCTCAATAGTTTTCCCACTGTCATATCACAAAGCCTAATCTCGGTCAACTTCACCACAAGGTTCTTTTATATCATAGAGATTCACATATCTAATTCAAGAGCATAAGTTCATTATTGTATGGTAAGTTTCCATAGTGGAAAGGTACATATAAATTATTAGGTTCTTTAAACCATAAGCTTCCCAATCGTATTCCTATGACTAAAGCGAACCATTACTCAATCTTAGTAACTTTAACTTCGTCAAATTTTATCATAGGGGTCCATTATTTCATAGATAATCACATCTCTAACCCAGGATATTAATCTTATTATGAAATGGGAAGGTTCCTTAGTGTCAAGCTACTGATAAATCAATAGGTTCTTTAGACCACAAACTTCCCAGTGGTTTCTTTAGTCCTAAGGAAATCCACTCTTTGAGGTATTTTCAGCCATAAACAAGCCGCTAATCAATTACACAAGGATGTTATCTCAATATGCACATACGTGAAGGTTCTTTACTGGAAAGATATTGATAAATCAATAGGTTATTTAGTCCCTAAGATTCCAATGGTTTCCTAAGGCAATCCACACTTGATGGTTTCTTCAGTCCTTAGGCAACCATAGGAGGATGAGAGTTCAACATGGGAAGGTTCCTCAACTAGAAAAAATAGCATGGGAGTAAAGAGACCACCATTTTTAGGCATTTTTTTAGAGAGTGCAAGCACATGTGTTTCGAACCCAGGGTCTCAACTGATGTTTCTTCAACCACCCCAAGTACTTGAGCATCTATGTCCATTGGATGGTAGCTTCATTAATCCAAAAAATTCCTAATGGTTTTTCCAGTCCATGGAAAACGACTCTTGGTGCCTTCCATCAGTCCTTGGAAAGTCATTTCTTTCTATCCTTCACCAAAAAATCCCCTTGAATTCTTCAACTTCTTTTTTTTAGTTTGAGTTCTCCCTCTCTGTCTAGCTTCCTTCTCATGTTGTCTTCCTCTTCATGAGGAATTTATTGCTTTATTTTACCTTACCTGACTCATATAATTCTTGAATAGAAGAATAAAATTCCTCCCCCTTTAGACAATGTTATTAGTTAATGCTCGTCCCCCCCGCCCCCCCAATTTTTTTCCTATAATACTTCCTCCAAAGTTCATTCTTCATGAGTCTTTTCCACTACCTTGCTGCAATAGTTTTTGGTTGCTTCGATAGACACTCCAATCGCCTGTATTTTCCACCTCAACCACAATGGTTTTATTCTTGTTCCCCACTCTCTATGTGACCCCTAATTGGATGAATTGTTGGGGGATTGTGGGCATGTTTTCCTCCCAGCGCAACCCATGATGCTCATCTTCCCAGTAATGTCATTTTTCATTAAAAACTTGTCCTTTCTTAGCTTGCGTTTTTGTCCCAATAAGCATGGTCCTTTTCCTCTTTTCTAGCTCCCTATTGATGGAATAATTCAACCCATTCCAACCACTCAATCATCCCATGACTGTGATTTAAGATAACCAAATCCTCAAGCAATTTCCCTCCTCAAAAAATGGAATTTGTGTCCCTTTCTCTCAACCAATTTAATTTATGGTTACATAATTAAAAGGGAAATGTTTACAAGAGGAATGAACCCACAAGGGGTGTCACACACATGCATAGGTAATCTATAAGGTATCATGTAAATTATCACACACAAACATTGTCAACATTGTCCACATTGTCCAAGGTTTCTAATCAAGGGAAATACCTACTAGATCTCTTGCTTCAATTCAAGGATACAACATAACTGTCCATTTCAATTTCTATCCTATTAATGGCTAGATACAATAATAAGATTGCATGGTGAACCATAGGTACAACTCATCCTGTTCATTTTACCCTAAAATCCAAGTATCTAATATGTACATAAGTAACACATTTTAAGGATTTTGTCTTACAACATTCCTTAATAAGAAAAAATTACAACTCTAAACCAAACATAATTCATTATAACTTTTAGCTTATCATTACAAACATATTTTGTAACCCAGGTTAGCACTAATCATCAAAAACTGAATAAAAATATCATTACACACACACACAGAGAAACAAACGTATTTGTTTCACATAAGCTTGCTAGAAACTGAAGAAAGGAGAGCCACCCTTGGCCCAATAATAGGCTGAACTACAATGCAATTTTCTTATAGGTTTCCACCCTCAAGCTAGATTGATGCCATAGGAAGAAATTTCACTGATGTTTTACAAATCAAGTCAAGGTAGAGAACACAGAAGCCACTCTCCTTCATACACATGAATTAGGGAGCTACGTTACAACCTCTTAGGTAGGGCCTATTAACACTCACAATATGGCCACCATGGGACTATAAAGCATAAAGGAAGTCCTTCACTAATCTAGCAATCCCTTGATTCTTCCCTTTCTTTAGTGCCTTATATGATTAGTTAAGAATAATTATTCAATAGTTTATTCTAGTCCTTTAGCTTAGGTAGAAGGATTTCACACTAATTTTTGTATCTAATTTAAGTAAGATCTCAAATTCCACACAAGTCTTCTGTGAATTAGAAGTTTTTCTTTCACCTCCAGCTAAAATTCACACTCTCAACCCCACATGTGGTTCAATTTTGTTCTCAACAGATTATTTGGTTTACTTTCTGTTATCACTCATTAGCTTTAACACTTTCATTGATAGGGTCCTACTTATCATTTACCTAGGTTCATGCTATCTCATAAGTCATTTTCATGAAATTTTTGAAAAAATGGCATTTGGTGATGTCTACTTTAAGTTTTAAACCCACCTCTAACTATGTCATATCATTCAAATCAACCTCATCTCATCTAGTTCTCATCCCCATGTGTTTTAATCACCAAATATTCCACCTGTCAGTTTTACATATTTTTGTAGCGAATGACATGGAAAATTAGTAGATTTTTCTACGAAACTGCTTAACAATTCCGTAGCGAATCTGTCAATAGTTAAACGATTTTCGCTACGAAACTGGGTTTTTTCCTGCAGAGTGTCAGAGTGGTGTAAGGTGTCAATTTTCAATAAGACAAAGTAAGGGGTAAGGTCATTTGAGTTTGTTATTATGATTCCCAAACATGCAAAGCCGTATCTAGTGTCATCATCATCTTTTATGGTCTCATGTGTCATCATTAAACTATGAGTTGTCAAAATTACTTTAAAAACTTTATCCCCAAGCTACTCTTTGTCATTCAACGTCCAATTCTTGCATATGAAATATCTTTTTGTCACTGTTTGAGAGCTGCTTCACCACACAAATAAGGTTGCTATTCGAATTTGATTTTGCAGGTGTCATCAACAAGCGAGGTAGCAAGAAGTATAAAGCATCATGGCATCAAAGAAGAAAACAAATAATGGTGGTCATTGCGTAAGGTATGAGCCTATAGATTTGAAGTTGTTGAATGAATATCCCATTGCTATGGAGGCTTTCAGGAAGATGGGCTGCCTTCATTTTTGCCAAAAATTGCAGGGTTTCCATGCATAGGTATCCAAATACTTTGCAACAAATTTTACAGGGGGGTAAACCCATGAAGTTGGGTTACACTTTTGTGAGAATCGGGGGGCGGAAAACTCTTTTTCTCAACAATTCGGCCAAACTTTTATAAAAGTTCGGCCAAACTGCTATAGAGTTCGGTTGAAATTTCGAAATTAGTTCGGCCGAACTCATTCTGCCGTTTACATTGACGGTGCATTGACGACGTGGGCAAACAGATTTTTGGCCGGAGATGGGAAAACCAACAATATAAGTTCGGACAAACTCTTAAAATAGTCCGACCGATCTTTAGTTTATAAATACACAAGCCCGGACCCGTTAATGGATTTCGGGCTTATTAGTGTCTGCATCTGTTGTGTTTGTGTTTCGTTTGCGTCTGTTGTGTTTATGTTTCGTTTGCGTTTGATGTGTTTGTGTTTCGGGCCTGCGTCTGCGTCTCGTTCTTTGCAGGGTCTTGGCAGAGTCTTACTGTTCTGCCTTAACTCTGAATTTCGAATTTCCAGGTTGGCACCACCTGCTTTCAAGATATAAATTGTTGTCTTTGCTGTAAATTGTATAAACATATAAGTAGAGGTCTTGATATGAATGCTTTTTGTGTGGCTGTGTTCTAGTCCAATAATTATTTTGTGTGGCCGTGTTCTTGCTGTGGTGACTATGATTTCAATTAGTTATTTTTAGTGATTTATAATTATGTTTAGGTGTTTTAGTTAATTTCAGTTAATTCAGTTTTAATTCAGTGAAGCTCAGTTATCTACTATTGCATGTCTACAACCTACTTTCAAGGTATAAATTGTTGTCTTTGCTGTAAATTCTATAAACATATAAGTAGAGGTCTTGATATGACTACATTTTGTGTGGCCGTGTTCCAGTCCAATAATTATTTATAAGTAATGGTAACGGTTTGTCACATTTGTACTAATTCATTGATACGTTTTCTAACCATGTTTAAAATAATTGAGCGTTGTAATCCATTTCTCAACTTAATTGAGCCATGTTAGACATTCAATGCTTTACTTGCCATGTTCTGAGTGCCATTTAGTTGCTTATAATTCACATTGATAATTGAACAAAATTATTCCCGCGAAATTTTTTTTAACAGACTTATGATTTGAAAGAATTATAATCAGAATGAAAAATACCCACCCAAAAATGATGAATCGAATGATTATTAACAAGTTTCCAGGTTCGAAGGCTAGACGCGTTAAAATATTACGCAGAAAACTAGGAAAACAAGACCTTTCTTCTACACTTGTTGCAGAAAGTCTTGAATAGCAGAAAGTTTTTGTTGCAAAAAGTCTTGACTGCACTTGTTCTACCGGTGCATAGTGCCACCATGTATGTGTCAGTCCTTCGAATCCATTAATGATTTTCTATGCAATGTTTCTCCTAGATTGAGTATGATCTTCAGAAATTTTCTTTGTAGCCAACTTTTAACAAAGTTATATCATTCTCTAATTCTACCTTCGGTTGGAAGTTAGGCATGAACATAGGATTTGCAGGAATTTTTTTAATGGCTTTTTTGAACATTGAAACTCCTGTATTTGCTGCAGACGTTGGTAGTCTTGATGCACTCCCTTGGGTTAACATCAATGTATCAATATCTGGTTCTACTTTGTGGAAAACCAAAAACTGCTTATATTTGTCTTGTTGGAAAGCAAGCCCTTTCTTCTACACTTGTTGTAGAAAGTCTTGAATGACAGAAATGACCTCGTCCATTTCTTCTTATTCTTGGGCTAAACTAGCCCCAAAATTTTATGTAGGTAGTTCTTTTTGAACTACGCTAAAACTGTATGTCCTTTTGAGACGGGATTTAGAATCATCTGTAAATAGGGTAGATGATTGAGGCTTATCCATTATGGATGAATAATTTGGTTTTGGTTTTGCAACTTTCTTTTTCAGTATATCAGTTTGCATGGATAAGACTGTTTTGATGGCATCTAACCTTTTGTTCAACTTTTCCATGGCCTGAGTTAGATCATCAACTTCATGTCCTAGCGACTCAAAATGTGCTAATATTTTTTCACAGATCTTTCTCTCTTCAGAGACCGTTTCTTTGACAGATTGACAAAAGACCCTTTGGAGCATAGCTCAAAATTCCCATTTATCTATGAAAAAAATACCTGTAGATCATTGGAACTGTATGTTGTTAATATTGGACAGATTTTTGCAAGTTTAAGGCATTTTATCTAGCATGTAGATGACACCCCTTTAGATAATACATTCATGTTTCGAATATTTTGGACCCTTAGGTACCTATTTCTTGTGGTTTCCAATGATAGATTTCTAATAAAGGGATAGATTTTAATGATCAAAACATTCATATACAACCAATAAATACCTCATAATATGTGATAAGAAGATGTTTAGATGCTTTGTTAGGTCAAAATAAAATAAAATTAGGATAATCTCAGCTTAGAAGTTTGATCCACAATTTATAGGAAATCTTTCGTATAGGCTTAAATTGACAGACAACTAATTCACAATTTCCACATGGGAATCCATGTAATTGAATAAACAAACATTGACTGCACAACCTCCAACCAAACCCAACTTGTGTGATCAACAAAAAAATGATAAACACTTATAGGTCAAATGATTAGGACTCAATAGCTGTAAGTGAATCCATAACTCAATGGCCTAATGCTGGATGTGTCCCACGACCATACTAAGTCTCACTAACAGACTGCCTTAAACTATTTCCATTTTTGGCCTTCCTCACTTAATTTTTCTTTGTTTCAAAATGACATGATTGACTTCAAAAGAAAACAACTTTCAGAAATGATTCGAAATGTCTAGCCTTTCGAGAATACCGGTAAAACCAACAAACAACTCCACATCTTGAAAACCATGCCATTTAGAAAATCCATTATTTTAGTACCTTGAAATATACAGGGAAAGGAAGATAATGGCATGTCAGGTAGGGAAGATAAATATGTCATAACAAAACTCTGATAAATAAGAACAATCTTCAATTCCATTGTTTTGTAGGTAAAGTAATATCTTCACATTAAAGAATTTTATAAGGTTACTCTAAAACTAAATACTTTCTCCCATTAATTAAAGGCAAACTTTAAGGCCTAAAAACTGAACCTAAAGTGGCTAAACTTCCATAGGATTTTAGTTTGTCTGTTGAGTGTTAAATTCTACAAGCTTCTATAGGCAGAGTCTGTAAAGGGACATGTAGTGTTAACTTCTACAAGTTCTATAGGTAGAGTATTTAAAGGGACAGGTAGCCTCTGGTTCTCATCTTTTATGAAAGGTGACATATCTAGTAAATGCCCCTACATTCAATATCTGGAATAGATCTAAATAGAAGTTCTTCATTTTAATATCCATAAACCACAACCACTTTAAGGAAAATCGTGTACATGTGTCATTTCTCCCATACATGTGTCATTTCTCCCATAAACTCTTAAGGAAAACTTTAAGGCACGTGTCATTGGATTTTTCCCATTAACTTTAAAGCATGTGTCATTTCTCAAGGCTTTCTCCCATTAATTCAAGGCAAACTTTAAGGCCTAAAAACTGAAAGTAGCTGAACTTCCATAGGATAGGATCCCCAAAACTAAAATGGAGTAAAATGTAAAATGTTAAAGGTGGAGTGTTTTATGATGTAATGGATCTTAATAATCTGGATTGACATGGCTGTATTGAACTTCCATAAGATAGGATCCCCCAAACTCAAGATGAGTAAAATGTAAAATGTTAAAAGTGGAGTGTTCATTTACCAATAAAAACATGGATAGAGCCATACAACATCACTGATAAAATACATGCTATAACCAACACCCAAAAAAATAAATATAACGGATATAACAACAATAAAATCCATGCATAAACTTGTACATTTACATACCGAAAACTGAAGGAATGATCTCTTCATTACTGAATGTAAAAGCCAACTGGAGATGGGACTTCTACGTTCCACTCGACCATAGATTGGATCAGATAAGTTTCAATTCGCCCAATCACCCTAGTGCCATATTCCAAGCATGAATTTTGGATCTCATTAAACAAATCAATCAAAATCAATCCAAAGCTCCCATATGCCAAACCACCTCAACCCTCAACCAGTGACCCCACCTCACAACTAGATATCACAATCATCACAGATTGGTCTCTATCCAAGCTATTCGAGGGCTCTAGAGTGTTTGTTCCAACCACTGCTTCTAGGACTAGTAACTCAACCCCAACTGTTACAAGGATTCTGGAGAATTTGTCCAACCAGGGCTTCCAGGACTAGTAACTCAACCCACCTAGGGCTCCCAGAACATTTTTCCAGCCAAATTTTCTAGTACTAGTAACTCAACCCATAGTTGTCTTCCAGGATTCCAGGGCGTTTGTCCAACCAAGGTTTCCATGAAATAATAACTCAACACACAACTAAGGGAATCATGAGAACCAACTAGAAAATAATCAATGGAAATAAAGCCACAAAACCATGAATATCCAAGAAATGGAAATCCTAGGAAAATCCATATGCATACCCATGCATGCCAAAACTAGTGAGGAAAACATACATGCAACTGGGTACTTGCAATAAAATCTCGATGTAGCTGCTGATCCCGATGTCCACTTGAAATTTCCTGATATTCCTTTGCCTTCTTCCTCCAAATCACTAAGTATCCACACTCTCCAAGAGTGCTCCAAGAAAACTCTATCCAGGAGAATGAGAGAGAGAGAAAAATGAGAGAGGTCCAAAAATGCACTGACAAAAGGTAGATTCAAAAGCTTTTCAACTGATCCTTAGAAGCCTTTTTATTAACGAGGACTCCATTTTTTTCATTTTCCATTATTTTCCTTCATTTCCTCCTCACATGAAACCTGTGACCTTTCACCTACCTTTTCTCCTATTTTCCATTATTTTCATAAATAAAATGTCAATTAATGCATCATGGCTTTCCAAAACCTTTGCCTATTTCCTTTTCCTATTTCCCTTACCCATAATAAACTGAAGTGAACACACACTAGGATTTTTTTCCCACCATTAAGCTTGGAATACAGGTCCCATCGATTGTGGTTATTTATTTTTCCTTTATTACATTTTAAATGGAATTTTCACGAGGGCTGTTACACTCTTAAGCTAATAATAAACATAAACAAGCTCATAATAGGTCATATATCTATTATTCTCTTGGGTTGATAATAAAATTAAAACTAAATCATGAATACATACAAGGATTCATTCGTTCACCCAAGAACCTTACTGGAAATCAACATTCCGCAAGCATTTGGGAAATCACATTCCACATTATATCACAAGTATTAGTTTAATAAATTGAATCAATAACAAAAAAAGCTTTAAGCCATCACATCAAACATATGCTTAACATTTAAGGTACAAAGGCTTGAGTATGCACCTATCTTTAAAAAATTTGTTCAACAACTGAGATTGGGACTTCATCTCTCCACCCAACTTTAGACACATTGCAAACGCCTTTCTTGCAGTAGTCACCCCTAAGCCAAATTCCAAAGATTGTGTAGGAGTGCTTAACACTGTAAAATTAGTGCTTCACATTGAAACAGGGCCTCCAAAGGTAACCCACCTTTACTCACTAGCCAATAAGATAACCAAATGCACATGGAGTTACTTCCCTAAATTATTCTCAATAGTTTTCCCACTGTCATATCACAGAGCCTAATCTCGGTCAACTTCACCACAAGGTTCTTTTATATCGCAGAGATTCACATATCTAATTCAAGAGTGTAAGTTCATTATTGTATGGGAAGTTTCCTTAGTGGAAAGGTACTAATAAATTATTTTGTTCTTTAGACCATAAGCTTCCCAATCATATTCCTCTGACATAAGCAAACCATTGCTCAATCTCAGTAACTTTAACTCAGTCAACTTTTATCATAGGGGCCCATTATTTCATAAAGAATCACATATCTAACCCAGTAGAGTAATCTTGTTATGAAATGGGAAGGTTCTTCAGTGGCAAGCTACTAATAAATCAATAGGTTCTTTAGACCACAAACTTCCCAGTGGTTTCTTCACTCGTAAGGAAATCCACCCTTTGAGGTATCTTCAGCCATAAACAGGCCGCTAATCAATTACATGAGGATGTTATCTCAATATGCACATATGTGAAGGTTCTTTACTGGAAAGATATTGATAAATCAATATGTTATTTAGTCCCTAAGATTCCCAGTGGTTTCCTAAGGCAATCCACACTTGATAGTTTCTTCAGTCCTTAGGCAACCATAGGAGGATGAGAGTTCAACATGAGAAGGTTCCTCATCTAGAAAAAACACCATGGGAGTATAGAGATCACCATTTTTAGGTATTTGTTTAGAGAGTGCAAGCACATGTGTTCTGAGCCCAGGGTCTCAGCTGATGTTTCTTCAACCACCCCAAGTACTTGAGTATCTCTGTCCACTGGATGGTAGCTTCATTAATCCAAAAAATTCCTAATGGGTTCTTCTGTCCATGGAAGACCACTCTTGGTGCCTTTCATCAGTCCTTGGAAAGTCATTTCTTTCTATCCTTCACCAAAAAATCCCCTTGACTTATTCGACTTCTTTTTTTAGTTTGAGTTCTCCCTCTCTGTCTAGCTTCCTTCTCATGTTACCTTCTTCTTCATGAGGAATTTATTGCTTTATTTTACCTTAGCTGACTCATATAATTCTTTAATAGAAGAATATAATGCCTCCCCCTTTAGATAATGTTATTAGAAAATGCTCGTTACCCTCCCCCATTTTTTTCCTATAATTCTTCCTCCAAATTTCCTTCTTCGTGGGTCTTTTCCACTACCATGCTGCAACAGTTTTTGGTCGCTTCGATAGACACTCCAATCGAATGTATTTTCCACCTCAACCACAATGGTTTTATTCTTGTTACCCACTCTCTGTGTGACGCCTCATTGGATGAATTGCTGGGGGATTGTGGGCATGTTTTCCTCCCAGTGCAACCCATGATGCTCATCTTCCCAGTAATGTCATTTTTCATTAAAAACTTGTCCTTTCTTAGCTTGCGTTTTTGTCCCAATAAGCATGGTCCTTTTCCTCTTTTCTAGCTCCCTATTGATGGAATAATTCAACCCATTCCAACCACTCAATCATCCCATGACTGTGATTTAAGATAACCAAATCCTCAAGCAATTTCCCTCCTCAAAAAATGGAATTTGTGTCCCTTTCTCTCAACCAATTTAATTTATGGTTACATAATTAAAAGGGAAATGTTTACAAGAGGAATGAACCCACAAGGGGTGTCACACACATGCATAGGTAATCTATAAGGTATCATGTAAATTATCACACACAAACATTGTCAACATTGTCCACATTGTCCAAGGTTTCTAATCAAGGGAAATACCTACTATATCTCTTGCTTCAATTCAAGGATACAACATAACTGTCCATTTCAATTTCTATCCTATTAATGGCTAGATACAATAATAAGATTGCAAGATGAACCATAGGTTCACCTCATCATGTTCATTTTACCTTAAAACCGAAGTATCTAATATGCACATAAGTAACAATTTTTAAGGATTTTCTCTTCTTACAGCATTCCTCAATAAGAAAAAAATTACAGTTGGAAACCAAACATAATTCATTATAACTTTTAGCTTATCATTACAAACATATTCTGTAACCTAGGTTAGCACTAATCATCAAAAAATGAACAACAATATGATTACACACACACACACAGAAACACACTTATTTGTTTCACATAAGGTTGCTAGAAAATGAAGAAGGGGGAGCCACCCTTGGCCCCACAATAGGATGAACTACATTGCAGTTTTCTTATAGGTTTCCACCCTCAAGCCAAATTTGATGCCTTATGAGGAAATTTCATTGATGTTTTACAATTCAAGTCAAGGTAGAGAACACAAAAGCCACTCTCCTTCATACACATGAATTAGGGAGCTACCTTAAAACCTCTAAGTTAAGGCCTATTAACACCTATTAACACTCGCAATATGGCCACCATGGGACTATAAAGCATAAAGGAAGTCCTTCACTAAGCTAGCAATCCCTTGATTCTTCCCTTTCCTTGGTGCCTTATATGATTAGTTAAGAATAATTATTCAATAGTTTCTTCTAGTCCTTTAGCTTAGGTATAAGGATTTCACACTAATTTTTGTATCTAATTTAAGTAAGATCTCAAATTCCACGCAAGTCTTCCGTGAATTAGAAGTTTTTCTTTCACCTCCAGCTAAAAGTCACACTCTCAACCCCACATGTGGTTCAATTTTGTTTTCACACGATTCTCTGGTTTACTTGCTGTTATCACTCATTAGTTTTAACACTTTCATTGATAGGGTCCTACCTATCATTTACCTAGGTCCATGCTGTCTCATAAGTCATTTTCATGAAATTTTTGAAAAAATGGCATTTGGTGATGTCTACCTTAAGTTTTAAACCCACCTCTAACCATGTCATATCAGTCAAATAAACCTCATCTCATCTAGTTATCATCCCCATGCGTTTTAATCACCAAATATTCCATCTGTCAGTTTTACACAGTTTAGTAGCGAATTTGTCAACAGTTAAATGATTTTCGCTACCAAACTAGGTTTTTTCCTGCAGAGTGTCAGAGTGGTGTGAGGTGTCAATTTTAGATAAGACAAAGTAAGGGGTAAAGTCATTCGAGTTTGTTATTATGATTCCCAAACATGAAAAGCCATATTTGCTGTCATCATTGTATTTTATGGTCTCATGTGTCATTATTAAACTCCGAGTTGTCAAAATTACTTTTAAAACTTTATCCCCAAGTTGGTCTTTGTCATTCAGCGTCCAATTGTTACAAATGAAGTATCTCTTTGTCACTGTTTGAGAGTTGCTTCACCACACAAAGAAGGTTGATGTTCAAATTTGATTTTGCATGTGTCATCAACAAGAGAGGTAGCAAGAAGTATAAAGAATCATGGCATCAAAGAAGAAAAAAAATAAGGGTGGTCATTGCGTAAGGTATGAGCCTATGGATTTGAAGTTGCTGAATGAAGATCCCACTGCTATGGAGGCTTTCAGGAAGATGAGCTGCCTTGAGTTTTTCCAGAAATTGCAGGGTTTCCATGCACAGGTATCCAAATAATTTGTAACAAATTTTACAAGGGGGTCAACCCACGAAGTTGGGTTACACTTTTGTGAGAATCGGGGGCGGAAAACTCTTTTTCTGAACAATTCGGCCAAACTTTTATAAAAGCTTGGCCAAACTGTTATAGGGTTCGGCCGAAATTTCGAAATTAGTTTGACTGAAATAATTCTTCCAATTACATTGACGGCGTACTGACAACGTGGGCAAAAATATTTTTGGCTGGAGATAGGAAAATCGGAAACATAAGTTCGGCCGAACTCTTAAAAAATTCCGGTCGAACTTTAGTTTATAAATAAAATAGCCCAGACCCATTAATGGGTTTCGAGCTTATTAGCGTTTGCGTCTGCTGTGTTTGTGTTTCGTCTGCATTTGCTGTGTTTGTGTTTCGTGCCTATCTCTGCGTCTGGTTCTCTGCAGGGTCTTGGCAGAGTCCTACTGTTTGGCCTTGGCTCCGAATTTCGAATTTCCAGGTTGGCACCACCTGATTTCAAGATATAAATTGTTTTCTTTGCTGTAAATTGTATAAACATATAAGTAGAGGTCTTGATATGATTGCATTTTGTGTGGCCGTGTTCCAGTCCAATAATTATTTTGTGTGGTCGTGTTCTTGCTGTGGCGACTATGACTTTCAATTAGTTATTTTTAGTGATTTATAATTATGTTTAGGTGTTTTAGTTAATTTTTGTTAATTTAGTTTTAATTAAGTGAAGCTCAATTATCTACTATTGAATGTCTACCACCTTATTTCAAGATATAAATTGTTGTCTTTGCTGTAAATTCTATAAACATATAAGTAGCGGTCTTGATATGACTGCATTTTGTGTGGCTATGTTCCAGTCTAATAATTATTTATAAGTAATGGTAATGGTTTCTCACATTTTTACTAATTCATTGATACGTTTTCTAACCATGTTTGAAAGAATTGAGCGTTGCAATCAATTTCTCAACTTAATTGAGCCATGTTCGACATTCAATGCTTTACTTGCCATGTTCTGAGTGCCATTTAGTTACTTATAATTCACGTTGATAATTGAACAAAATTATTCGCGCGAATAAAATTTTAACAAACTTATGATTTGAAAGAATTATAATCAGAATGAAAAATGACAACCCAAAAAGGACGGATCGAATGATTCTTAACAAGCTGCTAGGTTCGAAGGCTAGACACGTTAAAATATTATGCATAACACTGGGAAAGCAGGACCTTTCTTCTGCAGTTGTTGCAGAAATTCTTGACTGACAGAAAGTTTTTGTTGCAGAAAATATTGACTGCACTTGTTCTGTCGGTGCATAGTGCCACCATGTATGTGCCAGTCCTCTGAATCCATTAATTATTTGCTGTGCAATGTTTCTCCTGGATTGAGTAGGATCTTTAGTAATTTTCTTTGTAGCCCAAATTATAACAAAGTTATATCATTCTCTAATTCTACCTTTGGTTGGCAGTTAGGCATGAACATAGGATTTGCAGGCATCTGTTGGATGGCTTTGTTTAACATTGAAACTCCTGTATTTGCTGCAGACATTGGTAGTCTTGATGTACTCGCTTGGGTTAACATCAATGTATCAATATCTAGTTCTACTTTGGGGAAAACCAAAAACTGTTTGTATTTGTCTTGTTGGAAAGTAGGACCTTTCTTCTGCACTTGTTGCAGAAAATCTTGACTAACATAAATGACCTCGTCCATTTCTTCTTCTTCTTGGGCTGAAATAGCCCCAAAATCCCATGTAGGTAGTTCTTTTTGAACTACGCTAAAACTGTATGTCCTTTTGAGACGTGATTTAGGATCATCTGTAAATAGGGCAGATGATTGAGGTTTATCCATTATGAATGAATAATTTGGTTTTGGTTTTGCAACTTTCTTTTTCAGTATAGCAGTTTGCATGGATAATACTGTTTTGATGGCATCTAAACTTTTGTTCAACTTTTCCATGGCCTGAGTTAGATCATCAAATTCATGTCCTAGCAACTCAGAATGTGCTAATATTTTTTCACAGATCTTTCTCTCTTCAGAGACCATTTCTTTGACAGATTGAAAAAAGCCCCTTTGGAGCATAGCTCAAAATTCCCATTTATCTATGAAAAAAATACTTGTAGATCATTGGAACTGTATGTTGTTAATATTGGACAGATTTTTGTAAGTTTAAGGCCTTTTATCTAGCATGTAGATGACACCCCTTTAGAGACTACTTTCATGTTTCCAATATTTTGGACCCTTGGGTACCTATTTCTTGTGGTTTCCAATGATAGATTTCTAATAAAGGGATAGATTGTAATGAGAAAAAAATTCATATACAACCAATAAATACCTCATAATCTGCGATAAGAAGATGTTTAGATGTTTTGTTAGGTCAAAATAAAATAAAATTAGGATAATATCAGCTTAGAAGTTTGATCCACAATTTATAGGAAATATTTCATATAGGCTTAAATTGACAAACAACTAATTCAAAGTTTCCACAGGGGAATCCATGTAATTGAATAAACTAACCTTGACTGCACAACCTCCAACCAAACCTAGCTTGTGTGATCAACCAAAAAATGATAAAAACTTATAGGTAAAATGAGTAGGAATCAATAGCTGTAAGTGAATCCATAACTCAATGGCCTAATGCTGGATGTGTCCCACAGCCATACTAAGTCCCACTAACGGATTGCCTTAAACTATTTTCATTTTTGGCCTTCCTCGCTTAAGTTTTCTTTGTTTCAAAATGGCATGATTGAATTCAAATAAAACAACCTTCAGAAATGATTCGAAATGTCTAGCCCTTCAAGAATACCAGGTAAAACCAACAAACAAATCCACATCTTGAAAACCATGCCATTCAGAAAATTCATTCTCTCAGTACCTTGAAATATACAGGGAAAGGAAGATAATGGCATGTCAGGTAGGGAAGATAAAGATGTCATAACAAAACTTTGATATATAAGCACAGTCTTCAATTTCATTGTTTTGTAGGTAAAGTACGATCTTCACATTAAAGCATTTTATAAGGTTACTCTAAAACTAAAGGTTTTCTCCATTAATTAAAGGCAAACTTTAAGGCCTAAAAAGTGAACCTAAAGTCGCTGAACTTCCCTAGGATTTTAGTCTATCTGTTGAATGTTAACTTCTACAAGGTTCTATAGGCAGAGTCGATAAAGGGACAGGTAGTGTTAACTTCTACAAGTTCTATAGGCAGAGTCTTTAAAGGGCTAGGTAGCCTCTGGATCTCATTTTTATGAAATGTGACATATCCAGTAAATGCCCCTACAGTCAATATCTGGAATAGATCTAAATATAAGTTCTTCATTTTAATATCCATAAACCACAACCACTTTAAGGCAAATCGTGTACGTGTCATTTCTCCTATACATGTGTCATTTGTCCCATAAACTCTTAAGGAAAACTTTAAAGCGTGTGTCATTGGATTTTTCCCATTAACTTTAAAGCATGTGTCATTTCTCAAGGCTTTCTCCCATTAATTCAAGGCAATCTTTAAGGCCTAAAAACTGAAAGTAGCTGAACTTCCATAGGATAGGATCCCCGAAACTCAAATGGAGTAAAATGTAAAATGTTAAAAGTGGAGTGTTTTATGATGTAATGGATCTTAATAATCTAGATTGACATGGCTTTATTGAACTTCCATAGGATAGGACCCCCCAAACTCAAGGTGAGTAAAATGTAAAATGTTAAAAGTGGAGTTTTTTATGATGTAATGGATCTTAAAAATCTAGATTGACATGGCTCTATTTTATTAATGTACCTAAATTTACACCTTCCATTTTGCTTTATTCTTGTAAAATGTTAAAAGTGGAGTGTTTTAGGATGTAATGGATATAAATAATCTAGATTGTGTTAAATATGATGTAATGGATCTTAATAATCTAGATTGACATGGCTTTATTTTATTAATGTGCCTAAATTTACACCCTCTATGTTGCTTTATTCTTGTAAAATGTTAAAAGTGGAGTGTATTAATGTACCTAAATTAACACCTTCCATGTTGCTTTATTCTTTTACAATGTTAAAAGTGGAGTGTTTTATGATGTAATGGATATAAATAATCTAGATTGACATGGCTACAATGATATGATGATAGTGTAGGTTGATGTTGAAGTTGTAAAATTCTTGTACATATCAATTATTATAAATTATTAAACTTTTTGATAAGTGCTAAATCATACTTCTTATTACGGACATAACTAATTTATGATGATAGTGTAGGTTGATGTTGAAGTTGTAAATTTCTTGTACATATCAAGGATGAATGATAGTACAAGCTAAAAATGACATTATTATAAATCATTAAACAATTTGATAAGTGTTAAATCATACTTCTTATTAAGGACATAACTAATTTTTCATAACAGATCTATGATATATAAGCACAGTCTTCAATTCCATTGTTTTGTAGGGAAAGTACTATCTTCACATTAAAGCATTTTATAAGGTTACTCTAAAACTAAAGTCTTTCTCCCATTAATTAAAGGCAAACTTTAAGGCCTGAAACTAAACCTAAAGTGGCTGAACTTCCATGGGATTTTAGTCTATCTATTGAGTGTTAACTTCTACAAGGTTCTATAGGCAGAGTCTGTAAAGGGCCAGGTAGTGTTAACTTCTATAAGTTCTAAAGGGAGAGTCTGTAAAGGGCTAGGTAGCCTCTGGATCTCATATTTTCTGAAAAGTGACATATCCAGTAAATTCCCCTACAGTCAATCTCTGGAACAGATCTAAATATAAGCTCTTCATTTTAATATCCATAAACCACAACCACTTTAAGGCAAACTGTGTACATGTGTCATTTCTCCCATAAATTCTTAGGCAAAGTTTTTAAAGCATGTGTCATGTTGGTTTTCTCCCATTAAATTTAAAGCATGTTTTTAGTAAGTGCATAAAATAATTTTGCAAACCATGTAAATGTCATTTCGCCCACAAAACAAAGGCTTTCTCTCATTAATTCAAGGCAAACTTTAAGGCCTAAAAATTGAACCTAAAGTGGCTGAATTGTCATAGGATTTTGAACTTCCATAGGAATTTAGTCTGTCTATTGAGTGTTAACTTCTACAAGTTATAAAGGCAGAGTCTGTAAAGGACCCAGTAGCCTCTGGATCTCATATTTTGTCAAAGGTGACATATCCAATAAATGCTCATACAGTCAATATCTGGAACAAAAATAGAAGTTCTTAATTTTAATATCCATAAACCACTACCACTCTAAGGCAAACCTTGTACATGTGTCATTTCTCCCTTCTCCCATAAAATTTTAGGCAAACTTTAAGGCATGTGTCATTTCTATTTCATTTCTCCCACAAACTCATAAAGGTGTGACTTTTGACATAACTTCATCAACCAACACAACTAGTTGTTTTAGTAAGTGCATAAAATAATTTTGAAAACCATGTAAATGTCATTTCTCCCACAAACTGAAGGCTTTCTCCCATTAATTCAAGGAAAAATTTCAGGCCTAAAAACTGAACCTAAAGTGGCTAAACTCTCATAGGATAGTATCCCCCAAACTCAAGGCTTTCCCCCATTAATTCAAGACAAACTTTAAGGCCTAAAAACGGAACCTAAAGTGGCTGCACTTCCATAGGATTTTAGTTTGTTGGTTGAGTCTTAACTTCTACAAGTTTTAAAGCAATATGTAAAGGGCTATCTTTCTCCCATTAATTCAAGGCAAACTTTAAGGCCTAAAAACTGAACCTAAAGTGGCTGAAATTCCATAGGGTTTTAGTTTGTTGGTTGAGTCTTAACTTCTACAAGTTCTAAAGCAGTCTGTAAAGGGCTAGGTAGCCTCTGGATCTCATCATTTCTTAAGGCATGTAAAGGGCCAGGTAGCCTCTGGATCTCATCCTTTCTTAAGGCATGTCATTTCTAGATGTGATTTCTGCCATAAATTTTAAGGCAAACTTTCATGCAAACCATGCATGAACCTTGTATATGTGTCATAAATCTCCTTTTAACTCTAGGCAATGCAATATTTAACGCATCTCATTTCTAGATGTGAATTCTACCATAAAATTTAAGTAAAACTTTAAGATAAACCATGCACATGTCATTTATCTCATGCACATGTGTCATTTCTCCCATGCATTTGCAATAAATGTCAATTTAATATATTTTTATTGAATTTGTTTTTATTTTTAGGGATAACAAAACCCACTAAATATGGTTGAAAAATGGACATTATGCATAGATGTTTCTTGCTATGCCAATTCAGGGAAAGCAGTGATTACATATGTGCTTTCCAATATTGCGACTAGAAAAGTCGTCCAAAGGAAAATGAATATGTCGGGAAGAACAAAAAACAACGAGGCATATTATATTGCATTGATATAAGGCTTGGGAACATCTATGGAGTATGGATCAAATGGAATTGTAGTTTTCACCAATTCTGAACTTGTGTGTAGCCAGATGAAAGACGTTTACCAAGTTAAGAAGGAGAGCCTAAAAAAACTGCATGGAATAGAAGACAATATTGTTAGCCAATTTCAACTTTTTAGTATAAGACATTGTACAAATATGAATAAGATGTCTGTTGATCTATTGCGTGGGGAAATGCCAATTCAGGATTCATCTATCAAATATGAATTAGAATTATACGGGGCAATGCCAATGCAAGATTCATCTCTCAAAGATGAATTAGTTTTGACACGTTCTTCTACAAAAATTCAAGATTCATCTCTCAAACATGAATTAGTGTTGAAACACTCTCCTTCAAAATTTATTGATGGACATTGTAACATATCTTGGATATGTATGTGTTTCGTATTTATAAGTGCGTCTTTTTTAATGACCATGTGTTTTTTTCAATTATATATCAAGTGTGCTTCCACCACACCATGTAAAGCGCAACTTGGTGAACTTCACATTTGCAACAAGTGGTAAAATTCACATTTTTATAAAACTAAAATGTGAGGACTTCAACAATTTTTTTGTTTAAATGGAGTTTCACGCTTTTTTTTAAATGACCATGTGTTTTTTTCAATTTTATACCAAGTGTGCTCCCACCATATAAAGCGCAATTTGGTGAACTTAACATTTTTATAATTTTTTTTTGCTTAAATTGAGTTTCACACATCAGTTAGTGCTTTGAAAGTTGTGTTTTACATAATTTGTGTACATTAAATTACATAAATTTTCTGAAATTTATTTTGAATTTATTTTAAATAGTAATTTGAAAAAATAATTGTAAATGTCCATTGTAGATATATATGTCATGGAGGATGAACAACGAAGATCAACAGAATCCCATATCTCTACGAGAGAGGGGGATTAGGGATCGAGGGATGTTCATTGTATTTAAATATAATCTTAAATCTCCATACATATACATACATGTGTGTACATATGGAATTGATTTTTTATCAATTTTGTGAGTTAAATTAGTTGTTAATAAGTTTTATTTTTTATTTTTTAGGAGGTAAGAGGAGAAGGGTGTCTACTCCATCAATGGAGTATGCCCGTGGTTCACGCAATTGTGGTATGGTTCACGCAATTTAATCAATGAATATGTACATGTATTTATATGTATGAATGCATTTTTGAATTGATTATAAATTCATATTTTTTTATGAAGCTTTTCTCTCGTCTCGTGAGGTTGGTGGTGGTTCACATTCCCTTGGAGGGTCATCAATAAGTGCTGGCGGAATGCGTGAAGGTGGTGATATGTATTCCCGCAGAGGCAAATCAACGGATGGTTGTGTTGGTTCTCAACCAATCGGTGGTCGTGTTGGTTCTCAGCAAGGTTGTTCTGGTTCTCAACAGTCTCAGGGTGGGTAAGATGCTAGCCAACCACATCGAGGTGGCCATCAATTTGAATATTATTTTCATTCAATTTGTAAAAATTTGCTTACATGTGTTTTTTTAATATCAAAAATTTTAGATATTGATGCAGAGGCTGAAAATGCTACTCCAAATGTTGCTAAAAAAATACGTAGGGCAGAACGCGTCATTCAAGAAGAAGGTTGTCCACCAACCATGACTTATCCATCCGACATTTTTGATATACCTTGGGAAACAAACATGCAACAATGCACCTTAGAAATGTGTCAACATATTCATGCAAAATGGAAGAGAGATCTCGTGGCTTTGACTCCACCTGCTGAGAGTCGATAAAGCTTGGAAATAGTTACACACTCTTTAGGCGAACTAGTAGATGTGTACCGAAAGCTTGGGCCAACCACTAATACTTTTGTAAAAGTGATGAGAAAAATAAAGGAAACAATGATGGGTCCCGATAAATGAGAGGTTGTTAAACAAAGAGTTACAACAGAAATGGCCAAGTCTATGTTTAATTTCAAAGAAGGGCCGAAAACAAAGATGCTGAAGGTGAAATATTTCAAGCACCCTCATATAGCTCACTATTTGTATTTTAGACACCTTGTGGCCTATGGAAGACTCCAATGGAACGACGAGGTTCCTCTTTATTTTGAAAAATTATTTTATGTAGAATTCTTTTTGCAAATGAAACCCAATTACAATGACCTTCCCTATGAATTTTTTGGTCCTGGGAAAGGTCAATTGTGTGACCGTAGGGGCGATAGGCGTGATGTTGAGTTGCCTCGCCCTTAGCCATGATTGGTTAGTCGACCTCTTTGTGTCGAAACTTTGCGTTCAGAGATGGATGCCACTTCTCAAATTAGTCGAGAAGCAAGGGATGCGATCATTGACAATGTTCACAGTGGATTGGGTGGAAGTCGATGTTTGTTTGAATCGAAAAAGAGCACATGAGAATGCACGCGTTAATTTTGTGTATTATATAGATGAAGAGATTGACAACATGAGCGTTGAAGATCGCAAAACATATGCAAAGAATTGTCGCAATGGTTGGCAGGACCCAATTTTTCATGAGAAAGAGGGCATGGGAACGGTATGTGTTAATGGTTAGGGTTCAATTATTTTAACACATGTACAATTTGTAAAAAATACATATATACATACATTTATTTGTATACACCATTATGTGTATCTAACAAAAATGTATCATTATATGTTAACACCATTTGCAGTTGTTACGCTTGATGAATGAAGAAAATGTTAATATCATGGTCGGAGCCTCCAGTCCAAACAATCAAGATGGGTCTCACCATCAATCATACAATCAAGATGGTTCTCACCATCAAGATATGTTGGCAAATGTTAGTGTTTTTTAAGTGAACATGATGATGTACAATTATTTTTTATCTATTATTATATATATCGAAACATGATGAGATATTTTTAAAATAAATAATTGTGCACACATGTATATGTACATATAGATAATAAAATGTTTTAACAGATTGCGATTTGGTCCGATGTTTTTGGGATGGCGATCCATTCTTCTTCTTTGGGAGATGTACCTTCTTCTTCCTTATGAGATGTGCCAAATCCACCATCACAAGTATGAACAAATTTTCACTTTTAAAATTTATGTTTTTAAGTTATATATTCCACCTCAAAAAGTTCCATTAAAAAATGAGATATATCTAGATCTTGATTTATTTTAAATTTTTTGAATTTTAGGTTTTTGGAGATTTTCTTTCCGAGCCACTCTTAGGAGATGTGCCAAATCCACCAGCACAAGTATTCAATTTTTCACTTATATATATATGTTTTTAAGTTATAAGTTATAAATTGAAGTTTAAAAGTTTTATTATAAATTGTGATCTAGAGATTTTGAGTTATTTTATTTTTTTTGAATTTGAGGTTTTTGGAGATTTTCTTTTGGAGCCTCTCTTAGGAGATGTGCCAAATCCACTAGCAGAAGTATTCAAAATTTCACTTAAATATGTGTTTTTAAGTTATAATTTATAAATTGAAGTTTAAAAGTTTTATTATAAATTGAGATCTCGATCTTGAGTTATTTTATACTTTTAAATTTTTTGAATTTTAGGTTCCTATAGAGGATTTATTTTCTCCACGGACTCTAGCAATGGAGATAGGAACATCCACACCATTTCAAACATTTGAACAAGTTGTCTAACTTTTTTTTAATATTATTGAAAATAAGTTTAAATATGCATTTTAATTTGAGATTTTTTCATATATATATATAATCGTACATGTATATTGTACAGTTTATTGTTGAAAATGTTCCTGTGGGGGAAGTTTAGTGGACAAGCAACAAATGGAGAGGGAACCTCATGAGGTATTGCATGCTTTTTTTTTACATTTTGTTTTTTACATGAAGTTTTGTATATTCTCACTCAATTTTAAAACATTAAATTTTAATGTTTGTACACATTGTGTACAGGTTCCCCATGCTTCGCAGGATAGCTCGAGGATTGTGACTTTGCTGGGAGAGACACTACATCCATCTGTATTTGATGGATGATGCACATGCACACATGCAACATTATATTTTCAATAGATTTAGTCTTAAATTTAATTTTTTAAATATAGTCTTATCTAGATGCAGTAATATATAACTTGATACTTGTGAGATCTACAAATTTTGGACATATTTTATGTGAACTACATTTGGTACATGTGAATGTGATATATAATGTTTTTAAAACTTAATTTTTGGATGGTTGAACTAAATTTGGCATGTGAAGTAATGTTACAGTGTTATATAATTTGTTTTGTTTTTAAAACTCAAGTTTTGGATGGTTGAACTACATTTGGCATGTGATGTGCAGTAATGTTGTGTTATAATTTGTTTTGTTTTTAAAGTGTTATAGTTGAATGTGAAGTAATGTTACTTGATACTTGATACTTGTGATATATAATGTTTTGTTTTTAAAACTCAAGTTTTGGATGGTTGAACTACAGTTGGCATGTGAAGTAATGTCGTGTTATAATTTGTTTTGTTTTTAAAACTTAAGTTTTGGATGGTTGAACTACATTTGGCATGTGATATAATGTTTTGTTTCTATTGGATAGTTGAACTACAACTGGCATGTGAAGTAATGTTGTGATATAATGTTTTTGTTTTTAAAACTCAAGTTTTGGATGGTTGAACTACATTTGGCATGTGAAGTAATGTTGTCACTATAATTTGTTTTGTTTTTAGAACTTAAGTTTTGGATGGTCAAGAACTACATTTGGCATGTGACGTAATGTTTTGATCTATAATTTTTTGTTAAATTAAAACTTAAGTTTTGGATGGTTGATCTACATTTGGCATGTGATATAATGTTTTGTTTTTATTGGATAGTTGAACTACAATTGGCATGGCATGTGATGTAATGTTGAGATATAATGTTTTTGTTTTTAAAACTTAACTTTTGGATGGTTGAACTACATTTGGCATGTGATTATGATATTATATTTTGTTTTTAAAATTCAAGTTGTTGTTTTCCAAACAAAAAAAATTCACATGAATATATGTATATGTAGAAATGATTTTACACATTTTTGAATATATATGTTAAAACGATTGAATTACAATATATATATATATATATATATATATATATATATATATATATATATATATATATATATATATATATATATATATAAACAATCATAAGATTCTAGGTCTTGTTAGATGTGTCAAACAATCATAAAATTTAAAAAATGCAACATTTAGATGTATCCAGTACGTGCAACATTTTTCATCAATGCGTGTATAGAAAAACTACTTTATATTAATTCCATTCTAGAACATATATATTTGATGCAGGAGCATCTAGTCCGGAGTAAACAAAGGAGGGCTGATTGTCTCACTGTGATATGATTTTGGACAGGTTACAAAACCCGTGTTTTGTTTTATTATTTATTTACTTTTACTTTTTGTTATTTGGACAAGAACAATATATTTAGGAGGATAATACATTTCTGTTTATAGTTAATTAGAGTTTTTTTTGTAACTGGAAAGGTAGTTACAACAATTCAGTTGACAGTTCAACCGAAAAACAAGAACAGACTATCCTTACAGCACGATAAATAGGAGAAACTTATGCATTGAAGGGGTTAGATTTCCATCAAGACGAAAGGAAGAAGATAATAAAAGAGAACCAGATTTTCTACAGAAAGAAAACCATCTGTTAATGTTATCTACAACCAAGACTGACATTTATTGATTTTACTATGTCTAATTATCGATATTCATGTGCATTGTAAACAGTAAATTGGAAAGTCGAATTTTATGCAGATAGAAGCAAATACAATCCTGTGTAACATCTAAGAGCCGCGTAAAACATAAGAGAGACTAGAATACATTTGCAGAATTGAAGATTACACTGTACAGGAGCGAGTTTTCCAACGGAAGACTAAAAGAATAACCCAGTTATTGCTAGACATCACACCAACAGTTCCAGGTAATAAAAAAAGCATGATTTACTGAATTAACTGATTCAAAAAGAAATTTTCCTGTTTATACATGAGTTTTTTCGTTCAATCATACAACACGTAAAAATTACTGTCTGTAACAATAAGTGCCAAAAAAAGGAGTTCTAATCCCGAGCTAATAGCGCTTATAAACGAGGGAAAGCACAGGCGAAATGTGGAGCCAAAAATAAAGTCACACAGAACTGATTATGAAACCCTGTGAAAAAATTGCCGAATGAGGGTTTGAAAAGGTAACAAAGGAGTTCAAATCTACAAAAGACAAGGTACATTGGAAATTTTCTACAAATCCAACCATAGGGT
Organism: Pinus albicaulis; assembly: GCA_034641835.2. Taxonomy (NCBI): domain Eukaryota; kingdom Viridiplantae; phylum Streptophyta; class Pinopsida; order Pinales; family Pinaceae; genus Pinus; species Pinus albicaulis. The sequence continues at coordinate 740,516,528 of CM076579.1, forward strand.
TTTGACAGAGCGACCCTACCCATTTTTAATTGGAATTGTTTTGCCTTCAGCGGAGACGAGCACTTGGAATTCGACAGGTTTTGTTTAACTTGCAAGAATAACAAACAGTAGAAGTTAGAACCTGGAACCGTAAACAATTTTTGTGGAAAAATCGGAAATTGAAATACCACAAGAATGAGACTTTAACTTTCATGGTGTTCACCTGTAAATAGGAGGTGGGAAGCTAACAGAGAGACCTGGTCGAGCATAAGGAGGAACTGCTCACAAGGAGCAAACCACATTAGAAACTGACAGAGGTGCGGAGAAAAACTGAATCATAGAACTTAAGTTACCTTTAAGGAAAAGGCCGAGCTGAGGAGGACCACCGCCGGAAAACCAGAATCTCGACCTGTGAGGCAAATAGAAACTGTTAAACAAACTGACGGTAAGAATCTGCAGGTATTCGACAGTGAAGAGTCACAAATTCAAATTTAATTTCGGCAAGAATCTTCGCCCTAGCACATGGAAAACTGGGAGTGAGTGAAATTACCGTCACAGTGTGAGAATCATCGGGAAAGACACACAGGAGCAGAGAACCTGTAGCAAAATGAACCCTCAAAGTAGATCGGGACAATTAACCCTCGCGGTGTCGAGCAAACAGTGAAAGGAGAATAGGGTTAGGGTTGTTACGAGGCGGGAGGAATTGAAACCAAGGTTATTGACAAGTGTCAAGACGTACTGACTTCAAGGACAGGGAAAAAAGTTGAGGGTGATTGTGAATCGGAATAACCACTGCCATATCTTATGGCAGTTTGATGTGTATTGAAGTCGTATATGCACACCGTTCGAAACCGGAGTCAACAATAAATTTGCCAGCAGATATTTCGTAATACAAATTGGACCTGTAAATTAAGGTTTCTGACCAGTTTCTTTTAACACGGATTGCAGTCAAAGGGATGGGCCACCAATTTTTGGTATCAGAGGGGGATTAAGAACAGTAAGGATGGAGGTAGGTAGATGAGGAAGAGGAAGAGGAAGAGTTAATCGTAGATTAGCAGAAGAAGGACTAAGAGAGGAGATTCGTATTTTGAACGAGCGATTAGCAGCAGTGGAGGCTGGGAGAAGAAGGGATCCTGACGGAGGGGATTACAGTGATGAGGAGGTTGCAGAAGCGATAGATGGCTCTGAAGGAGAAGGACCTGAACTTAAATTGTTGAGGTCGGTTTTATTATCAAGTACTAAGCCCAAACATGAGCTTTCTACTTACGATGGGAATCTATCAGCAGAAGTGCTACTAGACTGGTTGAGTGAGTTGAATAAGTACTTCGACTTTGAAGAAATCAGCGAAGACAAACGGGTAAAATTCTCTGCCACCAAAATGAAAGGACATGCGTCCCTGTGGTGGGACAGTGTACAGGCGGAGAGGAAGAGGCTGCATAAAAAACCTATTAAAAAATGGGCCAGAATGGAGGCCAAGCTGAAGGAGAAATTTTTGCCAAAAGATTACCAGATTATGCTGTATAGACAGGTGCAGAATCTGAGGCAAAAAGGGTTGACTGTTAAAGAATACATAGAGGAATTTTACAGGCTGAATTTGAGAGCAGGGTATATAGAAGATACACCCGAGAAGACAGCCAGATTTGTAAATGGTTTGAGAGGGGAGATACTAGACGAAATTAGTATTCTCTCACCCAAGACTATTGATGAGGCATATCAGTGTGCCTTGAAAGCTGAGGAGAAAATAACCAGGAAACAGAATGCCAGGAGAGGAGGAGGATCTGGCAGGGGAAAAGGGAAGGCCTTTGGCAGAAGCAGAGGCACAAATTCCAGCGAAGAAGGCAACAGTTCCAAACCTTCAGGGACAGCAGAAAAAGACAGTAACACCAAAGGAGGACGACCATACCAGCGGGGAAGAGGAAATGGTTGGGGCAGAGGATCTGTCCAGTGTTACAGGTGCCATAAATGGGGGCACAAGTATTATGAGTGTCCTGAAGGGGAGCCAGCAGGGGGCAGAGGGACTTATGTTGCCCAACCAGAAGATGCAGAGGCACCACCCCAGGAAGTAGAAAACACGCCAGAGACAGGAGAAACTTTGGTGCTGAATAAAGTGCTGCTGAAACCAGCTAAAGAAGTTGCAGAACCAGATCAGCGAAAGGCTTTATTTCGGACAGTCTGCAAGTCACAAGGTAAGTGCTGTAAATTGATAATCGACAGTGGGAGTACAGATAATTTGGTGGCCACAGAAATGGTGGAGAAATTGGGATTGAAACGATTGAAGCACCCCACTCCCTATAAGGTGTCGTGGCTGTAGAAAGGACATAAGTTATTAGTTGATGAGCAATGTGAAGTGGAATTTCACATTGGCAAGTACAGGGACAAGGTTATGTGTGACATTATGCCAATGGATGTTTGTCATATACTGTTAGGAAGGCCCTGGCAATATGACAGAAAAGTAACTCATGATGGGAAGACGAACTGTTACAAGTTTGTCAAAGATGGGGTCAAGCACACGCTTGTACCCATCAAGGAAGAAAATACAGCTGAGGCTAGTGGAGTAAAAGCGTTGTTGATGGGCGGAAAAGAGTTTTTGAAACAGATTGAAAACAATGATGTGAATTTTGCTGTTGTGAGGAGGCCAAAGACAGTGGTACTGCACACAAAGATCTCAGATTTACCAGAAGAGATTCAAGATATGTTGCAAGATTTTGGCGATATCATAGTGGACAATCTTCCGGATGAACTGCCCCCCAAGAGAAGTATCAGTCACTGTATTGACTTTATACCAGGGGCTAGTCTGCTGAATAAAGTAGCCTATCGCATGAGTCCTAAGGACAACGAGGAGATTAGGAAGCAGGTGCAGGAATTGCTGGATAAAGGGATGATTAGGGAGAGCATGAGCCACTGTGCAGTTCCGACAGTTTTGGCTCCAAAGAAAGGAGGCGAGTGGCGAATGTGCACAGACTCAAGGGCCATTAATAAAATTACTATTAGGTACAGGTTTCCATTGCCGAGGATGGAAGATATGATGGACTGTTTGAGTGGGGCAGCTTATTTTTCGAAGATTGACTTGAAGAGTGGGTACCACCAGATTAGAATTCGAGAGGGGGATGAGTGGAAAACAACCTTCAAGACGAACGAAGGGTTGTACGAATGGCTGGTGATGCCATTTGGTCTGAGTAATGCCCCCAATACTTTTATGTGCCTAATGAACGAAGTGCTGAAAGAGTTCATTGGGAAGTTTGTAATTGTTTATTTAGATGATATATTGATTTTCAGCAAAACGAGAGAAGAACATTTCAGGCATGTTCGAGGTGTGTTGAGGAAGCTGCAGCAGAATAAACTGCTGATAAATCTAAAGAAGTGTACTTTTTTTTCAGCGGGAGTTAGTGTATCTGGGTTTTGTAATTGCAGAAAATGAGCTGAAGATGGACCCAGAAAAGGTTGCAGCTATAGTTAGCTGGCCATCCCCAAAGAGTTTATTTGAAGTCCGAAGTTTTCACGGATTAGCAAGTTTTTACAGGAAATTTATCAGAAATTTCAGTGAAATCTACGCACCCGTGTTGGATACGATCAAGAAGACAAATCAGCCTTTTTGCTGGACAGAGGCAGCGGAGGAAATTTTTTAGACTTTGAAAAGGAATATCACAGAAAGACCGATATTGAGGCTTCCTGATTTCAACAAAATTTTTCAAGTTCGTTGTGACACCAGCGGTACAACCATTGGGGCAGTACTTAGTCAGGAAGACATGCCAGTTGCCTATTTCAGTGAGAAGTTGAACGAAAGTAGACATAAGTACTCAACCTATGACAAGGAATTCTACGCGGTTATCCAAGCACTGAAGCATTGGAGACATTATTTGTTAGGTAATGAATTCGTTTTATTTTCTGATAATTCTGCATTACAATATATTATGCAGCAGCATAAGTTGAACCATAAGCATGCAGAATGGGTTGAGTATCTGCAGAGTTTTACGTTTGTGCTGAAACATATTAGTGGGCAAGCCAACAAGGTGGCAGATGCGTTGAGTAGAAGGAATTTACTCTTGCAGGAAAGTACAATGCAGGTTTTGGGTTTTGAGCATTTGAGGGATCTGTATTAGACCGATGCAGACTTTAGGAAGGCCTATGAGGCCTGTCAAAATCCTTTGTTGAGAAATGTTAGTCCTTGGTTGGACTAAAATGTGCAATAGGGTTTATTGTTCAGGGGAGGACAGTTGTGCATTCCCGACTGTTCGATGAGAGAGAACATTATTCGGGAAAAACACAGTGGAGGTCTAGCTGGACATTTCGGCATAGACAAGAATTTATCGCAGATCGAGCATTTTTATTTCTGGCCAAGATTACGACGGGACGTGCAGAGGCACATAAGCAGACGCAAAACATGTCAATTAGCGAAGGGTTGTAGTCAGAATGCAGGACTTTATATGCCACTGCCTATTCCGAGCAGACCGTGGGACTCAGTCAGTTTAGATTTTATTTTGGGTTTGCCTAGAACACAACGGGGTTTTGATTCAGTGATGGTGGTAGTGGATCGTTTTTCGAAGATGGCACATTTTATACCCTGCAGCAAAACCAGTGATGCTACTCACGTAGCACACTTGGTTTTCACAGAGATTGTCAGACTGCATGGTCTACCGAGGTCCATCATTTCCAACAGGGATGTGAAGTTCATCGGACATTTTTGGCGGACCCTGTGGAAGAAGTTGGGCACTGAGTTGCAATTCAGCTCCGCTTATCACCCACAGACTGATGGGAAAACATAAGTGGTGAACAGGAGCCTGGGAAATCTGTTACGGAGTTTAATTGGCGAAAATTCTCGGATGTGGGACCGCGTACTTGCTCAGGCGGAATTCGCTTATAACGATTCACCGAACCGTAGCACAGGTTACAGTCCCTTCCAGATCTTGTATGGTATGCATCCTCGTGGAGTGCATGAGCTGCGAGATTTGGGAAAACTTGAAAGACAGAGTGCTGATGGGGAAGATTTTTCCCAGACAATGAGTGACTTACATGAGCAGGTAAAAACAAAATTACAGGATAGTAGTCAAAAATACAAACAACGGGCAGATTCGAGAAGGCGGGAAATTCAGTTAAATGTTGGAGATGAAGTCCTTGCACACTTGCGCAAGGAACGTTTTCCGAAGAGGGAATATAACAAGCTGAAATTAAAAAAAATTGGCCCCTGCAAAATTGTTCGCAAATTTTCCGCAAATGCTTACGAGTTACAGTTGCCACCAGGAATAGGTATTTCACCCATCTTTAATGTGGCAGACCTGTTTCCGTACATTGCTGGTTCTGACGGTGACACTACAGTAAGGCCAGAACGAGACACCCAATTGGATGAGAGTTCTTGGGTGAGACAAATGCCCACGGCACAGCCCCTTGAGATCAAGAGTATTCTCGACACACAGGTAGCCAGGCGCACACATATGAAGGAATATCTACGCTATTTGGTCAAATGGAAGAACCGTCCTATTGCGGATAGTTCCTGGCTTGACGAAGCACAGATACGGAAGGCTGGTTATTCGGTCGATGATCTCATGGAACAGAGCCATGAATTTTTGTCACCCCGGGAGCCTGATGCAGGAGCATCTAGTCCGTAGTAGACAAAGGAGGGCTGATTGTCTCACTGTGATATGAGTTTGGACAGGTTACAAAACCCGTGTTTTGTTTTATTATTTATTTACTTTTACTTTTTGTTATTTGGACAAGAACAATAGATTTAGGAGGATAATACATTTATGTTTATAGTTAATTAGAGTTCTTTTTGTAACTGGAAAGATAGTTACAACAATTCGGTTGACAGTTCAACTGAAAAACAAGAACAGACTATCCTTACGGCACGATAAATAGGAGAAACTTATGCATTGAAGGGGTTAGATTTCCATCAAGACGAAAGGAAGAAGATAATAAAAGAGAACCAGAGTTTCTAGAGAAAGAAAACCATCTGTTAATGTTATCTACAGCCAATACTGACATTTATTGATTTTACTGTGTCTAATTATCGATATTCATGTGCATTGTAAACAATAAATTGGAAAGTCGAATTTTATGTAGATAGAAGCAAATACAATCTTGTGTAACATCTAAGAGCCGCGTAAAACATAAGAGAGACCAGAATACATTTGCAGAATTGAAGATTACACTGTACAGGAGCGAGTTTTCCAACGGAAGACTAAAATAATAACCCAGTTATTGCTAGACATCACACCAACAGTTCCAGGTAATAAAAAAAGCATGCTTTACTGAATTAATTGATTCAAAAAGAAATTTTCCTGTTTATACATGAGTTTTTTCATTCAATCATACAACACGTACAACTTTACTGTCTGTAACAATAAGTGCCAAAAAAAGGAGTTCTAATCCCGAGCTAATAGCGCTTATAAACAAGGGAAAGCACAGGCGAAATGTGGAGCCGAAAATAAAGTCACATAGAACTGATTATGAAACCCTGTGACAAAATTTCCGAATGAGGGTTTGACAAGGTAACAAAGGAGTTCAAATCTACAGAAGACAAGGTACATTGGAAATTTTCTACAAATCCAACCATAGGGTTTTGACAGAGCGACCCTACCCATTTTTAATTGGGATTGCTTTTCCTTCAGCGGAGACGAGCACTTGGAATTCGACAGGTTTTGTTTAACCTGCAAGAATAACAAACAGTAGAAGTTAGAACCTGGAACCGTAAACAATTTTTGTGGAAAAATCGGAAATTGAAATACCACAAGAATGAGACTTTAACTTTCATGGTGTTCACCTGTAAATAGGAGGTGGGAAGCTAACAAAGAGACTTGGTCGAGCATAAGGAGGAACTGCTCACAAGGAGCAAACCACATTAGAAACTGACAGAGGTGCGGAGAAAAACTGAATCATAGAACTTAAGTTACCTTTGAGGAAAAGGCCGAGCTGAGGAGGACCACCGCCGGAAAACCAGAATCTCGACCTGTGAGGCAAATAGAAACTGTTAAACAAACTGACGGTAAGAATCTGCAGGTATTCGACAGTGAAGAGTCACGAATTCAAATTTAATTTCAGCAAGAATCTTCGCCCCAGCACATGGAAAACTGGGAGTGAGTGAAATTACCGTCACAGTGCGAGAATCATCGGGCAAGACACACAGGAGTAGAGAACCTGTAGCAAAACGAACCCTCAAAGTAGATCGGGACAATTAACCCTCGCGGTGTTGAGAAAACAGTGAAAGGAGAATAGGGTTAGGGTTGTTACGAGGTGGGAGGAACTGAAACCAAGGTTATTGACAAGTGTCAAGACGTACTTACTTCAAGGACAGGGAAATAAGTTGAGGGTGATTGTGAATCGGAATAACCACTGCCATATCTTACGGCAGTTTGATGTGTATTTAAGTCGTATCTGCACATCGTTCGAAACCGGAGTCAACAATAAATTTTCCAGCAGATATTTCGTAATACAAATTGGACCTGTAAACTAAGGTTTCTGACCAGTTTCTTTTAACACGGATTGCAGTCAAAGGGCTGGGCCACCAATATCTAGTATGTGCAACATTTTTCATCAATGCACATAGAAAATCTACTTTCAATTACTTGCATTCTAGAACATATATATCCAGTACTTCAACATTTTTCATCAATGCAAATAGAATTTAGCTACTTTCAGTTAATTGCATTCTAGAACATATATATTCAGTAAGTGAAACATTTTTCATCAATGCACATAGTAAAACTACTTGAACAGTTAATTGCATTCTAGAACATATATATATCCAATATGTGAAATTTTTTTCATCAATGCACATAGAAAAGATACTCTCAGTTAATTGCATAGAACATGTATATATCTACTACGTGCAACATTTTTCATCAATGCACATAGAAAAACTACATTTAGTTAATTGCATTCTAGAACATATATATCCAGTACTTTCAACATTTTTCATCAATGCACATAGAAAAGCTACTTTCAGTTAATTGCATTCTAGAACGCACACACACACACACACACACACACAAACACACACACACATATATCCAATACTTCTAGAACATATATATCCAGTACTTGCAACATTTTTCATCAATGCACATAGAAAAGCTACTTTCAGTGGACTGCATTCTAGAACATATATATATCCAATACATGCAACATTTTTCATCAATGCATGTATAGAAAAGCTGCTTTTAGTTGATATTAGTGTGCATGTACCAAAACATTGTACATGTGCAAACACTTGCACAGATAACATAACAAGGCAACTCAATTTTTAGTTGAATTCTGGAAGTTATAAAACATGAATTCAAAGAGAAGAAATTGTTGGGCAGTTCAATCAAAAAAATTCCAATGGAATGCCATCTTCAATGATCCGTTCATGATCGGATTTTGACATTTTCCATTTCTTAATTTTCGTTTTTTTCTTTGATTGAACCTCTATTAACTTTATGCGTGATGCACACACCAAGTGACTATATTGAAAACTTATGACATCAGGTTCATAGTCTTCAAAGTAAACAAAATCCCCACTTTGATTAGTTTGTCTGAAAAAATAACCTTCAGTATAATAGATCCTCTGTCATATGGAAACCCGTGATCATTATAGTTTTCTAATAATTTCATCTTTCGTTCAGTGCAACACATCAAATAGTACTTCACATTTTTATCATTTTCAGTAGGCGCAATTACAACAAAAAAATCTCCTGCACAATAAAAAAAACTTATGTATTTAAGTGTAGATCATAATTAACATGAAAAATTAACTTTAAAATAATTTTAGTATCTATTTCTAGATCTCTATCATTTGAAAGCAATGCAAATGTTACCTTCTCTAACAAGATAAGAAACTCGATCACCATCAGATGATATTGTAGTCTTCTCTGATTGCATTTCTTCAAACATTGCAACAAACATTTTCCCCTTTGTATTTAGGTCTGTATGTTTCCAATCTTTTACATACATTTTGTTTTCACGAACATCATTGGATTCTGTGTTGTCTATGCAAACATGAAAAAAACAAGAATATTTTCTTTTATCCAATGCAAACATATTTGTGGACAACTTTGTTTTAATTGAATGCAATTTTCGAGTCCCTTTTATTGTTTCAATGTCATTTCCAATTGATCTATCTACATCTCCGATCCAAAAATGCTAAAAAAACCTATATATGGAAAATTCAAAGAAGAATGTAAATATGATATCAAAATACCATCAAAGATAATCATTGTGATAAATGTACACTATTTAAAATTGGATATCCGATAAAAGTTAAATTGAATGTACCTTCGCACTTCCTTTGATTGGTTAGTCTCGTGGCTTAGAGCAACGATGCACCATTGAACAACTTCTTTAGCATCCACAAGTCAGTTTGTAGAGGGGTACATTTGATATCTTCGAAGTGCTCATTTTATGCATGCCCCTGCACCGTCATGTTCTCCTTTTCCATGGACAGCCTCAAAGAAATTCCAACAATGTTTAATGTAGGTTTTATTATGAAGACAACACAACCAAAATAACTATCGTGAAGGTTTGAATTGACTTACGCATCCATCTAACCATATCCAATGTTCACTGAATTTTATTCCACGAATTTTCAAGGAGTCATAAATCTTTCCAAAATAGTGTTGTACAAAATATGTATCATGTGTACGATAGTCATTGATATAAAAGTGATTTTCTTTAATAACATGCCGATTTTCACTGGTTCTTTCTATATCATCGACATTTTGTTCAGCATGTATATATAGAATATGGATGAGCATGGAGACTTGGTTCGAATGATAATATTTACTCTGAATTTCTTTTTGTGGAACAAATGTGTAATTTTCTGCAAAATCAATTACTGACAAAATGGTCCCTGGTGGAAAAACTTCATGGGATTTTTTGAATTGCAAGTCTTTCCATCGAGCTCTATGGGAATGCTTGGTGTATTTATAAATTTATGCCTCAAAATTTCTAAAACATTCTATCACAAAAATTTCGTCTTCTTGTAATTCAATTATTTTAACACTATTTGAACTTTGAATCAATGTATGGATATATTCATATCTCTTCCATTTCAGTTTCATGTTGGACAATGATTGATCATTTATATCAGTATGATATTTGTTTTGAAATTTAGTCAAATTTCCATAATCATCACATTTTTTACCACCAACACATTTCTTTTCGTAAAATAATTCATCGCTTTCTCTTTGACATAGAATTTGAGATATGAAATCACAGATAGTGGAAGGAGGAGGTGAATCTTTCCAAAATGTTCTACCAAAATTAAGGAATGTATCATAATATAACTGAAATTCCATATGATAATGACAACAACAAGTGTCACGTACGGTGATAGGTTTTACATACCATGGTTTTTGTTGAATAAAAGCACTGATTGAGATATGAATTTCATGATTCTCTTCTTTGAAATTGTTGAACAACTCTATCTGAGTGGTGTCCAAGAAATTTTTTTCATGTTCTTCGTACTGATTTCATGCTATTCTTCTTCGCATCACATCCCTTTCATTTGACGAAACACGCAAATTTTTCTTCCAATATTCATATATTGTTTTTTTAACATTTTCACCAAGTCTATCTTTGTATGGTTTCCTACAAATAGCTCTCCAACAAGTGAGTTAATCATTTACATCTATTTGCAACCGAAGTTTCCGATGTTTGTGCAAAGTTTTTCATGAGGTTCCTAATGCTTGTGCCATAGATTTTACCTAGCAATTCTCTTTAGTTCTTGATGAAACCACTGCCATATGTTTTTCTCTACGTACAACTGAAACATTTTTCTATCTAGATCATCTAATTGAACTTATAGCACTATTTATATTTTGTATCACATGTTCCTTCATTTTTTTATCTTTTGTTGATTTTCGAATACCCAATTTCCTTAAAGTTGTAGCTTCTTTTAATTTCCTTAATGATAGGAGACCTTTCAACATTTGGGCTTAAACTGTCACATTTTCCTTTATGAAGTACGTATAAAAAATGCATTTAACACGATATCGTATAACATGGTCAGCTCTTTTATCTCCATATGTGTGAGTGTCAACATTTTCTAACATCTCATCATCGACATTGATTTCATCTGTACATATTCGAATGAATAGTACATAATAAATTTACATATTCAATAAATAACTAAATAAATAAATATGTATAATTTTAATAATACATGCATGCGTTCAATCTATATATATATATATATATATATATATATATATATATATTAAACTTCTTCACTTGAATTTCGTTGAACATTTTCACCATCTTTAATTATTGGTTCAATATCTCTTTCACTTTCTCTTTCAAAATTTTGTATCTCATTATCAATGTTTTGAGGAATATCTCTCTCTGTTTACATTGCAAAATATTTTTCAAATTAGTTCATCAAATAAAAATTAAGCTTGAACACATTTTGCACTAGGAAAATTTTAAATATGAAATTCATAATATTTACATTTACATACTTGCTTCAACTTCTAGTTGAGGTTTATTTCCCTTTCAAAATTTGAGAGTGCTTCTCTCTTTCTTTTGCGAGATTCTCTCCCCTGTTCTCTACTTTCCTCAAGGTCTTTTGTTTGATTATATTTTCTCACACAATTCCTTTGATTTCCCATGATAATAGAGTATGAAGTTCAAAAATTTAGACAAAAACTCAATTTAAAAAAAAACATCACAAAAGATTTAATTTAAAAAAAACTCATTTTAAAATTTTTGCAAAAAATACATCAATCCAAAACACTTACTTTAAAAAATCCGAGAAAAATGTCTTATAAAAATGAAACGAAGCTCAAAATATTTCCTTCCAAGTCGTGCAAAAAAAATTTATTTAAAAAGTTAGACAAAAACTCATTTAAAAAAATCATTATAAAAGATTTACGTCAACCCAAAACACGTACTCTAAAAAAATGTCACTTCAAAAAATACCTCCAAAAAATGTCCATTGAAAATTAATTCCAACTTCTTAAAAAATGCCACTTTAAAAAATACTTCAAAAAAACCTCTTAAAAAATACCTCCAAAAAATGTCCTTTGAATATTAAGCCTAAAAAGAGTCCTTTCAAAATTAAGTCAAAAAAATGTCTTTTCGAAATTAAGCCGAAAAATCTCTCAAAACAAAATGCATTAAAAAAAATGTCCTTTGAAAATTAAGCCCAAAACCTCTAAAAACAATGAAAATTAAGCCCAAAACTTCTAAAAACAAAATACCTTAAAACCAAACAATGTCTTTTGGAAATTAAGCCCAAAAACATCTAAAAACAAAATACATCCAAAAAAATGTCCTTTGAAAATTAAGCCCAAAGCTTCTAAAAACAAAATACTTAAAAAAAAAACCAATGAAAATTAGGCCGAAAACTTCTAAAAACAATCTACCTTAAAAAAAAACAATGAAAATTAAGCCCAAAATCTCTAAAAACAAAATACCTTAAAAAAATGAAGCCCAAAAAAAATCCAAAAAATGTATCTCATATCTCCAAGAAATGTCCTTCGAGCGCACCTCCAAGAAAAGTCCTTGAACCCAAAACAATCCTTTGAATGTACCTCCAAGAAAATTCCTTAAACCCAAAGCAATCATTTGCAAAAATGTCCTTTGAATGTACCTCCAAAAAAAGTCCTTAAACCCAAAACAATCCTTTGCAAAATTAGACCAAAGGAAGAAATGTGCGAAATTATGCGAAAATAATATGTCAATTTATATTGCTGCAAAATGATTTTTTTGGAAGGGCTTCGTTGTATTTTCCGGCCGACGGAAAGTCAAGTAAATGTTTGGCATAACTTTTATAATAAATTTGGCCGAATTTTTGTGTCGTTAGACTTGACGGGCCGTCGGTGCAAAAAATAATTCGGCCGAATGTTTTTACAAGTTCGGACAAACTAACACGTCTGCAATTACGCAGAGCCAAGCTCTGAATACATATCTTCAACTTTGCACTGATTAAACTCCATGCAACATTCTGAATTAACTTTTGGAACTAAGACAAACATTTTCATAATTCAATCTACTTTCATGAAATATAAATTTTATGAAATTTCATAAATATTTACTAATTTTAATTAATTTTGTAATAAAATGGGTGCAAACAATTTTTGAAGGTCATTATGATTCAGTGAAATCAATATTCTGTATCTTCCAAAATACATTGTAAAAAAAATTGAAAAAATTATGGTGCATTACATTGGTCCGTCATCTGTAATAGGTAGTTTTTAGATTTTTAGTTTATAACTTATATGTTGAGAAATTTTGTGTGTCGCGAAACATATTCAAAATATGCAGTTTTTTCATATTGGATCAATTCAAAAAATTATAGTAAGTATGATATGCATCAGTTGGTTTTGTAAATATAACGAAACCGAAAAAGACTCTATATAGATTGTTGTAACACATTTTGTTTCTCAAAAACACAAAGTTTCAAAGTATACACCAGTGCGTATTAACATGACTTCTTATGAATCTTTTGATTTTTAAAAACACACACACTCAAAGAAATGCTAAGTTGACATATCAAATGTGTATAAAAAAATTCCAAAAAATAAGTAATAGAAAGCTAATAAAATTTCTGACAACTTTTATTTTTATCGCAAATTGAAATTCTAAACATAAAAATTGTTATGGCTTGTAGAAAGTTGAAAAACAGAAAAAAATGAACTTTTTTTCTCAAAAAAGGGCAAAAATTATTACCCAACTTCACATTTTCACCCCTAGACAACATCAAAAGTTGAGATTTTGAATTTCACAATATCACCAGATATCATCTCCCAAGCTACATAAATTCCTAGAAATGGCGAAGAATGGTTCAAAGGCACAAAGTTCAGAATGCAAGGCTGTGAAGAGTTTCTAAAGTAGGAGCATAGAGGAGATGATATGACCAATGGCGTCCCTAGGGGTTATATGAAAGAGAGTTATGCAAAGCTGCTGCTGGTGATCCAAAAATACTTCACCTGCGAAGGGAGATTCCACATGATTTATTCTTATCATATTATACTCCTTCTGCATTTTGTTGGTAAGCAACCACTTGACCTACCCTTATTTTTATACATAAGTTTGGGAAAGATGTCAGATAAAGTTCAGGTGATCCAGGTGGATATCGGTGGCCACCCACCTATTCCATTTGGACCAGCACCATCAATTCTTGCAGCTTTTCACATTCAGCACAACTTACTATTTTTAGCAGGTTTTCGGGTCCTCCACTCTCGGAGCCGTTTTGGGGGCTTAATGATCCAGGTGGATATTGGTGGACACCCACCTATTCCATTTGAACCCCCATCTTCAGTTCTTTCAATTTTCAAGTTGCAACAAAACTTACTATTTTTAGCAGTTTTTCGGGTCCTGAACTTCCGAGCTGCTAATAATCCAACGACATTTTTGAATAAACAAACATGGGTCCAGGACCCATGTTGCCTGCTCAAAATTGAAGTCCTCGGATAGATCTTTCTAACGAGCTATTGAACGCGTCAAACGGAGATCGGGTGCCAAAGTTATGCCCCCCGGAAGTTGAACCACCAATTTACCCAAACGGGCGCCCACAGTTTTGGCGCCTCATCTCCTACGGTTAGGTTTTTGGACGTTTCAAATTCTACATTGTTTCTCAACAATAGATAGGCCCTCGAGCCTCATTGTAACACAGTTCAGAGGTCTGTAGCCATCACATCTCTTCTCAGAGATTCGCTACCAGCACCCTAGCTATTTTATTTCCATTATGCCTGTAAGCATATTTCTGTTATTTGATATTAATGAAATGAAGCATTATTTCCGTTGCATCTCTATGTTCATGGTTATTTCTATATTTTGTTACGTTCCTGCATAAAATCCGGATCATCAGGTCAAGTCAGAAGATAATGAAACATCAATATTTCAACATGGTCTGATAAAACTATTAGTGCTAGAAGAGTTGAAAAGGTTAAATAGAGAATGGACCTCTTTTATTTTTATGAGTGGGTATGAAGTAGATGCAGTGACTCCAAAGAAAATTTCAAAACCTAAAACTACTACATCTCCAGCTATAATAGAAGGGATTGATGAAGAAGGAAGAAAGTTTCTTGTAGAACTAATGGACATTGAAGTAGAACCTCTGCAAGAAACTGATATCCCTCAACCAACACCTGCAAAACAGAAACAAAAAATTAGCAAATAAAGCAGTAAGAGGATAACAAGGAGTCAGACATTGACCAAAGGAAATCTGGAAGACATCCTCCATGCAATAGATATTGAGGAGTCCCCAATAGTGCAGGCATACGATATTTAAGGTGATGGAAGAAAATTGAAGAAAGGTAAGTCTGTCAAGAAGTTGGATTTTGCAGGAGAGGATGTTGGCTTCATGTTTCAGCCAAGGAAGCCAATGACCAGGTCACAAATTTCAAAGAAGGCCATGGAAAGCAAAAGAGCAGAAAAAGTCAGTGAAGGTATGCAGCTATAAAACATCATAGATTTATCCCCAACAACAGAAGAAGTTGTCACTATGCAGAGAAAGGGAAAGGAGAAGATGGTTGGAAAATAAAAAACATAACTCCTCACAGAACAACTAAGAGAAGCAAGAGAAGAAATAATTGAGTTAAATTTGGAAGCAGAGAAGCACAGGTCTAAAAAGTCTGAGTTTGATCAGATGATGAAAAAATGGGACAGTCAACTCTCAAGTGTTTCAGAATCTATGAGTAATGCTAAAAGACTACTAAAAAGGACCCAACCTCTAAGACTTGTGGTCAAACATACCAAGAAGATGAACCTACACTTGCAAGCTGAAAACAAATAATTACAAAATAAAGTGGAAGACCTTCAGGAACAAATGCATATGATTCAAGATGAACTGGAGAAGAGAGGATTGAAAATGAAAGTGATTGAAGAACCTGAAGGTTAACCTATTGTTAATGAAGATGAAACACCCAAGGACTGAAGAGTTGAGCTGAGACATTTTTTTTAAGGTTCATAGCTTGCAAGTGACATAAATTTTGGCTTAGGAGATCAATTTTTGAAGAAAGTTACAAAATATGCAATTTCTACCTTATTAGGCAGTTTCATAGCGAGCTCTAGGCTTGAAGGCCAAAAAACGCTACGAAATTTTTGAAGATTTCTTTTAGCCTTTAAAATCAGTTTTATGAAGAACTAAGGAGGGAGTTTAATAGTATTTAGATATTTTGACCTAAAAAATGCTTTTTGACCAACAGAGGTGGCAAAAGGAAAGGTTAAAAGACAGAAACTAGCTCGCTACTAAGATACGCTATGAAACTACCTAAAGATGCTTTGTTTTGCAGCGAGGTGTTTTTGAAGGGTTTTTGAAGGTTCGAAATGCATATGGAAGACCAACAAGCCACGTGGAGGCATCCAAACAGATAAGGAGACATCTCAACAAATATTCATCACTTGGCATGTGTGCCATTCATACAAAACAACATGAAGACAAAATCATAGTTAATGTTGATCCTTTCTTAGAAAATAGGACAAATGTTGCTAAATTCTTGGAAAGTACATTTATGTATATGTCATGGAGAATGCCATTCGAGCATATGATCCCTATCTATGTAATGATCCCACTATTAGAGAAGTGGAGGAAATAAATGTAATTAGAGTCCCATTAGGAGAGAAACTCTTAAATGAATAGGTGTCCTTTTATGTTCCATAAATAGAGTTGTCAGTTATGATTAGCTATCAGAGTCAAGGTTTGATGATCCAACATCCTATGTAATGTAAAAAGAGTATATTTATAGAAAGAAGATCGAATATCAAAGGGTTGGAGAGTATTGTGCTACACTGCTATTTTTTGTAAAACTTTCAGCTTCAGTAATATACAGTGGATGTTTTGGCCTTCTTCACCTGAGATTCGAATGAAGTGTTCAATGAGTTATTTGTCTTCTATATTTCATGTTTAATATCTGCAGTTAGTTTATATCTAATTACTTAGAACTCATGGAAACATGCTCTGACTTCCTTTAGATGTTAAACTGTTGTTTTCTTCCTATATTGTGTATGTGTACCATCTTTCATTGAAACTTCCATTTGCCTCAGTTTCCACAAGAAGGATTATTTCATTGACTTGTCGGATGTTGACTCCATTTGCCTAATGGTAGCAGTCCTTTTGGAATTTTCAACCTGCAATCAATCATAACCAATTTACAGTCATAGAGTTAGCCATCTAATTGATGTTGTCACTGAGTATCATAAGTTACCTTGAGAGAGCCCTCTTAGACTGAAGAGGCTAATATTTAGTTCAAAGTTGGTTGAAACATTTACTCTAAGTTGCCTGTTGGAGCAACCCATCAGTACTAATTTAGAGATAACACTTGCATTCACTTCTCCAATTTCTGCACATACAGAAACGCAACATGCTGCCCCCTGCACACATTTCTTACCTACACCCACTATGCTTGCTACTATCCTCTATTTATTCCTCCAACCATGCACATGCTACCCAACATGAGAATTTGGGGTCCTTCCTTGGGATATGTGGTTGATTTAGAAGTCTCCAAAGTAGGTATGTAGCCCACACCTCTAGAGCAATTTGGTACCACTCCCATTCCTTCCCATAATTGTTGGTAGTTGGTTGGTTCAATTACCAAATCATAAATCAAACACTTGATTTAGGTAAGATAGGAAAATTCACAACCCCCTTATAGCTTCCCTTCAGGTATTGGATGTGTGTTGCTACTTTCCTCTTCGACCTTAGCAATATATTAAATAAAAATGCATACTTACATCAAATGAAGTTTTTCAAAATATCAATGCTAGCCATTTTAACATTGTTAGTCTTAATTACAATTTACAAAACTTGATGATTAGAAAGGAGTATTACATATATATATATATATATATATAT
This sequence comes from Pinus albicaulis, assembly GCA_034641835.2. Lineage (NCBI taxonomy): Eukaryota > Viridiplantae > Streptophyta > Pinopsida > Pinales > Pinaceae > Pinus > Pinus albicaulis. Next base: position 740,534,274 of record CM076579.1, read on the forward strand.
ATATATATATATATATATATATATATATATATATATATATATATATATATAAACCAATGTTTTCAAGGATAAAATTCCCTTAAATAAAGTAAAATTGTAACTTTCATTAAAATTTCTATCAAATTTGGAAAAAAATATTATTAATTTACAAACTTATTATCACTTATTTTATCATGCAGTAATTTATTTTCCTAAGTGTAGAGAGAGAGAGAGTCACTTATTTTATCATGTGGTAATTTATTTTCTCAAGTGGAGAGAGAGAGAGAGAGAGAGAGAGATGCAATTGTGACGCTCAACGTAATGATAAAAATATATGATAACCATCAATTTGTTTTTTGGAAATTATCCACATTTTGAATTTTATTGACTATAAAAATGAAGTAATCATTCATAATGGATTTTGGATAGTACTACTAGTATAGATCCTATAAAAAAACTCTATATATCAAGCAAATTTTGCAAAATATTAGGCATTACTATTGAATAAAGGCATGATGGTTATAAAATTTCTCTTGGTTCTCCGTGATGGCTTGAAAGTTCTGATACACCTTTAACATTTCCACATCCTCTTGTTGTTGTTTCATAATCCACTGTTATTTTACCTTCTCCACTATGTAACCAATTGAAACGTAACATTTGAATTAGCTGAAGTAGAATTTCTAACTAGACTTACAACTAGTTATCAAAAGAGCAACAAACAAACCTTGAAGATCTTCAATTTGTCTCTTTTGACTACATATGGTCTTTAGGATGAAGGCATATCCAAAGCTTCTAGCTTCTCCCTAGGTATGAATCCTACTAATAGAAAAGAAAATCGAGTTCTTATTATCGTTAATATAGGCTTCACACAATGGACATCTCCCATGATGCCCATGGTCTATACTGATGACACTGCATAACACCTGTAAAAACCCCTTACCACTACTAACATTCTAGCATAATTAGAAGTTTGTCCACTTTCCAACATGTCCCTAGGAAATTTACAACAAACCAGAGGGAAGTAGCGAAGGACTTAGAACAATTCAAGTGGATTATATGAGTTTTGAGACACAAAACTAGAAAACAGTACTCAGTGGAACCAAAGAACTAAATGGGGCTTAATAGGCTAGACCCATGAAATTTCCTAGTAAAGCCATACAAACTAGAACTAAAGTCCTGTAAAGTTAATCCAAAAACATAAAAAGGAGAATCATAATTGAATTTTGAGCCCCAATTTGGACAAAGATTAAATAGAACAAAAAAAACCACAAGACTAGAAACCATAGAAAATTTCCAAATATCACACCTAAAACAAAATCCATTATCCCACTTGCAATAAAATTCAAATTTGAAAACAATCAATGAGCCTACTCTCACATTAAGCGTTGATTGTGTGAGATCACACAATCACACGTATATCGTTCTTTGATCATTATGTTACATGGTTAACTCACGTGTGTGGATTGATATGTCATTTATCTATCATGCAAGTCTAATTCATGATTTTCGATTAAAATAAAATAACTCATAAAATAACCATAAAATAACCCCAGTTAAAATGTCGAGGTTTTGTGGTTTTCAATGACTCTTGTTAAAAAGGAATGATCATGCGAAGAGGGAAGACATATGAGTGACGTGGAACTTCTTCACTCTATGTAGTCAAAGAAGATTGAAAAGCTACACCCTTCACCTCATTATGGGCTAAGTGAAAATGTCAAAGACCTTTAAAAAAAACGGAGTTTATTTCACTTCATATAATGCTTTCATAATGGTAAATTAAACTTATGATTGAATATAATTTGAGGCACACCATAGTTCATAGTTCTTTGCAGTGGACACGAATAGTCATTGATTTGATGAAATCTTCTATAAAGTTATAAAAATGTATTTTACTTTTATTGATTTTTTAAAGAAATGATGTAGTTTTAGATTTCACAACACTATAATAAGATATTAGGAGTGACAAAAATTATAAACACGAGTGTTTTGTTTTTTTGTTTTGTTTTTTAAGATCATCTTCAATTTAAATGTTGGCTAATTTATAATTATTTTCAAAATGATAATAAATTTAACTTTTATTGTTTTCTTAATATTATAATTTAAGATAAGATTGTGGTAAATATAATATTATAATTTTAAATAAAATTGTGGTAGATATAAAATGTGAGATAATTATGAAGTTATTTTCTCTATATGGTTGTTGACAACTAATTAGTATTAGTGATTTTTTAAAATTTGATTATCATATTTTTTGTTTTGTTTTGTTAATGTTAATATTCATATTCATATTATAAGAAATATCTTTGAAAATTTTTAGTTGCTTGTTGAGATTATAAGGACTCACTACCATGAGGATAATATCATCAATATAGAAATAAGGATGATGATTATACTAATGAGAATTATGCCTACATAACTTACTACTTCTAAACAAGTCTCTAATTTATTGATCTACATGTAAAAAAGAATAGGGAATATGAGACAACCTTATTTAACTCATATAATATGATATTAAAAGTTCACATTAAACATGGTTGGAACATAGAAATATTATTTTAATAATAAGAAATACAATTTTAGTCATTTATGATGTTAAATTTTAGGTAATAAGATTTTAACCATGAAAAATCATAAGTATTTTTTGTTAGTAATAATAATGAAAGATTAATATTAATAAAAAGTTGAAGCCCTCGGGGTGTCGACCAATTGGTGACAGGGTATACTATTAAGGTACTCTTTGAGTAAAGTTCACAAGTTCAAAACCCGATTCACTCGTGTTCACGGTAGGGGTAGTCGTGTGCACCTGGTGGTTACTGTGGTAACAATTGGAACCAAGCCCGTGTCATGGGAGTATAAGCCCAACTAAGTTATTAATTCCTTTAGTTAAAAATATATACATTAATAAAAAATGCGATGGAATTATATAATGAAGAGTTCTTTTTGTTAAGTTAAATTTCTATTGCTAATTCAAAAAATTACAGCTATCATGCTTTGTTATTCATCTCTAGACCAATGACATAATAATTGTTGGTCACTTAAAGTCCAAAAATGGGTTGCAAAAAGGAGCACCCAACAAAAATAAAGATTAGATATTCTTATGAGGGGAAAACCGGAAGCATATTCTAGAGTTTGAAAATGGATGCCAAGAACTAACAATGATGGTTTAAGAAATAAAAATATTATCCCCTAAGAGCAAAAACCAACATATAGAACCCCAATCATAAAAGCCAAAATTCTAGATATAGTGAATAGAGCAACCATTTGAGAAGAATTGTGAATCATGAAGACAAAGAGGTGTCAAGGTCATGGGGTGGTTTGCATCCTTGTAGTGTAGAATCGTCGTTGGGTCAAGAGGAAAGCCCATTTCAAGGCGTGCCAAATTTCCTTCCACTAACATCAACAACAACTTCAACTCTTCCAACTTATGTATGAGGTTGTCTTGAGCATCCCTTTGATCGACCAAAACCTTTCCCAACAGTGATTTAACATGCCAATAACGATCAACAATGTGTAAATAGTGGTTCTAATGGTATTTGGTATTTTTAGTATCCGGGACCGAGGTCGTAATGTTTTCCACCACCTCAGAGTCCAATATACCTTGGCATTCTTGACATACTTCTTCTTTAGCTTCATTGATTTCCACTTGGATTTCCATAGGAGTATGAATCTGATTGCTATGAGTAGAGGACTCGACTTGGAATTGAGCTTGAGTGCCACCGACATTCCCACAACCTCCTCCACCCCTACTACTATACACACGTTGATGTTGCATTGTGGTTGGGGGAAGAAAAAAACTAGCAGGACTAAGGAGACTTAGAACCAAGGGGCGAGTAAAGTGCAGGTCAAAGAAGAGAACAAAGGCTGAGTCTGCAATCACCTGTGCATGTCCCCCATTATCCATCAATGCCGACAATGGCGGTAGAAAAGCTAGGGAGAGATTGTTTGATAGAGAAATTGGGAATAATGTATTACAATAGAGAGTCATGGCGGTAGGAGGAAATAGTTGGGAAGAAATAACCAGAGCAAGAATAGAAATATAGTTGGAAATTTGCAGATAATACCCATATCGAAGGCTCTGGAGGTACTGGCATGAGTGCAATTAATGAAATTCATCACACAAAGGGGACGGTAGCTCAATCAAGACTATGTTGATTACTTGTGCCAACAAGTTACACATTTGGAGGAGAGAGGTCGAGAGCCCCAACTCAACGTTTGACATGCCATAATACCACCAACGATCAACACCCTCATAAAAAATAATTATATAATAAAAAATTACCATCTAAACAAAAAAATCATATAATTATATGCAAATCAAATGATTTTGTTCGAATCTAAATAAAATATATAACATTTAATTTATTTTAATTAAAAATATAATTATAATGTAAAAAGAATACATTTCTAAAATAGATTTTGATTTTAATTTCTTGCCATAATTAGCTATTGTGATGAATGCACTTTTCCTTCGTGCCACTCGTATCCATTCTTTCCGTGAATGTTACGCGACAATAATTGGCTCTGGTTGGTCCCTTTGTCTTTATTTTTTTAATGCAGGAATGAAAAACGAATGGTTGAATTTATTTACATTGTCTCTTCTTCCATAAAAGATTAGTACGTGATGGGATCCCGGATGATGAAAAAAATTTGGAAATTGCAAGGGACAAATCCAGGCCCCATCTGTGGGAAACATAATTTACAGCCATGAAGTCTTAAATAAGTTGGAGATAAGTTGTCCATTTCCTCACATGGTTTCATGTGAAGAGTAAAGGGCGGATAGCCAAGCATTCTTAATGTTACCTTATTTCATTACGCTGATAAAGATTTTTCAACATTGCCATTACCCTTTTGTGAATGTAAGGTGTTAATAGTGGAACCAATTTTTTTGTTTTGTGTTGTTTTTTTTTTTTTTTTTTAAATGAGCATTTTTTTAAAATCAAGTTTATTTTGATTTTTGTTTTCAAAATCATAATAATTTTAAAGTCAATTAGATTTTATTTACTTATTTATTAAAATTAAATTAATTAATTTTATTTTATTTATTATTATTTATATGGTGTGATTAATTTATTATATATATAATATTTGTAAGTTTAGTGAGATTATATTTTTCATCATGTCTAATATAATATTTTAATTAGGGTGTGGAATTGAACATCTGACTTCACATCAAGGAGTGTCTTAACAAAGCATCTGATCACCGTCTATCCAAGACCTCGTGGACTATATATATATAAACAAAAAATATATTTTGTATTAAAAAATTGTTACAATAGTATAATAATCCAAATATATGACAACTATTTCAAAAACATTTCTAGAATTTGTTCAAAATTTGAAGTTTATTAACTATAGAAACAAAACAATATTTTTCAATAAAATTTGATTACTACTATTAATATAAATTCTATAAAAAGAACTCCCATTGTTAGGAAAAAATTGCAAAGCACTATTACTAAAAGTAATAATAAGCTTATTAAATAAGTAATGAAGTAAGGATGATTGTAAGCTTCCTCTTAGTTTTTAGCATTGGCAAGAAAGTTCTAGTCCACATTGAACATTTCCACATCCTCTTGTTATTGTTGCATAGTCTCATCTTCTTTTACCTCCTCCACTGCTGACCCAATTGTCAACATGCTAGCATTTAAATTAGCTAAAATAGAATTTCTAATGGGGCTTAGAACCAATTGTCAAAGAGAAACACACCTATCTTGAAGATCTTCAATTTACTTCTTTTTACTATGTAGGGTATTTGGGGGTAAGGAATATCTAGAACTTTTAGCCTTTTCTTGGGAATGATCCAACTAATAATAAAGGAATTTGAGTTCATGTTATCGATAATATAATGCCCCTACCTTCTTATACATTTATGAATGTTAGTGGTCTTACACTTTAGGCATCTCCCAAGATGCCCATGGTCCACTAGTAGTTTGTCCTCTTTCCAACACACTCATGCAATTTACAACAAAGCAAAAGACCTCGTAATGGACTACCGAACTTTCATTGTTCCACATATAGAGGGAAGGATTCATGTGGCTTTAGAAGCAGCATATAAGTTCCAAGTCACCAAAATACAAAATGACCCTCACCAAAACAAAAGAACCAAATGAAGATAAGAAAACTATAACCATGGAGCTACCAAGCAAAGCCATGTCAACTAGAGCCAAAAAAAAACCGGAGGATGGGTCCCACAAAGTTAATCCAAAAACCCATAAAGGAGAACTAGAATAGAATTTAGAGCCCTAATTCAAATCATGATAGAACAAAGAAAGAAACCACGAGACTAGAAACCATATAAAATCCCCATATTTCAAACCTAAGACCAATTCCGTTATGCCACCTACAATAAAACGCAACTTTAAAAAAATATGATGAGCCTTCTCCCACATTAAATTTTGAGTTTGTAAGGGTATCATAAGCTTATTGCTCCTTTATAGTCATGTTACATGGTTAACCAGCCCTCACAACACAATATTCCATTGTTTGTGATGCGAGTCTAATTCATGAATTTGGGTTAAAACTTAAGGTACGGGGAAGAATGAAACCCCCCTTTTAGTTCTTAAAATACAACAATATAGTTGAGAAAACTTGTTGGGAAAATGGTTTGCTTTTTGGTTGAGCTCCCTTTTGATATAAATAAATTCAACACTTTCAACCTAACAACTTTATTTCCTATTCTCATGATAATTTTTTCAAGATTACCATAAGTCATTGATGGGGATCTAAGCATCAAATTGATATTTAATTTTGAATCTCCAATTATAATAAGCCTTTTGTTATAACTTTCATCAATGATCCTTAGCCCCTGGAATATAGCCTTCCTCTAATTAGTTATTTGATGTCCTACACAAACTCCCTTTGAAGGAGTTTACTTGATTTCCTCCAGGATCAATAACGATCCTCACACTTGCCATCCCATATCATGTGCTATTTTTTTTTTATTAACATTGAAAATCAAAATGTAAAAGCACTGTAAAGTCCATGTAAAAATGAAATTTCCACTATAGTATGCCTTTCAACACTCATTCATGTGCCATGAAGATACAAATCACACCAATGCCATACATATTTTCCCATTCATTCATATGTCATGAACATATTATTTGGTGGGATTTGTAAAGTGGTTGAAAAAAATCCCACTTGTTGCAAAGGTAGATGCATCATCACAACGCAACATAAATGATTAGAAATAACACAACAAAATACAAATTTCATAATTTAAAATGAATGGATCAACGTGTAAGTATACAAGAACACATGAAAAAATGGGAAGAAAAATATTTATTTGATTATGAATGCAGTAAGTCTTTATTGGCCTTCAAAGGAGACATAAAAGGGAATTGTATTGAGCTAGGTAATCATTCTTCAATTCCCTTGAGGAGGGTCATTATTGTTCCCTTTATTGGTTCTCTCTCTCCAAGTCAAGAAGTCCACAAGCTTGTTTAGTGGTGAAAATATTTCCAAGTAGGAGTATTAATGCATGCAATTTCTTGAGAGTCAAGAGAACTCTTTGGCAAAAAATTAGGCAACATAGCACTTTCTTCTCTTATCAAATTTTGATATATGGACTTGTATTTATAGAGTTTATTTTGACTTGATAAAAACTAGATGAAATTGTAAATGGAGCTTAATCCCATTAATAATTATCTTGTATAAAAGGACCTTTAGGGTACTAAAGGACCCTCCATTAATGTTTTTGATACTTGATTTAGCTTGGTTCAATCTTTTCTTTCAAATTTTTAAGGGATGTGGGAATTTAATGCGTCAAAATTTGGTTATATTTCATTTCTATGGATCCATGCAAATTTTCTTGTGGATCAAGCAAAACCACCACTATGAGTTTGTGTGGATGGTTCAAAACCCAATTTTCTATGTCCTTTCACTGGTTTTGATTTATTTTCCATGGTTAGTTTTTATCTTTCTATGGTAATGAAATTTTTGACAATCACCTTTGTTGTCCTATGAACCATTTTTAGGTGAGCTTAAAGTTAGACACATAGCCAAAAACACATCATAGTTTTACCGACGAAGTAATATATATATAATGTTGTGATAAATAAAGAGAGACCTAGGAGCGAAGGACTTCTTGTAGGGATGTAGAAGGGACCACTTTTAAACACACATCCATAAAGAGATATGTATAATATACAAACAAGATAAGCATGTCCATGATTGTGATCATGATCAACAAATACAATCACAATGATGGAAAATATGTTGGAATGATATTATTTGAGATGCCTAAAGGCTTGGTAGTTGGTGTATGATGAAATGGATATTTGAAGCACCCTCCATGGCACCAATGACAAGTGTGAAAGGTCTTGAGGAGAAATTTTGCTTTTAACCTCACAAGACAAAAGGTGGTCATACACAATTTTCCATGGAAGGATAACTAAGCTCTAAGGTTTGTTACTAAAATTGGGAACTACAATGACCATGAGGTACAACCCACCTTGATGTGATAATGTGTTGAAGTCAAACATCAATGAATAAATTCTCCCCTGTACACATTTCTTAGACAAGGAAAGATGGAAAAAATTGTGTTATTTAATTGTAGGAGGTAAAAAATGTTTGTAGGCCATTGGTACCACTCTTTCTAAGATTTGAAATGGTCCACAATATCTTGGGGCCAACTTGGCACAAGCCCCCATTCTCAATGATCTTATCTTTGGCATGATTTTAAGGTACACATGCTCTCCCACATGAGTTTTGTTACGATTAGAATATTTTTTTTGCTAATACTGGGCTCCTTTTGGGTTCTATCTATTTTTGTTTTACTTCTTGATCCAATTATTTCATCATATCGGGTACAAACATAATATTTTCTAGTGGGTTACTCCAACTGCTTGGTATGTTACACTTTCTTCCATTCAATGTTTCAAAAGGACTCATCTTCGATAACTCCTAGTAGCCACTATTATAAGAAAATTCTAACAGGGGTAAGTTCTCTTCCCATTTCTTCAATTGATGCATTACATACATTCCTAGCATGTTCTCCAACACCTTGTTTACTCTTTTATTTTTCCCATTTGTTTGAGGATGATAGGAAATACGAAAGGTCAACTGAGTCCCAAAACATGCAAACAAATATTTCTAGAAATGTGAAGTAAATTTAGCATATATGTCTAATATGATGGGTGTGCATGCCATGAATCCTAAAAATTTCCTTCATAAAAATATATCTAATGTCTATTGCCTTGTAGGTGGACTTTACAGGGGTGAAGTGAACTACTTGGATTAGCTTTTCCACCACCACCATTATCCCATCATGTTGTTTTGTTGATTCAGGAAATCCAATGATGAAGGCCATGGATATGACTTCCCACTTCCATTTTGGAATTGGTATGGGTTGCAATAGTGTAACAAGATCCTTATGTCCCCCTTTAACTTTTGACACTCCTATCACTTATCAATGTAGTTTTCAATTATTTTTTCATTTTGGGCTAATAATACAACTTCTTTGTAGTTGTTACCATCTTTTGATAGCTTGGATGGCCTATATAAGGCAAGTTTATGAAGCCCATCCATTATAAGTCTTTTTAGATTTGCGAGTCAAGTATGTACAACCTTCCCTTGTAGATTAATATGTTGTCCTCTGTCAGTTGATAATGAATGCAATTTAACCCTTTAGGCTCTTGCTCTAAAAATTATTTCACATAATTATAATCCCCATGTCCTTGCTCAGAATATCTAATTATGTATTTTATATTAGGCTCACAAATGCTTATTTCTACCAGATGTATATTCTTCATGCTCCTACCAAGTGAATTTTCTACTTAATTTTTTGTTGCATTGATCTGTCGAATTTCAAAGTCAAACTTCCAGTTAAGAGCCATTCGACAAGCTTGTCTAACATTCAATTTATAACTACCCCTCCCAATTTTAACCACTTTTATAAGCTCCCTAGGTTAAATGTGAGGTGAGTGCTGCTATGACATTACCCGACCTCCAAGTTCCAATTATGGAATTGGGGCCGACAAACTGGAAACTTTACTGACATCCCTCAAAGACCACAGACCACTCAGAAGGCTGCAAACCACCCCAGGTGGTAAATCCCTGAGTTGGAAGCATTTTCATTGAACTAACACCCCAACTGCAAGCAAAACAAGGCAATAGTACAATTATAAGCTTCCAACCGTACACATAGGCCTACTTCCATGTGATTATGACCTAAATTCCTTGTTCTATGCCAGCGGTCCTGAGATCTGAGCCACTTTTCCAGGCTATCCTTCAGACCTAGACATATCTCTTAAGCAATGAAACATGAAAAAAATCATGGAATTTCACTTTTGGTGGCAATGAAAGTCAGTAGGCTACTGGTCCAATCCTCTCAAGGATTTAAAAAGGCCCGCAATACCTAGGTGCCAACATGGAAAATGATCCAATACTCAAGGATATCCTCTTGGTCGTGATGCACAAGTACACATGCTCCCCGACCTGAAACTCTTTGAATGCCCTGTGTTGATCCGCATAACTATTATGCCTATCATGTGCTGCCTTCAAAATCCTCTTAATTACCTACATCTCTTGTTCCATATCAGCCAACATATATGGTCCAATCAACACCCTATTCATTGGATCACTCCAACTGATAGGATTATTACAAATTTTCCTATAAAGAGCCTCAAATAGACTCATCCTCAAGGACTCTTGATACCCATTTTTATATGAAAACTCTGTTGGAAATATGATGCTGAGTGTTGTCCTTGATGACAACCCACTTGATAGAGTGTTGTCCTTGAATGGCAACCCACTTGATGAAGATGATAGCAACCTACTTCATGAAGTTATGCTTGATTGAATATGTCTTGATAAACTTGCTAAATGATGTAAATCTGATGTATCTACAGTGAGTACAGAAGGTAATGAAGAAAGGAATTCAGTATGTGCTAGATCTATGATGAAAAGAGTATGTCTCAAGGCATACGCGGATTTTTCTAGGATAAGTCGCGTATGCACGCGGGAAATAACGTGCCAAGTCGCGTATGGGCAAAAGCGCTCATAAAGTGCAAAACCAGGGGTAACCACCATGGTATTGAACCATTGTATTGAGTAATGATTCGTCTATGTGACCCCGTCCAGGAATACCATCAGAAGTAATGTGGTTTTGGCTCATGGTATTGAAAAAGGGTAAACCTATATAAAGAGAAGAAATTCATTGTGCAAATCATGAGTGTGGGTGCAAGATGTCTGAGATTGAATAAATACTTCTCTCTGATGTATATCTGAATGGAAAGGGTTACAGTTGAATGATAGATCTGAATGCGTGATGCACCAATGATGAAGAAGGGTATCTAGATATGAAATGTACTTGTATTTGCTAGATCTGTTTATGGAATGATTAGATCTGAGATGAGGCGAACATCTGTCTGAGGTAAAGGGTAAAATCTGTGTGATGTATCTGTTTTGAAGAATTGCAATGACATAAATGTCTGAAGTACCATACGCTAGTTCTTCGAAGAGGAAGCGCGTATATACGCGGGTTTTCTGAAGTGAAAGCGCGTATGGGCAGAGAAATTAGCTCTGTAATATGTACAGAGGTATACGCGGGTTTATATGCATGAAGGCGCGTATATACGTGATATCAGTAAAAGGAAAGCGTGTATGAAGAACTAGGGTTTGCTGAAGTATGAAGTATGAAATGTCTGATATGTTCTGTTGTGTTACTGCTATCTGTCTGGGTTATCTGAATTGATCAGTATCAGTTTTAATGTATGATTGTGCTTAAAAGTATGGAAAGGGTCCAGTCTGAAAATATGATGAAACGTGGCCTGCAAGTGGTGTCCTAAAGGATGCTTTGGATCCAGTGTGAAAATTGATGAAACGTGGTCCATAGAGGTGCTGAGGGTTGTAGCCTTCAGTCAGGGGGTCGTAGCTCCCTTCCAGGTGAGGCTGGTAAACGAGATCAGGGGGTCATAGCTCCCTTCGAGGAGAGGCTGGTAAACGAGTCAGGGGGTTGGAGCTCCCTTCAAGAAATTTACAATCATGAGCGCGAGTGGGTGCCCAGCGTGCTGGTAGGAGGCTGCGCCAGCTACATATATTGTAAGATGTTTTTCTCTATAATAAAATCTGTGTGTGAGGCAAGTGCGGTGGTGGTTTTAGGGCAGAACTTGGGTTTCCACCTAAAATCCTGGTGTTCATGTGTGATGCTTATGTGTGATAGTTTTATTACGTTTTCTTTGTACATGTCACATTTTATTGAACATCTAATGAATGAATGATGGAATGATATAAGTGAAGAATTAATGGCATAATTAGATCTCTGTGTATACGCGAGTTTTATGAAGGATATCCGCGTGTATACGCTAGTTGGCTTCAGCAAAGTAGCATATGGGTTTTAGAGAGTGAAAAAGTAAAAAGTTTGATAAAGTCCCAAATACTGATTCACCCCCCCTCTCAGTATTTTTCCCAACAATTGGTATCAGAGCAGGTCCTTCTGCAGAAGCTTGATCGCTTGAAGGAGATCCGTCACAATGGGAAGTCATGAAGGAGTAATGTCTATAAAGCCACCTCTATTCAATGGAAGCAATCTGATATTCTGGAAGGTACGAACAAAAGCATATCTGCAAAGTCTTGGTGCAGATGTATGGGCAATCATGGAAGAAGGCTATCAATATCCGACAAGTATTCCTACTGATGCAGCTGAAAGGAAGAAGTATGAAATCAATGCCAAAGCAGTGAATGTCTTATTAGGAAGCATGTCTGAATCGGAATTTGCTAAAGTGATGCAGCTACATTCAGCAAAAGAAATATGGGACAAAATCATTCTAAGCTATGAAGGAGACACAAAGGTAAAAAGTGCAAAACTCCAAACTCTTAGAATTGAATATGAAAATTTGAAGATGCATAGTGATGAGAGTGTTGCCAGTTTCTTTCTTCGTCTGGATGATATTGTAAATCGAATGAGAATTTTGGGTGAAACCATAACTGATACTACTCTGGTGGAAAAGGTCTTAAGATCCTTGACTTCAAAATTTGACTCTAAAGTTTCAGCTATTGAAGAAAGGCAAGATCTGCAAACTCTTACTATTGTTCAATTACATGGTATTCTGACTGCTTTTGAAATGAGACAAGGAGGTCCTTCTCAAATCAAAGAAGTTGCTTTTAAGGCGTCTACAAAAGGAAAAGAAAAGGAAGTTGTCAAAGAATCCAGCTATATATCCGAAGAAGAAGAAGCGAATTTTGTGAGAAAACTCCAACTAGGTACTGGAAGATTCAAGGGTAAGCTTCCCTTCAAATGTTTTGATTGTGGAAGAGTTGGTCACTATGCTGCTAAATGTCCTTATAGAGAAAAACATGGTAAAGGGAAACAATTTGAAAAGAGGAAGAGTTATTATGCAAATGAAGATGATGATGAAGTGTCCAGTGAAGATGAAGAAGATTCTAACCAAGTTCTACAAGTGCTCATGGCAAAGAAGCAAAAGAAGAAGGTTACTCAAGGAAAGGAGATACCTCAGAAATCATGTATAGCAGAAATTGAAGAAGATGAAATAGGTATTGATCACTGTTCTTGTATTTTACTCTCTTGTGCATGCAAAGGTAAAGATAGTGAAAGTAACAGTATGGATCTAGAAGAAGCTGTCAAGATTAAAGTTGAAGATCAACAAAAATCATCTAAGGAAAGTGAATCTATAGACAAGTATCAAAGGTTTCATGCTTATGCATCCAATCGAATGAAAAGACTAGAAGCAGAAATCAATGATCTAAATGCAGATCTCGAAATATCAAAAAGGAAGAATGAAGGTCTTGAAGCTGGAATCATCTCTCTACAAGCAGATCTTGAAGCATCAAGTAAGAAGAATGAGGAACCTCTACAATCATTTGAAAAGGAAGGTCTTGAAGAAGAAATCATCTCCCTCAAAGAAGACCTGGATACATCAAATAAGAAGAATGCAGGACTTGAAGCAGAAAACATATCTCTGAAAGTAAATCTCGAAGCATCGAAGAAGAAGAATGAAGAACTCTTACAAACTTTTGGAGAGCAAGAAAATGGGCTGAAAGAAGAGATTCTAAATTTGAATGATCAAGTAGAAGAAGGAAGAAGGAAAGAAGAAAGCATGAAGAAGCAATGCCAAGCCTTGGAGGTTGAGGTAAATATTTTGAAAGGTAAATTAGAAGAAAAGGATAAACTCATGAGGTTTCAAGATAGTACTAAGATTCTGGACAATATTCTTAGTATTCAAAGGTCTCCTTCTATTAAACTTGGTCTGGGTTTTCATGAAACGGTCAAAGGAGAATCTAGTTCGCAAGGAAGTGCTAAAGATTCAAAGGATGTCAAGACAAAACCTAAAGTGTTGAAAGAAACAAAAGGTCAACCAACAATGATGAATTCTCAAAGGAAATCATTCAATAATTTTGAATGCTTTAAATGTCATAATTATGGGCATGTTGCAGCAAATTGCAGGAGCAGATCATTTCAGTCACAATCAAGCAGATTCTACTCAGAAAGGTACTCTGGTTTCTTCAAGGGATATTGTTTTTCATGCAACAAGTATGGTCATAAAGCATCTGATTGCAATAGAAGGAAGAATAGAGAAACACATTATGATCCTTATGCTTATTTTTCTGGTCACATAAGATGTTATGCTTGTAACAAGTATGGACATATGGAAAAAGAATGCAGGATGAACAGATCTGAGCAATTGGATAATTTTCAGCACACAATTAGAAATTTAAAGCAAAGCTGGAATAGGAAAGAGGACCGGTCAGAAACGTAGGGAATATTGACCCTACTGCAGTCTTCAGCTTCTGAAGCTTACTTCTCTGAATGACTGCAGAAGTAATGTGAGATACATTATGGGGATGTATCATCACAGGGGGAGCAATGTATGATGATTCTCATGATTGATTTGGTAATTCTGGTTATGTTTGTTTCTGAAAGTGCACCTGGTATGCAGAAGACGGGTACAGGTGGTACAACTTCAGGGGGAGATGAAGGAATGTGAAAATTTCTATGCTTCACTTTCCATACGCGGGTTAGATGAACAAAAGTCGCGTATACATGCGAGTTCCAGCAGACACAGTTGCGTATGCATTGATGATAAGAGAATTTATATGATAGCTGAAGATCTGGAGCAGAGGTTCAGGGGGAGCATCAGTCTGACTGTTAATAACTGTATTATTGACTCTGTATCAACTTATTTTCTCAGTTCTAAATAATGATGAAATGATACTTGGTTTCTTATGTTGAAGATCATGGATGAGCCCGGATTGTTACTTGATGAAGAGTATCTGTTGGATGAGATGGAAGTCTTATGATTCAGAGATATGGACAGATCATGCAGAGTTTGTTGCTGATGACTTGCCGTTGAAGGTGTTCAGGTTGCACAAGTTAAGGAGGAGCCTTGGCCATATGGAAAGGATGCATTGGATGCACATTTTCAGGGGGAGCCCTAGTATAATGCATTGTTGGCATTATGATGGTTCTGATATATGATATCTCTTGAGGTCTTTCTGGTATTGATCATGAAAATTCATATTTGTAATATTCAGTCATGTAAGGACTTGTTCAATTTGTAAACCCACTTGGTTGGGTAGTTGAGTCAAATTTGTAAACCCACTTGGTTGGGTAGCTGAGTCAAATTATGTAAACCCACTTGGTTGGGTATTTGAGTCTCATATGTAAATCCACTTGGTTGGATATTTGATGTAAGTATGAGTCATTGGTGATAGGAAGGTCATAGAGTCATGTACTTCATTGAAAAATATGTTTGAAGATTCAGCATGAACTCAGGGGGAGCATGGTCACTTCAGTGAACATCAGATCTGCAGAGTGCTTCCTTCTACAAGAGGAGAAAAACCTTGTGTTGGTTTTGGTCCGCCCTTTGCCCTTGATGTCAAAGGGGGAGAGTGACATGGTGTTTGAATAAAGGAAAAGAATGGTGTCAAAGAATGGGGAGAGTGACATGGTGTCATTGTATTCTTAATGTATCTATCTGTTGTAGTGATCAAACACCATCGTGGTTGCCATCAAGTCCAAAGGGGGAGATTGTTGGCAATATGATGCAGAGTGTTGTCCTTGACGGCAACCCACTTGATAGAGTGTTGTCCTTGAATGGAAACCCACCTAATGAAGATTATGGAAACCTACTTGATGAAGTTATGCTTGATAGAATATGTCTTGATAAACTTGTTAAATGATGTAAATCTGATGTATCTACAGTGAGTATAGAAGGTAATGAAGAAAGGAATTCAGTATGTGTTAGATCTATGATGAAAAGAGTATGTCTCAAGGCATACGCGGATTTGCCTAGGAGAAGTCGCGTATGCACGCGGGAAACAACGTGCCAAGTCGCGTATGGGAAAAAGCGCTCATAAAGTGCAAAACCAGAGGTAACCACCATGGTATTGACCCATTGTATTGGGTAATGATTCGTCTAAATGACCCCGTCCAGGAATACCATCGGAAGTAATGTGGTTTTGGCTCATGGTATTGAAAAAGGGTAAACCTATATAAAGAGAAGAAATTCATTGTGCAAATCATGAGTGTGGGTGCAAGATGTCTGAGATTGAATAAATACTTCTCTCTGATGTATATATGAATGGAAAGGGTTACAGTTGAATGATAGATCTGAATGCGTGATGCACCAATGATGAAGAAGGGTATCTAGATCTGAAATGTACTTGTATTTGCTAGATCTGTTTATGGAATGATTAGATCTGAGATGAGGCGAACATCTGTCTGAGGTAAAGGGTAAAATCTGTGTGATGTATCTGTTCTGAAGAATTGCAATGACATAAATGTCTGAAGAACCATACGCTAATTCTCCGAAGAGGAAGTGCGTATATACGCGGGTTTGCTGAAGTGAAAGCGCGTATGGGCAGAGAAATTAGCTCTGTAATATGTACAGAGGTATACGCGGGTTTATATGCATGAAGGCGCGTATATACGTGATATCAGTAAAAGGAAAGCGCGTATGAAGAACTAGGGTTTGCTGAAGTATGAAGTATGAAATGTCTGATATGTTCTGTTGTGTTACTGCTATCTGTCTGGGTTATCTGAATTGATCAGTATCAGTTTTAATGTATGATTGAGCTTTAATGTATGGAGTGGGTCCAGTCTGAAAATATGATGAAACGTGGCCTGCAAGTTGTGTTCTAAAGGAAGCTTTGGATCCAGTGTGAAAATTGATGAAACGTGGTCCATGGTGGTGCTGAGGGTGGTAGCCTTCAGTCAGGGGGTCGTAGCTCCCTTCCAGGTGAGGCTGGTAAACAAGATCAGGGGGTCGTAGCTCCCTTCCAGGAGAGGCTGGTAAATGAGAGCAGGGGGTCGTAGCTCCCTTCCAGGAGAGGTTGGTAAACGAGCGTAGGTGGGTGCCTGTGTGATGGTAGGAGGCTGCGCCAGCACATATATTGTAAGATGTTTTCTCTATAATAAAATATTGAAGGCTGAGCAACTGCAGCGGTGGTTTTCTCCCGACTTGGGTTTCCACCTAAAATCCTGGTGTTCATGTGTGATGCTTATGTGTGATGGTTTATTCTATTCTTATTGCACATGTTTACTATTTATTGAACATCTAATGAATGAATGAAGGAATGATATAAGTGAAGAATTAATGGCATAATTAGATCTCTGTGTATACGCGAGTTTTATGAAGGATATCTGCGTGTATACGCTAGTTGGCTTCAGAAAAGTAGCGTATGGGTTTTAGAGAGTGAAAAAGTAAAAAGTTTGATAAAGTCCTAAATACTGATTCACCCCCCCTCTCAGTATTTTTCCCAACAAACTCCACTAGTGGAAGATACTCCCCCCACTTCTGCTACTGATGCATAACATACATACTCAACATGTCCTTAAGAATATTGTTGACCCTCTTTTCTGTCCATCTGTCTGCGGATAATAAGCCATAATGAAATCCAAATCTGTCCCCAAGCCTGCAAAAAAATCCTTCTAAAACTTCGAAGTGAACTTGGCATCTCTGTCTGATATGATCTTCTTGGTAACACCATGTAACCTCACTCTCCCTGATGAAGATCTGAGCTACCTCACTAGCTGAATTAATAGACTTAACTGTAATGAAGTGAGCTACCTTACTTAACCGGTTAACCAAAAACATGATGGAATCACACTGCTTCGATGTCCTCAACAAAACTGTAATGAAGTCAATGAAAATTAATTCCCATTTCCACTATGGAATCAAAATCAGATGTAACAAACTCGCTGTATTCTTACAATCTTCTTTTACTTGATAAAAATCAAAACATCTAATGACAAAATCAACCACCTCCTTCAATTTCATCTAATGATATAACATCTTGTAGACAATTCACATAGATTCAACTGATATTTTAATATGCTAAAACAAAATATTGAATCTATTTCTACAAATTTCGGAAACTAATTACAATCGCACAATCACATGAATAAGAAAGAGAAAGAATTTAAATTGCACAACACAAAGATGTATCTGGGGAAAGCATAAATTAAAAACCTCACTATATGTATATTGCATTAAGTCAAGAATATGAAACAATACAATGGTATTTCTCTTCCTAAGAAGCCTTTGCACTATCTTTGATTGTCTCACATTGATCCTGGCATGTTTGGTCCAATAATTAACCAAAAAATTGCACTTGAATGACCATCCTAGATTATGCATTCTTGAGGGAAATGAGCCCCTATTGAATAGGAAATTCCCACTAATTGATTGCGTAATACATCCAAGGCATCTTGATGACCTCATGCATGACCTATACAATTTTCTAATAGTACAACTGATAGTATTCTTCCCTTTAACTCCAATCTCAACTGTGCCTTCCTTAAAAATGACACACAACAACTATTTATAGAAAATTATCAGTTATATGATTGATCACTGCATGTGAATTAAATCAAATTTAATTCACTAGGCCTATCACTAGCTCATCTCTCAGTTAGAACTAGTTAAACTGATTTTAACTCAAATAATTGAGTTAACTGATTACAACTCAAAATAAACAACAACTGGGCCCCTTAAAACTTAGAGATAAGTCTACATGCCTCCAGTTTGATCCTCAACTTGAATTGACTGAGCTAACTAAGTCTTCCTGACTCACTTAACTCGTACGAGCTGTCATGTAATGTGGAATTAAAATTTCATTCTAATTTAATTAAGGGAAAATTAAATTAGAATCCCTTTTTATGCCATTTTCAATATTTATTGTTTCCAATTTCAACACTCCCTCTCAACAAAAAAGGAATTCAACTCTATCCCGATCCAATGCCTTTGGAATGTTCTGCAAGAAACACATATCTCTAGCGTTGTTGCTATTGCAACTTCTAAAATTGAAAAACATCCAACCTGAATCAGTATGATGCATCTATCACCAGAGTCTCTAACTTCTACTAGATATTGCATTGTTTATTGAAAGCTCTGCATTGCTGTTGACTATGCACTGTGCCATCTACACTGCTTCCAAATATTCTATGCGCTCTCCAATATGTGACTGCTGCTAATATTTGCATATGTCACTATGGCATCTGACTGCATCAATCGACACTGATCCATCCTGCTACTGTGTACTGTGGGCCCTCGTAGCAAGGTAATGATCCATGAGACAAGGCATCTAAATGGACCCTGCCCAAATTTCTGCACCCTTATGACTATTGCTTCACATCGCCCCACCTCTCACCTCGATATATGGCTGCATGTGCTCCCTCTACCCACTTGGATAGAAATTCCCCCCCTACTGGAGGTCTCTGCTTGAGTGGATTCCTCCACTCAGTCTCCTCTTGGCCTCTCTAATTGTGGTTGCTCCAAAACTTTTTGAGGCTTCTTCTAAGGCTGCATGTTGAGAGGTAATTCATGCTCCCTCTCAACTACCAAGTCTCTAACATTCTCCTTTCTCCTCAAGGATTTTCATGCATCTTCGACCTCGAGAGCATACAATTTATTGACTCGCACACCGATCTGCTTCACCTGTCCCGTGGCGATGTGTCTAAGGAAAACCTTTCCTTTTCTAAATATCACATAATAGCCATGGTCTTCAAATACCGCTATGGAAACAAGATTCTTCTTTAGTCCTAGAACAAACAAAACATTTGTAAGTCTAAGAGGGGATCCAAAATCCATTTGAAAGGTAATTGTACCTATGTCGGTCGCGCTATACCTCTTGTCATCCCCAAGCTCTTTGTTATGCATGAGGTATTTCTCCTCCAAGTCACCGAAGAGATCTCTATTTCCCGTCATATGAAACGAGGCATCACTGTCAAGATACCACATGCATCCCATTATAGTGCTAACCATGCATGCAATGAGAGTAAAATCAAGCTCAAATTGTGAAGCTAGAGCTTCACCTGCTACTTCTACTATAGGCTCCTTCTTGCTTTCCTTTTGTGGAAATTTCATAGCATAGTGCCCGTACTCATGACAATGAAAACACTTGTTGTTTGACAAGTCTTTATTCTTGCCCTCTTCGCGTTGGGACTTTTGTCCCTTGGAATTCTTTCCTTTTTTTACTAATGAAAATTATTCTTCTTTGTCTTTGGAAGGGGTCTCGTCTGTAGTGTTATGCCTTATCTATTCTTGTACCAAGTCGGACCATAATCATTCCCACTCTGGTAACTTCTCCCTCCGATTTATCGAATCCTGGTAGTTGCGACAACTCTTGGGAAGATAGAAGTGCTAGGCTCACCAAATCATCCTGGGAAACTGTCACACCAACACTTCCAAGCTCATCTCGACATTGAGTGAACTTCTTCAAGTATTTTGGTATTGTCTCACCCTCCTCCATCTTGATCTTTCTAAGCTTGTATTTCAATGCCAACTTCCTATGGTTGCTGCTATTCTTAAATAGATATGTTAAGGCCTTCCATGTAGAATTTGGAGTTTCCTTTCCATCGACGTTTGAGACAATATGATCTCAAACTCCTAACAAAATCCTTCTCACCTTTGCTACATTATTCTTCATGCATCAAGATTTTGAGCATCTGTTGCTACAGGTTCGGGAATATCACTATCTATGAATTCCTTCAGTCCATTGTACTCCAACACTACCTCAATCTATCCTTCCATGCTATGAAATTAAAACTACCCTCAAGGGCATATTCTAGTCTCAATCCACAAAAAAACATCCAGATTTGCTGTTGGTCATGAAGTATAAATATGCAAATTTGATTCACTTGTTCAAAAAAAACTTTGGTTCTTTATTTTATAGTGATTCCTTCTCTGATGCCATGTAGAAAATACACATAGATTCAACTGATATTGTAATATGCTAAAAAAAATACTGAATCTATTTCTACAAATTATGGAAACCAATTACGATCGCACAATCACATGAAAAAGAAAGAGAGAATTTCAATCGCACAACACAAAGATGTATATGGGAAAAGCCTCAACTAAAAACCTCGCTATCTGTATATTGCATTAATTCGAGGATATGAAACAATACAATGCTATTTCTCTTCCTGATAAACCTCTGCACTATCTCTCACGGTATCACACTCATCCTTGCAAGTTTGGTCCAATACTTAACAAAAAAAATGCACCTGAATAACCAGCCTCGCTTATGCATTCCTGAGGGAATTGAGCCCCTATTAAATAGGAATTTACACTAATTGATTGTGCAATACATCTAAGGAATCTTGCTAACCTCTTTCATGACCCGTAAAATTTTCTAATAGTACAACTGATAGTATTCTTCCCTTTAACTCTAATCTCAACTGGGTCTTCCTTAGAACTGACTTGCAACAAATCTTTATAGTGAACTATCAATTATCTGAATGATCACTGCATGTGAATTAAATCGGATTTAATTCACTAGACATCTCACTAGCTCATATCTCAGTTAGAACTAGTTAAACTGATTTTAACTCAAATAATTGAGTTAACTAATTACAAATCAAAATAAACTACAACTGGACCCCCTAAAACTTAGAGATAACTCTACATGCCTCCAGTTTTACCCTCAAATTGAATTGACTGAGCTAACTAATTCTTCCTAACTTCATTAACTCTTACAAGCTATCATGTGATGTGGAATTAAAATTTCCTTCTAATTTAATTAAGGGAAAATTAAATTATAATCCGTTTTGATTCCATTTTCAATATTTTTGTTGCTAATTTCAATACGTCTTAATTGATTTTAACGTCTTCTGATATCCTGGGTGACTTGAATATGGATTGACATGAAAATCCCTAAAGATAAGCTTCTTGAGTTCACTGCTATCTGGAACATAAATCATGTTCATGAATATGACCAAGCCATATGTTGTGAGATGATACTCCTCATCCCTATAACCTTCACCTTGCTGCTGTAACATGTCCCTAAACTGTTGATACCTTTCATCATGTTTTCCTACTTTCAAGATCCACTCCTGCAAATCTGCCCCATAAGAACTCATTATTGCAATATGATTCACCTTTGTTCTCCTACTGAGAGCATCTGCAACCCTGTTATCCTTTCCCTTGATATACCTAATCTCAAAATCAAACTCATCGAGAGTAGCCAACCATCTAGCTTTCGTGGAATTTAGATTGGGTTGGTTAAACATGTACCTCAGTCCACTATGATCACTCATCAAAATAAACCGTCTACCAATAAGGTAATGCCTCCACATTTTCAGCGCATGAATGATAACTTCCAACTCAAGATCAAGAGTCACATAGTTCTGCTTGTGCTCATTCAACTTCCTTGAATCATAACATACTACCTATCCTTCTTGCATAAAGACTCCACCAAGTCCTCTCTTGCAAGAATCTATACATACCACTGACTCCTTATCAAGATCTGCAATCTTCAATACTGGAGCATCTATAAGAAAATGCTTCAACTGCTTGAAACTAAATGCACACTCCTTATTCCATTCAAACATCTTCCCTTTTCTTTGAAATGATGTAATAGGATATGAAATCAGTGAGGAGTTCACGATGAATCACTTGTAATAACTCGCTAGTCCCATGACTGATTTGATCTCATCCACGTTCCTAGGAGCTGCCCACTCCATGATGGCTCTAATATTTTCCGGGCCCCCTGCTATACCTTCCTTGGAAACAACATGTCCCAATTAATGAACTTCAAATTGAAAGAAACTGCACTTTCTAATCTTGGCATACAACTAAGGATATCTCAACAGTATTAATACTGCTGCTAGGTGCTCTGCATTCTCTTCCTAATTCTTAGAATATATCAATATATCATCAATAAATAATATCAAAAACTTTTCCAGATAAGGATGAAACACATTGTTCATCAAACACATGAAAATAGCTGGAACATTAGTAAGACCAAAAGGAACCACCACAAACTCATAATTTCCATACCTGGTATGGAATGCAATCATGTAAATATGTTCTTCTTTGATGCACACTTAATGATATCCTGATTTGAGTCAATATTTGAGAACACTGCTGCTCCCTTCAATTGATCAAACAAGTCATCAATTCGTGACAAATGGTACATGTTATTGATAGTCACCTTGTTCAACTCCCTGTAATCAATACAAAACATGAGAGTAGCATCCTTATTCTTTACAAACAATACTGGTGTACCCCAAGGCGACACACTTGGCCTTATGTATCATTTATCAAGCATTTCCTTTAGCTGCAACATAAATTCTGCCAACTCTAGAAACATAGTTACCGATCAAAAATGAACTATTACCTCAAAACGAGAACTCTAGCCCAAAAACACTCAAAAAACATGAAAAAACAACCCAAAAACGAAAAGTGAGTCTTCCATAACGCAATTTTTTTATAGGGTCAAATTTCAACATTTTTTAAATTATGTTAAAAGCCAATTTTTGCTTGAAAAAAGGATTGAAAAAACACCCTCGAAACTAAAAGTGTTGATGGTGGAATAACAAAAAAAAAAATCATGTCACAATTTTGACACTTTTTTGCAATGGAATTAAAGATCAAATATTAGGACACTGAAAAATTGTAAAATTCAAACAATTTTGATACATGATGTTAAACATACAAATACCATGTCTGAAAGCCTTATAATTTCCAACAATTTTGACTCCTTATATCTGAAAGCCTTATATCTTGTTAAAGATAAAATATCTTGACTCTAAAAAACTCTAAAATTGTAATTGTTTTCAACTATAACATTAAAGATAAAATATAGTAGCACATAAAAACCTTAATATTTTGACAAATTTTAAATCTTAAGTTTTTTGAATATTAACTTTTTAACATACTTGAACCATGAAATTATGGACAAATTATATGACTTAAACAATTTTTAAAAATGAACAAGTAAATGAAATATTTATTATTACAAGAGTAATTTTTATTTTAAAGGATAAAAATATATCTCTTTTCAAATCTTAACCTAAGACAACTTATCTAATTGCAACCAAAACCTAAAATTCAACCATCAAAACGAAGTGTCCCCTTTCATTGAGGCATAATTTTTTTAGAATTTTAAAAGTATCTTATACGAAATGTTAACAATAAATAATATCATGGCAATATCACTGCATAATCTAAAAATTCAACATTATTTTTTCATATTTTTTTTACTTTTAATCAAAATGTCAACTTTGGTATATTGAATATAACATAAATGATTTTTGTAAATCATTGTTGCACAATGGATATTCTAAAGAGATGAATTCTTCATAATTAAAACATATAATCCAACAAACATAGAAATGCATTATAACTTCATGTAAGATCATATGGAAGTCAAAATATTTATTTCAAGTCACCATGCAAACATCAATAACATAAAATGTCTTAGACAATTATTTAAAATCAGTCATAGGTTCTGGCACACCATCAAAACCTACATCTTCACATGAATGAGTGGATGCAGATGAAGCTGATCCATATTCTTCTCTTTCATCAACTAGTGCTCCATTTGAGTCAACATGCATGCCCACCATTTCAGATTTCAAAAGTCTTCTAGATCTACGACTACATTCAACGGAGTCCATGTCAACACTATTTGTTCTGGTAGCAATTTATTCGAAATATATGGTCTTCAAGCGAAGATTTCCTCTCTTTGTTACATTGAAGTCATATGCAAGTATGTCAAAATCCTCCAATTTCAAGACATTTGTGTGGCGACGAATTATATTTGTGCCCTTTCTTTTTCTCTTCCTGCCAATTTTTTTTTCAACTACCATCTCTGGTTTGTACACACCATTGAATGGGTGGGTACTTGTGGCATACCAATGTACTTCAAAAACTGTAATATCTTCATTTTCTTTAATGACCTTTATAACCTTGGCAACCCAGAATGGAAAACCAAGTGGATCTTTATCTG
The DNA here is from genome assembly GCA_034641835.2 of Pinus albicaulis. Classification (NCBI taxonomy): domain Eukaryota; kingdom Viridiplantae; phylum Streptophyta; class Pinopsida; order Pinales; family Pinaceae; genus Pinus; species Pinus albicaulis. Next base: position 740,559,450 of record CM076579.1, read on the forward strand.
CTAACACTGCTATAATGCAACCCTCCTTAACATCCTACACAGAACCCCTATAAAGGTATTCCATGGCTTCACTTTATACACGTGATATTGTAGAACCAATATATATTTCTCTTTCCTCTACCCGTGGAGGACTAATAATAACTTGAGCCTATTGTTGTTCAACATTTTGTGTTTCCTCATATTCATTTGGCATATTTTGTGGAAAAAAAATGGAGTCTTCAAAAGCGTATCCTCATTTATTGATCTTGAAATCATATCACTTTGATTATTGAAAAAATATTCCCACCAAAATGAATCAACAACATCAAAGTTCTCATATGTATCTCTAATACATTTTTTAATTTCCTCCAGACATTCAGAATAATTTATATCTCTCTTATATCTTCGTGCATTATGGAGTTCAACAAATGACTATAATAACAATCCTTTGATGAAAATATTGGACAGTTTGGAATGAAATTCAAAAGTGCTAAACCTAATGATGGCCCGCATTTTGCAGCAGTTGAATAATTCTTGCCCCATATAAGTGTTGTCCCATCAATTTTTTTGATACGAACTTGATGCTGGAAGCTAATGTAAGTTGTTCAATGTGTTTCTCCTTACCATGTGATCCTAGAATAAAACTTCGCATGTCAATAGTTTCTTCCAACACATGAAAAATAGGCTCTGGAATGTATGATTTCTTAATACATTCAATTAATGATGGCAGTCTCCCAACACCTTTCCTCAATGCTACTGAAAAAAAAACTGAACATTTGAACAATATGGTCATGAGTATGCTCAACAAGAAGGAAACCAACCTTTATCTTTTTAAAAATTCCCAATTCAATGAGCATGTTTAAATACCCAAAAAGAACTTGATTTTGGTTTTCACGGCTTATGTTGCGTAATTGTACATACAAAACTTCAGGAAGAATACCAGACGAATGAGTAACCACATCATGGTTTATAGTTATTGCCAGATTTGGATCATTATGAATATTTGGAGTTGTGAAGTAAACCCTTGGAAAAATCTTCTCATTAAAGACCATACAAACAACCAAGTGAAATTGAATGAAAATTTCCTCTTGTAATTTTTTTGGTGTGTAGAAAAAATGTGGCATAAGTGTTTTCTTTTGGTCCATACAATAAATTATCAAACCCGAATATTTATTTGGATTATCATAATACTTCTTTCGATGTTTATACAATTTTTGTCTTTCATTGCTTGCTGATTGTGATGCTCTTTGACAATGGAAACTATACCTAAAATAAAAGAAACATATGAATAAATATATTTTCATAGTTGATAACTATCCAAATTTTAAAAATATTGATATGAACACATACCTCTTTCTTCCCCTTGACATTTATCTCTTTTTTATTTAAGAGAAGCACATGTACTGCAGATCCCCATCCTTGTCTTCTTAGGAATACAACCATTGTTGAATTCATTCTTCCATACCCTTGTAAAATATGAATATGTAATAAAATTACCAACTCCTTCAACACCTTCTGCATATTCTTTGTATAAGTTGTAGATTTATCGTCTCGAGAAATTATCTAGAATATGTATTGTGTCTTTATTTGGAATACACTCTCCATGCTTTGAAAATAAGTCTTTCAAACATGACATAACATTATTTGCTAATGGCCCAACCTCTTGTTTATAACGTACTTCTGAATAATATGTGGGATCCTTTTCCAGTCTATCTTGGATTCTTAAAAAATGAAAATTACCAATTGAATGCAACATTTTGAAAGCCTTTCTACAGAGAAATACATTCCCAATATGATAATCATAACCTACTAGTGTGGATTGCATGCAACCCACTAAATATGAATTTTGTATGCTTTTATTCACTGGAAAATATCTTTTTTTTTTCTCCAAAGCATAGTTGAAATCTATATGTTTCAAGAAATCCTTTCGACAACAGTCACTTGAAATCAGATGTATGTCAAAACTTCTGCTTATGAGATATGTTGTCTCGACCCTTGTATAACTGGAATATTTTGGATTTATATGAAAAGATCTACTCCTACTCCCAGTTGCAATATTTTCTTGCAACAACTTCATCATTCCATTATCCTTTGTAGAAGCAGTTTAATCACCCTAAGGATTATCCCCACTTTCATCATTCTGAACATAGTTAATAAATTCATCAGAATCATTACTTAGAAAATATTCATTTCCATCCTCACTTGAAGACAAAATTTCACAACAATCATCTGTGCTTTTGAAACCATGAATTAGATGAAATTATTCACCATCTTCATCCATGCTTTCTAAATCTTCCCTTGGAGGATTCAATTCTACATCACCACGAGTGCCTTTGAAACACTCACTTAGAGAAAATGCATTATTCAGATCTGTGCCTCTAAAATTATCATTTGCAAGAAACTTTTCATCCTCCCATTCCTCAGTGGTGCTCTCATAATCCTTAGGATTAGGCCTAAGTGGAAGCTTTGGATCTATATTCACTATAAATTCTTCATCCCGCCCCTTCCCTTCCTTGCTAGTGCTCTCATAATCCTTAGGCTTAGGAATAAATGGACGCTTTGAATATCTATTTATTGGAAAATATTCATCCCCCCCTTCATCAGTGATGCTCTCATAATCCTTAGGATTAAGATAAAGTGGAGAATTTGACTCTGGAAATTATTCATCCCCCTGTCATCAGTGGTTCTCTTATAATCCTTAACATTAGGATGAAGTGGAAATTTTGACTCTAGAAATTCATCTCCCTCTTCATCAGTGGTGCTCGCATAATCCTTAGGATTAGGATGAAGTGGATATTTTGTCTTTGAAAATTCTTCATTTGCCTCTTCAGCAGTGGTGCTCGCATGATCCTTAGGATTAGGAGGAAGTGGACATTTCGACTCTGGAAAAATTTCATTCTCCTCTTCATCAATGGTGCTCGCATAATCCTTAGGATTAGGACAAAGTGGATATTTTGACTTTGCAAATTCTTCATTCCCCTCTTCATTAGTGGTGCTCGCATAATCCTTAGGATTAGGACGAATTGGATATTTTAACTCTGGAAATTCTTCATTCCCTCCTTCATTAGTTGTGCTCTCATAATCCTTAGGATTAGGATGAAGTGGATATTTTGACTCTAGAAATTCTTCATCATGTCCTTCATCACTAGTGCTCTTATAATCCTTAGCATTAGGATGAAGTGGAATAACTGACTCTCGATTTACATAAATTTCTTTTTGCTACCCTTCACCAATTCTGTTCTCATCATCCTTAGGATTACGATCGAGTCAAAAATTTGACTCTCTATTAATGGTAAACAAACTCCTGCTATATTCATCAATCTGAATAGAGTTGTTGTGTGACAAAGATGTTGATGCTGTACAAAGAAAAGCTTTAGTATTGGAAGAACCCATGAGTTTCAACAAGAAGATGTTGAATGATACAAATGCACTCTCTCCTAATGACAATATATAGCTTAAAGACTGAAAATTTCCCTCTAAAATTTCCCCTAAAAATTATCGCTAAAAATTTTCCCTCCAAAGTTTCCCACCAAAATTATCGGCGAAAATATTTCCCTCCAAAATTTTCGTTTAAAATATTTCCCTCCAAAATATTTGTTTAAAATGTATTTCAAAACATTTTACTAACCTGTTGGTCTTAAACTATTTCACCCTACTTTCTATTCAAAATATCCACAAAAATATTCCTTTCATTGATTCCTTCCAACCTAAAATAATTTTTTTATTTAAATGATTTAACATTGACTACTAATCGAAATTATTTTTTAAAATTTATGTTTTATTTTTTGGCCAACATTGAATAAAAGTTAATATATAAATTAACTTCATATTAATTTTCTTAATTTTAATTTTAATTCCACATTCGCGAAACGCTAAATCAATCACACAATCTTCGCTATATAATAACAATCATTGTTTCTATTCCTCACATCACATCAAGTCTTCTGGGTTTTGTTGGAGCAATTTGTGGAGACGTTGTGTTTCGTTGGAGAAATTTGTGGAGGTGCTCGGTTTTGTTGGAGGCAATTTGTAGAGGCGTTGGGTTTTGTTGGAGCAATTTGTGGAGGCGCTGCGTTGGCATTGATAACACATTGAACGAAAGTTTTTCACATTAGAAAGGTTAGTTTTCCTTCTATTTTGAGCATTTAAAGATGAATTTTGGGAGGATCTGTTTTTTTTAATGGCTTTTATGTTCTAAAACTATTTTTTTTATGGTTTTTATGTTCAATAATTTTTTTTTTAAATTTATTTATAGGGAAGAAAATGGAAAAAAAAAAAAAAAAACCCAAATTTGTAGGGTTTTTTGGACAAAAAATTAGAAATTGTTTCTTTTTTAGGCTTGTTGGGTTCCTCCACGAAAAAAAACGAAAAAACAACCTTGCACATTAAAAAAAAAACAATTATATATATATATATATATATATTTTTTTTTTTTAAATTGCAATTTTTTTTTTAATTTATATTTTAAAAAATAAATTTGTTTTTTATTTTTTTATTTTTATAATTGCATTATGTACTTCAATTTTTATTTATTTAAACAAAATATATATATATATATATTATTTTTTAATACAAAAAGTTTAATTTATATATTTCTTATTTTTTTATTAGTTTTTAAAATAAAAAAATGATTTATATATATATATATATATTTTGTTTTTTATTATTATTTTAAATAAATATAGTTTTGTTTTTTTATTATTTATTTTTAAATTATATATATATATATTATCAGTTTGTTAATTAATATTGAATTTAATTTTTTTTTGCCTCGCTAAGGGTTAGAGGCCAGCAGGGCAGTGTTGTGAGTGTTGCCCTGCCGACCTCCGTCCTTGGCTGGGCGGAGGGCGAACCTTGCATTTTGGATGGGATGCAGATCGTGCTTCGAAACTGAGTAATCGAGTAGGTGAAGGTGTAGTGGAGGAGTTTTGGACTAGATGAGGCCACTTGGGATATGGTTGAGAAAATGAGGGTATCATACCCATTTTTGTTTACTATGTAAGTAATCTAAATGAATGTAAGGAGATGCAGATATAAATCTCACTATTGAATTTGTGTTCAATAGTGAGCATGGTTGAATTGTGTGCAGGTATAGAACACTAAGGAATGTGTTCCTTTAAGGGGGTGGGGTTTGTAATAACCCTTTTGGCTACCCCTCTTGTAACTATCATTTTGAATTTGTAATTCATGTAAATATTGTGGAAATGTAAACACAATGATTTGCTAAGAGGAGTGGACACAATTTTCGAGTTTGGGGAGGAATTTCTTGGGAATTGGTTAACTAAGGTTATTATTTTGATAGCCACCAGTTTTTCAGATTGGGTTTAATGTCCTCAATAGTAGGCGGGGAGGTTGAGTATGGGCCTCTTGAGTGGAGGACAAGCTCATTCCACCTTTGTTCCTCGTAGGTTTTTCTTTATGGTCAACACGCAAGAGGCAACCAGGTACTTGGTGGAAAAAGAGGATCTGATAGGAAATAACGACTGTAATAATTTGGATAGCAAATAAAAACATTGAGAGAAAATACATGCTAGGAGAAGGTATGGTTGAAATTAGCAATGATTCATATACATGGCTTCTGCGCTATAAACACACGTATGTAGGGATAGGCATACAATAATTTCAAGTGAACTCGTGGGGTAGAAGAGGAACATTTGGAACAAGCGTTGGTGCAACATCGAGGGCACACTAAGGAGTGTGGGTGAAGAGAAGAATAAGGTGGAGACACTATGCATTCTATAATCCTTCGAGGTGGAGTATGTAGAATACAATGTGATATGGATTCCTAGTTAGCACAGGGAATACTCTGTATGTTTTGATATCTACGAGGTTAGTAGATGGAGGGTGTGCTCTAGATCCTTGGTTGAACAGGTGGAGATGCAGTGGGAAATAATCATGTACTAAGTAGGTGGAAACGATGTGGTATTTGGGTTCCTTTATGATCAAATTAATTGGCATTGATTTAAATACCCTTGAGAAATTTCTCCTCATACTCTGAATCTAGCTTAGGGGTGGCCAACTGCAAGAAATATTGCAGTGTAGTTAGCCTATGGTTGGGTGGTGAGTTGAAGTACCTCCCTCATTTTCCAGTCATTAAGCTATACAGATAAGTGTATTCCCCCTGGGTTTGCTGATACTTTTTTGGTTACAGAGCTAAATTATAATGCATGGATTTCATTGTTGGCATGGCCAAGGTTATTTACTGGTTAAGGCTTCTGATTGTTTTTATGTCGCATTGCATATTTTATTATTATGTTTGATGGTATTGTGTTGCACCCATCTTGGGGTGTGGAATGTTGTTATTATGCTTAAAATGTAGAGCATGTTTTAACCATGGATTGACTTGTTTCTGTGCCTAGAAAAATTCATGTTCATAGCTTTGTTGGATTGTATTATGCCCATGGTGATGTTGAATGCTGGTGTGGAAATGGAGGCTTAATTTATGTAAGGAATGATGTTCTAAGCAACACTAGCCTTTAAGGAAGCTTGGGAAAATCCTTGAAATACTTAAGTTCCTAAGAAATGTGTCCTAGGGCGACAAGCTTATGTTTGGGCTAAATGAGCTTGATGAAATAATAAAGGAAAATTGAGAATTTTGCAAAGGGTGTGGAGTTAATGGGTGCATGGGATGGGAAAATCCTTGTTATCTACCATGATTTATTCATGTCGTGGCGCATAGGTGTGGTAGAGGTTTCTCCGAATGTTGACACATAGATACTTTTGATGGAGGGCATGCTAGGACACCCTCTCTATCTCTAGATGAGAAGGTATTGTTTTGCATGAGTTCCGGGACTCGATGGGACCCTTCACTTGAGTTGAGGTGGCATATGCCATGTAGGTAGGTGAGAATATGTGGATGCCACATAGGGTTCTAGATGGCGTGGACACATGACATGGTAGGATGATGTCACCTTGACATCATCAGGTCAATAAAAGAGGATGACTTGGAATCTCGTGCTAATGTGGCACCTACGTGACATGTGGCGGTGGTTTGTGGTGGCACCTTACATGGGGGGTGCTACATGGTTTTTACAGGGAGTTGACATTTCCCGAAGCCACATTATGTTGAAGCTCAGGTCCCTATATATTATTGCAGTGCATTTCATATGTGGGGCATTGTTTTCAGATGTTGCAAAGGAGATATAAGCCACAGGATGGAAACTATCCCATTTCTTAACGTTAAATTGTTTGTCGCACCATGGATGTTAGGGAGGAAAACACTCATAGAGGTTAGAGCAGTGAAAAAATAGCACTATAGCACTATGAAGTGGTGGGTGAAACGATGGGCCTCGTGTGATTAGCAGTGCCACTTGGGTACTACGTGGCAGGTGACTTGTCGATGTGGGAATTGGTTTAAGAGGGTCAAGTTCAAATGACCATAACTTTTGAACTAGGAGTCAGCTCATGATAAAATTTATAGTTCGAGAAAGCTCTTAACGAGCTAGACATGATGGCATCGCCCAAAGTTGATTCTACCAACTTTAGGAATGAAGGAAATTTTGTAACCCCATTTCCATTAGGAATCCATGGAGGCTGGGTTAATAAAAAATAACATCTTCCACTTGGCTTGGGATGTCTAAGGAGTAGGAGGGAGCGTTATAGGCTTAGCGGACTAGACCCATGGGACTTTCAGGTAGTGCCATGCTAACGAGATCTAGGTTCCCATGAAGGTAATATGAAAACCTAGAAAGGGTAATCATAATTGAATTTCGAGCCTCAATTTGAACCAAGATGGAAGAGAGCAAGATTAGAAATCAAAGAAAATCCCCAAAGATCACACTTAAAACCAAATCCATTTATCCCACTTGTAATAAAATTCAAAGAATAAAATAATTAATGAGTCTATTCTCACATTAAACATTGATTATGTGAGGGTACCATGAGTATATTGCTCCTTGACCATTGTGTTACATGGTTAACCCACTCTTGTGGATTAATATGTCATTTTAAACTCATGCAAGTCTAATTCTTGATTTTGGATTACAACCTAAGGTTTGGGGAAGAATGAAACCTTAATTTTTGTTCTTAAATGTCGTAGTCTATTTCGACCTTGAATAGTTTTCTTTTTGGTTGAGCTCTTATAGGATATGAAAGTATTCAACATTTTCAAACCGAACAACTTCCTTTCTTATTTTCTTAATAATTCTTACAAGCTTGTCATCACACAATGAGGAGGCCCTAAGCATCAAATTGATAATTAATACTGAATCCCCAATCAAAATAATTTTGTTGATGTAACTTTTATTGATGAGCCTTAGCCCTTGGAATAGAGCTAATGCTTCCACATAGTTGTTTGATGCTCTACCCTAATGCTTCCACATAGTTATTTGATGCTCTATCCATACTTGATTCAAAGTAATTTTCTTAATTTCCTCTTTGATCTAGAATGATTCTTGTAACTACCACCTCTTATCATTTGGTAGTTATGTATACCAATAAAAATCAAAATTTAGAAAACAATCTCATCCATGTAAGATTGAAAATTCCATTAACATACATCTTTTCATATATATTTATATGTCATAAATATCAAATCACACATATTATCTTTGTAAACAACTATTTTGTTGCTTAATTTTAATTGAATATATTTGAAATTTATAACTACCTTCAAAGTATGTTATATGAAAAAGAAAAAACACACACGTGCGCATGTGTGTGCGCGCGCACACACACACAATTAAATACCAAGAATACATGTTAGCAAATATACTACATCGTTTTATAAAACCATGATGGTAAAATGATTATAACTTAGTATAGTTTGAAGTCTCCTTGAGGGATCTCATTTGACAAGACCGTGAAAATGTAAAGTAAATGTTAATACATGGTCCCATGTTCCAATCCTCTAAAATATCTAACCCATAACCACATAATAGAATAATGTATTTCACCTAGGGATTATAGTAATATTGTTTGATCAACACCATATCACATGAGTACAAAATGCCTAATTGTTAATTCCTTTAATTTACCAAAAAAAACTAACAACCAATTTTCACTATTTATACACATAAATTACTAACAACTAATAAAAACTAATTTTAACTGTTAGTATACATGATTTATATTAACCGAGAGGAATGTTGTCCATAAAATTACCCTTGTTAAAAGGTTGAGGTTTTGTCGGTTTTTATTGAGCCTTTGTTAAAAGTGAAGGATCATAATAAGAGGGAAGACATACGAGTGACGTGAAACTTCTTTCATTCTATCTAATCAAAGAAGATTGAAAAAACTCTCCTATATACCCTTCCCCTCATTATATGTTAAGCGAAAATGTCATACACCTTTGAGCAATAAACACTTCATATCATATCACATAATGATTATTAAAGTAGTTTATTTCACATCATATAATGCTTTCATAATTGTTATTGAATGCATAATTCCATTCAAGAGGCACACCATAATTTTTTTTGGGTAGTGGATTGGAATAGCCATAAAGTTATAAAATGTGCTTGAATGTTTTTTTTTTATGATTTTTTAAGATGATATAATTCTAAATTTTATAAAACTATAAAATATCAAAAGTGATAAGAGTTTGAAATATGAGTTTCAGTTTGATTTTGTTTTTTTCTTAACCGTCAAATGTTTGTTAATTTACAATTTCTGATTGATAATAAATGTTAATCTTCTATTTATAAAATTTTCAGTGTTATAGTTTTAATGTGGGTTATAAATATTATTTATCTAAATTATTGTTGTTATACAAAATAAAAATAAATAGGATTATTATTATTATTTTTAATATGTGATGATTATAATTATTGTTTTTTTTATATTAAAATCTATATTATATTAAAAATATTTACAAAGTTTTAGTTGTTTGTTGAAATCATAAAGATTTCTTGTCATTAGAATAATATCATTAATATAAAGAATAAAGGTGATGGCTATATTAGTTAGAGTTATGATTACACAACTTATCTCTTCTAAATAATCTTTTTTTATTTTATTGCAGATACCTAAAAAGTAGAAAATATGAGACACCTTTACTTAACTCATATAATATGATATAAAAGTTCACATTAGGCATTGCTTGAATATATAAATGTTATTTTAATAATAAAAAAACACTATTTTAATATTTTGTGATGTTAAATTTTAGGTAATAAGATTTTTATCATGAAATATCATAAGTATTTTTTATTAGTAATAATAGTGAAAGGTTGATATTAATAAGAAGTTGAAGTCCTTGGGGTGTCGACCAGTTGGTGATAGGGTGTACTATTAAGGCACTCTTTGAGTAAAGGTCGCAGATTCAAACCTCGATTTACTCGTGTCCATGGTAGTTCTGGGCACCTAGTAGTTATAGTGGCTACAATCACAATCGACCTCATATAATGGAAGTATAAGTCTCCCTAGTTATCAATTCCTTTAGTTTAAAATAAAATAAAATAAAAATAGTAGTAAAATGTTGTGGTGGAATTATATAATGGTAAGTTAAATTTCTATTGCTAATTTAGAAAATCATAAGCATCATATTTTGTTATTTGTCTCTAGTTTGCAACATGGGAAACTAGACTAGAGACAAAATAATTGTTGGTCATTCAAAGTCCAAATATGGTTTGCAAAAAGGAGTACCCAACAAACATAAACATTAGTTGTCCCTATGAGGGTAAACTAGCCAAAAGAAAACTAGAAGCATAGTCTAGAGTTTGAAAATGGATGCCAAGAACTAGAAATAATGGTTTAAGAAAGAAAAATGTTATCCCATAAATGTGAAAACCAACATATAGAACCTTAGTCATGTAAAAGCCAAAATTTTAGGTATAATGAACAAAGCAACCACTGAGAAGAAATCGTGAATCATGAAGACATAGAGGTGGCAAGGTCGATCCAGGGTGATTTGCATCCTTGTAGTATGGAATTGTGGCCAGGTTAGGAGGTGAGCCCATTTCAAGGCATGCCATATGTCCTTCCATATCCATTAACAACAACTTCAACTATGCCACCTTGTGCACGAGGTTGTCCTGGGCATCCCATCCATCGACCAAGACCTTTCCCAATAGTAATTTAACATGCCAGTAAAGATCAACAATGTGTAAATGGTGGTTTTGATGGTCTTTCGTATTCCTAGTATTTGAGATCCAAACCGCAATGTCGCTCACCACCTCAGAGTCCAATATGTCTTGGAATTCATGGCGTACTTCTTTAGCTGCATTGATTTATGCTTGGATTTCTATAAGGGTATGAATATGATAACTATGACCACAGGATTAAACTTAGAATCAAGCTCGAGTGGTACCAACATTCCCACAACTTCCACCACCCCTTCGACTTGGACATACTAATGTCTCATGGTGGTTGGGGGAAGAAAAAAACCGGTAGGTCCAAGGAGACTTATAACCAAGGGTAAAGTGAAGTGCACGTCGAAGAAGAGAAAAAAAAACTAGGTCTGCAATCACCTGTGCATGTCCTCCATCATCCATTAATGTTGACGATGACAAGAGAAAATATAGAGAGAGATTGCCCAACAAAGAACCAAGGAATAAGGAATTACAACTGAGAGTCATGGCAGGAGGAGGATAGAGATGTGAAAAGATAACTAGAGTGAGAATGAGAAACATAGCTATCAACTTGGACATATCACCCCATTCAAAAGCTTTAGAGGCATCAACACAAATGAAGTTAATAAAATTCATCACATGAAAAGGGTGGCAAATCGACCAAAGTTATGTTAATTTCTTGTATTAACAGGTTGACATGTTGAGAGGAGGAAGTTAGAATCCTTGGCCCAACTTCTAGAATACACATTACCACAATGATTAACACCCTTATCAAAGAAAATTATACAATGAAGAACTTTAACTAAGATAAAGAATCATATGATTTAGTAAAATTTTCACTTTTGAAAATATGCCAATCGATTTTTAAAAATCTTAATTAAATTTGCGTTAATTGAAAATATAATAAGTGTAAAAATAATAAAGTTGAAAATGGATTTTGATTTTTTTTGATAAGGCCCGTCATCATTTATTGTTATGATGAATGCACTTTCCTTCCTACCAGTGATAACCATTCTTTCCGTGAATCTTACGTGACAATAATTGGATCTGGTTGTTCATTGACAATAATGTGAAGATAAAAAACCAATAATTGAATTTATTTACATTGTCTCTTCTTCCCATAAAAGATCGGTACGCTATGGGATGATGAATGAATTTTGGAAATTGCAAGGTGAAATCCGGGCCCCATATATGGGAAACATGATTTACGGCTATGATTTCTAAATAAGTAGGAAATAAGTTGTCCATTCCCTCATATGGTTTCATGTCAAGAGAAAAGGGCACTTGGCCAAGCACTCCGAATGTTGCCTTATTTCATGGCAATGATAACGATTTTTCAACATTGCCATTACCCTTTTGTGAATGGAATGTGCTTATAATGGGACAAATTTAAATTATGTTTTAAACCAAGTTTATTTTGATTTTTTCCAATAATTTTAATATATCTAAAATTAACGAGATTTTTTAACATTAAAATTTTCATTATATTATTTATTAATTTGTTTTAATAATAATAATAATAATAATAATAATAATAATTAAGTTTAATTTATTTATATATTTATATATTTACATATTAATTTATAATATGCAATATTTTTTTTCATTTGTTTAAATAAAATGATAGATTTTGTATTAGAAATGTTGTTGCAATCACATTAATAAACATAATGATACAAACTTAGCATAATTATTCCAAATTTTTATTAGAAATTGTCTAAACTTTAAATTTTATTAACTATAAAAACAAAACAATCTTTTGCAAAAAAAATTGACAGATACTTAATATAGATTATATTAAAAAAACACTTATTGTAAAGCAAATTTTGCAAAGCACTAAGCACTATTACTAAATGAAGTGACAATGATTGTAAGCTTCTTCCTAGGTCTTAGTGTTGGCAAGAAACTTCTAATTCACATTCAACATTTCCACATCCTCCTTTTATTGCTACATAGTCTTATCTTCTTTTACCTGCTCTACTATATACCTAATTGTCAACAAGAGAGCATTCGAATTAGCTGAAGTTGAATTTTTGATGGGACTTACAACCAACTGTCAAAGAGAAACACATCCAGCCTGAAGATCTTCAATTTATCTCTTTTGATTGTGTAAGATATCTGGGAGGAAGACATATTTATAACTTTTATCTTTTTTCCTAATAATGCATCCAACTAGTAATAAAGAAAATTAAGTACTTTTTATTAGTAATATATGCCCCTACCTTCTTAGACATTTATGAATGTTGGTGGTCTCAAATTATAGACATCTCCCAAGATGGCCATAGTCCACCAAAAGTTTGTCCTCTTTCCAACATTCCCTCAAGAAATTTATGGCAAATCCAAAGACTTGAGAATGGACTACTAACCTTTTGTTGTTCCAAAAACATAGGTTAGGATTTAAATGGTTTTAGAAGGAGCATACAAGTTCCAAGTCACCAAACTACAAAGCGACCCTCACCAAAATGAAAGAACAAAACGGGGCTAAGAAAACAATACCCATGAAGTTACCAAGTAGAGCCATGTGAACTAAAGCCAAGAAAAGAACCAAAGGAAGGGTACCACAAAGTTAAGCCAAAAACTCGTAAAGGAGAAACATAATTGAATTTAGAGCCCTAATTCAAATAAGGATAAAACAAAGGAAGGAACCAAAATAATAGAAACCATAGAAAATCCCAAAATTTCAAACCTAAGACCAATTCCATTATGCCACCTACAATAAAATTCTACTTCAAAAACAATGGTGAGCTTACTGGCACATTAAATGTTGAGTGTGTAAGGGTATCACAAGCGTATTGCTCCTTGGTAGTTGTGTTACATGGTTAACCGACCCTTGAAAATAATTATGCTATTTGTCTCTCATTCAAGTTTAATTCATGACTTTAGGTTAAAACTTAAGGTAAAGGAAGAATGAAACCCTGATCAGAATTTGGATCAGGGCCTAAAATTGGCTAAAATTTCAAAGTGCTCAAAATTGCTTCAAATTTGAATGACTGGATAGAGTTCATCACCAGGATTCCAACACAACTCGTTTCATCAAAATCCGAGTTTTCATGACTGAGTTATCGTCTGTTGTTCGTTTTCCAAAATAGGAAAAAACCAGCAGAACAGGTACAAGGATGATGTGGCAGGTACAGTAAGCATTATAGGGAATATTCTCCAGATTGCAACCAATGGCACTATGACAAGTGTCATCTTCAAATTCGTCAGATGGGTTTGTGAAGGGAGAAATTGTCCAATGACCTCCAATATTCTTCCTAAGTTTGAATTTGATTTTTTTTTAAGGTTGGAGTACAACCCAACCAGAGGGCACCACATGTCGTCTCTGGTGGGCCCACTCCATCCCTTGGGTCGAATTATTATGTCAAGGTTGCATATTAAGGTCGAATGGTGTAATTATCATTGCACATTTAAGATGATATGGTGCAATAATATATATACTTCAACCAATTGTAGAGGAGCCATTAAGTAAGCTTGGTGGAGGACCAATTTGGAGGCATGTCTAAAGTTGGCAGAAATTTCATTGTGAATTCATATAAATTTTGTATGGCGAAGTGGGGGTCGTACCCACGACCTTCCACCCACCAATCGCATGCCTTACCAACTCCTCTGCTAAGTGGTTATTAACCACTATACTCACCACTAAATCTTATTGTTTACGCATCCAACAGATGGGGGTTGGAGGGGGCGAGCCCCCTCCCCATATGGCCAGAAGCAAAGAACCAAGTTCCTAACCCAACGAATTGACAGAGTTTTTAAACGTGGTTTAACCACATTAAAACGTAATTAGCGTTAAACACACTTATCACTTTAAACTGCACTTATCCGCCCGTTAAGGGTGATTAATGCTAATTAACCCATAGATTATGTTGGCGGAGTTTTAGAGGATCACACTAGATTTGGCGGAGTTCCACTTTTAGTGGAATTAACTGGTAATCCACCAAATTTAGTGGCAGTTTACTAGGCTTGGAGTAAATGAGGCCTATCTTGGGCAATATTCGACCAAATTGAGCTAAAAAATAGTCATTCTTAAAATTTTGGCATGCTGGGAATCCATTGGAACAAGTTTCAGAGGCAGAGGATGAATTCTTGATGGAGTTTTTCCCACTTGAATATTTTTGATACCTAGGGTCACTAGGAGAGGAGGTCATGTATAGAGGACCTAAAGTTCAAATGAAGAACCAGGAGAGGCTACTCAGGGGTTTAATGATGCCATGAATCCAATGGTAACTTCTGTTTTTTGTTTTGAACACATATTTAAGTTAAATTTTCAAGTTTGATAGGAAGGGTGCATGGATCAATCAGCCATTTGAAGCAGTTTTGGTAGCTGTGGATCAAGGAGGAGACCTTGTAGGGGTTGTTCTCATTTACAGAACCATTTTTGCAGCAGCTATGGCCTGCATGGTTTAGTTCTAGTTTTATTTCTTCATTCATTAAGTTTATGAAGATATTTTACGTATGCTTCAGTGTGGAATTGGAGTGTATTTGTGAGGGCTTTCTAGCACTCATTGGTGAGGTATAGATCATCTCTGTAGGAGATTGTTGTATTGCTGTTATATGGGAAAGTTATTTGTAGGAGAACATCATCTTGAAGGGGTGATAGCAACATAGTAAGGAAATATACTGATATGTACCTTTGTTCACCAAATAGAAGAGTGGTCTAGTCATGTTGACAGACCAAGGAGAGTAGCCTAGGCGAGGTGAAATCCTTCATCAAAATTATTGTCTTATGGTTTGATGTATATGTATTTTCAATTGTTGATGTTGGCATGTTCTTTTCTAAGACATTTAAACATTAAAAATATGATAAGAAACCTACTCATTACACATAAAACCATGCACAAAAGTAACACATTTCTTATACGGATGAGGGAGCTTGCATAACATTAACAAGTTTGCCCTCATTTCAGATCAAGTTGGTATCAGAGCAAGTTTAGCTCATTGTATCCAAGGATAGCTAGGTTAGCTATTGGTTGTTGAATTGTGCAAGGAGAATTTAACAGTTTTAAAGTTTATGTGTGAAGGAGAATTTGGATTAAGAGCTTGGTTCTCAAAACACAATAAAGAAGTTTGTGAAGCTTTGTGAATTGTTTGTGAATCTCTTTAATTAATTACATTGTGATGGAAACTTCATTAAGTGGTGATTTTAAACCATCCTCCTTTGCAAGAATCTTTGATAAAGAGATGAAGCAGGACTTATGCATCATGAAAGGTATGGTGCAAAAATTGTATGAAGATGTAAGGGAGACCACTAAACTTCAAGAGCAGTTGGTTGCCATGAAGAAAGAGAAGAAAGAAATTCTTAAAAATATGCATGAGATGGAGACTCAACTCCATGATGCCAAAGAAACCTTAGCCAAGCATGTGATTGAAGAAGAGGTAAATATTTCAAGTTTGTCTTCAATTTACTCTCAAGATAAATGTGTAGGTTCTTTTGAAAAACACACTAAAGGAATAGGGTCCAAATTGATGATCAAAATGGGATATGAAGGTAAAGGATTAGGCAAACATGCACAAGGCATAGTTGAGCCAATTATGGTTGAGGAAAGGCCTAAATATTTGGGTCTTGGCTATGGAAAACTTTATGGAGAAGTTTCTAAAGCCATGAAGGCACTTGAAACAGTTACAAGAAGGACATTTGTTGCAGGTTCAAACCCTCAAACATGAAAAGTTTGTAATCAAGATGAATGCAATTGTTTGAAACCCATGTTGCAGCAAGATGCTTTTAGACATGCAGCTTATGGCGAACAAGAGTGTTGTGATATCTCTGAGGACATGAACATTGTTGTTGGTCTTCAAAAGAGAGCTAGAACCTCTTCCAGTGCATCTCCTCAAGAAGGTGATAAAGATGAACATTCAAAGAATCATTCAAGGTATAATTCTTCCTATAATCACGTTTTTTATGATTATGTTAAGCATGAAAAATTTGCATGCATTAATGGGAGAAAATTTTTTTGTTCATATTGTGGTTTGTATAACCATCAAGTTTCAAGATGCTAGAAGAGAATGATAGCATACAGGAAACAGTCAAAGCAAAGGCGACTTGAACAGAAGATGAAAAATATTTTCACATATTGTCAGAAGAAGGGACATCTCATTGCCCAATGTTGGACACTGCATCCAACCACTCATCCCAAGCATTTGAAGCAAGTGGATAAAAATATTGACGAGAATGGAACATGAGATTCCATCATTGATGTGAGTCAAGATGATTCACAAGAAGAGGATGTTCAACAGGAAAAATCGCCATTGAAGTGGATTGGTAAGAAATGGCTCGATTTCTTGACCAAGTCAGGCATGTATTTCCTTTGTACATAGATGCAAATTTCAGCCTTATGTATGTATGAATTTATGTTGAAAGTATGACAAGTTGCAACAGATAATCACAACTTGTATGATGCAAGATTGCATGTGAATGTTGTTTGGTTGAAGGCATTTATATTTGTTTCAAAATTTCGCCAAGATGGTGTAAAAGAAGGGTATGACACTCATTATCATTCAGTTCAGCTCTTATGATCACCCATATGTTTTGGGTTTATGTACTTATTTGTACTTGAAAGACAGAGTTGAAGAGTGTACATCTGCATGGGATTTTGTATCTGTAAATAGATAACTTGTGATAGGTTCATTGTAACTAGATACATGCATGAGTGTTGTCGATATGCATCATGTGTCTCGATTGTGTCACACCCATTTCATATTGATTTATGTCGATTGTGTTGTACATTTCATGTCGACTTGATTTGTTGATGTCACATGTTGTTTGTCGACTATATTTGTTGATTATGTTGATCGACTTATGTTTTAGTCGATGGTGTTTGTCGATTGTGAGTCGATATTGGATACACCAATGTGCAAGAAGATCACCATGTACTTGATGTTACATGAGGTGACAATCACTTCTTTGAAGGAGAAAAAAAAATGTGGTCTTCATTTCAATTCTTGCATAATGTTTTATTTTCAAGATTGATTGTGTGTTTTTGTGACAAGATGTCGCAGGAAGTTTGAGGTCCATTGAGTGAGAAGTGTACGAGATGCAAAGTGTTTTGCATCCATTGCATAACAATATGGTTTCTTGTGTTGACACCAAGAGTTCACTCATATTGCAAACTTAATTTGGATAAGAGGATTTCCAAGAAGAAGCTTGTATGCATTTGTTGCAAGAGGGACTTCATTCTCAGTGGGAAGGCTAAAAATTTTCCAAGAACATAGAGATCAATGTGGTACAACAGGGTATGTATCAGTCAACAATAGTCAACAATGCTGAAGTGGTTCAACAACAACTAGAGAGCAGTGGGTGAGAGACATAGCTAGTTGCGATGCAAGGCATGTCAAGATGATTGTCAAAAAGACTTGTCAAGTAAAATCAATTGATATAACTTGAAAGAAGAAGAGTGTTGAAGCTCAAGAAGATGATTATCAGATTTTGTGGGTCCAAAAGCCCATCAGTGGGAAGGTGTGATCAGAAATTGGATCAGGGCCTAAAATTAGCTAAAATTTCAAATTTCTCACAATAGCTTCGAACCTTAATGACCGGATAGAGTTTGCCACCAAGATTCCGGTGGAACTCGTTTCATCAAAATCCGAGTTCGTATGACTGAGTTATCGTTTTCTTTTCATTTTCAAAAACATATATAAAAGGAGAAAAACAGGTACATGGATGATGTTGCAAGTACATTCAGTATTACAGGGAATATTCTCCAGATTGCAGCCAGTGGCACTGTGACAAGTGTCGTCTTCAGATTCGTCAGATGGGTTTGTGAAGGGAGAAATTGTCCAATGACCTCTAGTATTCTTCCTAAGTTTGAATTTGATTTTTTTTTAAAGTTGGAGTACAACCCAACCAGACGGCGCCACATGTCTTCTCTGGTGGGCCCTCTCCAACCCTTGGGTCGAATTATTATGTCAAGGTTGCATATTAAGGTCGAATGGTGGAATTATCATTGCACATTTAAGTTGATATGGTAAATAATATATATATATATATATATATATATATATATATATATATATATATATATATATATATATATATATATATATATATATATTATAGTTTGAAACCCTCTCTCGGAGGACTTCAACCAATTGTAGAGGAGTCATTAGCTAAGCTTGGTGGAGGACCAATTTGGAGGCAGGTCTAAAGTTGTCGTAAATTTCATTGTGAATTCATATAATTTTTTTTTATTTTTTATGGTGGAGTGGTGGTCAAACCCACGACCTTCCACCCACTAGCTGCACGCCTTACCAACTCCTCTGCTCAGTGGTTCTTAACCACTATACTCGCCACTACATCTTATTGTTTACACGTCCAACGGATGGGGGTGGAAGGGGCCATCCCCCTCTCCATATGGCCAGAAGCAAAGAACCAAGCACCTAACCCAACGAATTGACGAAGTTTTTAAACGTGGTTTAACCACATTAAAACGTAATTAGCGCTAAATGCGCTTATCACTTTAAACTGCACTTATCCACCCGTTAAGCGTGATTAACTCTAATTAACCCATAGA
The DNA here is from genome assembly GCA_034641835.2 of Pinus albicaulis. Taxonomy (NCBI): domain Eukaryota; kingdom Viridiplantae; phylum Streptophyta; class Pinopsida; order Pinales; family Pinaceae; genus Pinus; species Pinus albicaulis. The sequence goes on from CM076579.1 coordinate 740,578,945, forward strand.
TTATGCTGGTGGAGTTTTAGAGGAGCACACTAGATTTGGCGAGATTCCACTTTTAGTGGAATTAACTGGCAGTCCACCAAATTCAGTGGCAGTTTACTAGGCCTAGAGTAAATGAGGCCTATCTTGGGCAATATTCGACCTAATTGAGCTCAGAAAAAGTCATTATTAGCATTTTGGCATGTTGGGAATCTATTAGAATAGGTTTCAGAGGTAGAGGAGGACTTCTTGATGGCTTTTTTTACCACTTGAATATTTTTGATGCTTAGGGCCACCAGGAGAGGAGGCCATGTCTAGAGGACCTGAAGTCCAAATGAAGAACTAGAAGAGGCTATTCATGGGTTTAATGATGCTATGAATCCAATGGTAACTTCTGTTTTTGTTTTGAAAACATATTTAAGGTCAATTTTCAATTTTTACAAGAAGGGTGTATGGATCAATCAACCATTTGAAGTAGTTTTGGTAGCTGTGGATCAAGGAGGAGACCTTGTAGGGGTTGTTGTCATTTACAACATTGTTGTTTCAATAGCTATAGCCAACATGGTTTAGTTCTGGTTTTATTTATTCATCCATTAAGTTTATGAAGATATTTTATGTATGATTCAATGTGGAATTGGAGTGTATTTGTGAGGGCTTTCTAGCACTCATTGGTGAGGTATAGATCATGTATGTAGGAGATTGTTGTATTGTTGTTATTGTGAGAGTCCTTTGTAGGAGAAAATCATCTTGAAGGGCTGATAGCCACATAGTAAGGCAGTATACTGATATGTACCTTTGTTCACCGAATAGAAGAGTGGTCTAGTCATGTTGACAGACCAAGGAGATGTAGCCCAGGAGGGGTGAAATCCTTCATCAAACTTCTTGTCTTATAGTTTCATGTATATGCATTTTTAGTTGTTGATGTTGGCACGTTCTTTTCTAAGAAATTTAAACATTAAAAATCCTGGAAGAAACCTGCTCATTACACATAAAACCATGCACAAAAGTAACACATTTCTTATATGGATGAGGGAGTGATGCAGGAGCATCCAGACTTAGCCAAAAATGTGATTGTGTGTTCACATGTTGTGGCTAACATGAGGTGGATAAACATTGGTCATTAATATTTTACTTAGTTTAAAATGAGAGAAGTTAGTCTGTTTGGGTTTGCTAAATTAATTAGGAATAAAATAGAAATTGGTTTCTCCCTACGAGAATATCAAGCCAAGTAGGATAAGAGCTTAGAAATAGGGTAGCATTTTTTTTGTTAAGAGTGGTTCAAAAAAAAATCTATTTAGAAACAAGAAGGATTGCTTCAGTGAGATATATGTATGTATGCATAGGTGTGAAGAGTGGAAGAGTGTGCAACAGAGTGAGATAAGTGTGAAATAGGTGTGCGAGAGGAGAGAGAAAAAATAATTTTAATAACCAGCCGACCAAGGGCTTGGCTCTGTATTTTCATTCTTATAAAAAATACAAGTTTTTTGTGATTAATCGGGCTCTCTGTTTGAAACTATTGGTTTAAAACCATGTTGAATCACGTATATATTAGTCGTATAATAGAAATAATAATCGGATTTGCAGGCGCAGCAGGGACCATAGATCTAACATCGATCAACGGGAGAGATCTAATCACAGTTGGAGGACTTCACACATCACACAAAATAATGTTTAGAGTTAAGAGTTTGACAAGTTAAATTGTTTAACCTACGACGCGAAGTGAGTTGGTGGAGATATAACTTGGACCGTCGGATCCAGCGAAGGGTCAACGGTGAAGATCGCAGCGCACGAGAAGCGACTTCGCAGTTCACAAGATTTATAAGTTAAGAGTTAATGCATCGTAAGGTAAATTAAATTGGTTGCGATGTGTAGTGGAGAGGACACGTGCCGAGTCGGCGCAACTTCGAAAATCACAGGAAATAAGTTTTAGTGTTAAAGTTAAAGTGTAAATGTGGCGAAGTGTGATTGATGGTGATTTGTTTGGAGTCTTATGGTACCACTGGTAAAAAGTTCCATGTATAAGCATTGTTTCGGGTTTATGTGTGTCGGTTTAAGTTAACGTTGTTGTTCGTGCACATATGTATGTTTTAAAAAACTCCAAAGTTTGAAATCCGCTATGAGTAATTAAGTTGTGTGGACCATAAACTATATAATTCCACGCATATTCTGATATTTGGGTAGCTAGTCTACATCATTTGGTATCAGAGCAGGCTTGAGTTTTGTTCTTGAAGGTGGAAGGAAAGATGCCTGCCAAGAGAGGGGCTGGCATAGGTTGGGGAAAACCAAAATCAAATGCAATTCTGGTAGATGAAATTTGACATCTTTGTACAAGAATGGGGACAGTAGAGGTTGCTCAGAGGAGAGCACCCGAAGAAGGAGATGTCAGCGCAATAGAGGAAACTTCTGAGGAAGAAGAAGCGGCAGAAGACGAGGCAGCTAAATTTTTCAAGATATTGGCAAAGGTTAGTGGGAAACTGAGGATGGAGATTCCTTCATACGAGCGAAACATTAATGTGGATGAGATGATGGATTGGATCAATTCAATGGATAAGTATTTAGAATTGGAAGAGATCGAAGATAAGAAGAAGCTTAAGTATGCAACTATCAGGCTGAAGGGCCATGCATCTATCTGGTGGGATGAATTACAGACATCCAGAGTTAGAAAAGGGAATCCTAAGATCAAGTTGTGGGATAAAATGATAAGGAAGTTGAAGAATAAGTTTATGCCAAAGGACTATCAATTGAATCTATTCAAGCAATTGCAGAATTTGAGGAAAAAAGGAATAACTGTTAAGGAGTATACAGAGGAGTTTTACAAGTTGGGCATTAGAGCAAGACATGCTGAAGATGATATGGAGAAAGTAGCCAGATACATAAATGGTTTAAGGTATGATATACATGATGAAATCAATTTTTTGAGTCTGAAGACAATTGATGATGCCTATCAAGCAACTTTGAAGGCAGAGGAGAAAATGTTGAGGAAGCAAAGTCAAAGGAATAGAGGTAAATGTCCAACAAGAGGACGAGGAAATTTTAAAGCAAGATTTCAGCACTCTCAGAATGAAACAAGAGGTTCGAGTAGCAGACCGCCATAGAGAGGAGACTTTTGTAGAGGAATATTTTCACCTAGAGGCAGAGGTCGAGGAAGAGAGATTCAGTGCTACACACGTGGAGAATGGGGACACAAATCATGGGATTGTCCTCATAACAAATCAACAAATCAACAGAATGTGAATATTGCTGAGGCAAAGGAAGAAAATCATCAGGTCACGAGGAAAGAAGAACCACCTGAGGCATGAGAGTATTTATTACTCAAAAGAGTATTTCTTAAAGTAGAGAAGGAAGCAAATGAGCTAGCGCAGAGGAAAAGTCTATTCATGACTGTATGCAAATGTAAATAAAAGTACTGCAAAGTTGTAATTGATAGTGGAAGCACTGATAATCTTGTTTTCACAGAGTTTGTTGAGAAATTGGGGTTGAGTAAGGTGGTACAACCTACGCCTTACATAGTATCGTGGCTATAGAAGGGACATCATATTTTGGTGACAGAACAGTGCAAAGTAGAGATACAGATCGATACCTACAAGGATTTCGTATTGTGTGATGTGATGCAAATGGACGTGTACCATGTATTGCTAGGAAGACCTTGGAAATTTGACAGAAAAGCCATTCATGATGGCAAAAGGAATACCTACACCATAGAGAAGGATGGAGAGTAGCACACATTGCTACCTTTGAAGGATGAAGCAGATAAAGGAACAACTGAGAATAATGTTATGCTGATCAGTGGGAAGGAGTTGCTGCAAGAAGTTAAAAAAGAGCAAGAAATTCATTTTTCTATTGTGGGTAAACCAAAGGTAATTCTGACTTCTACTAATTTAGACAATCTACCTGTGGAAATTAAAGGTCTTTTAGATGATTATGCTGACATAGTTGTTGATGAATTACCAAGTAAATTTCCACCAATCAGAAGTATTAGTCATCACATTGATTTAATACCTGGTGCAAGTTTTCCAAACAAAGCAACATATAGAATGACCCCTCGGGATAATGAAGAAGTTGGAAGACAAGTACAACAGATGTTAGATAAAGGACTAATCAAAGAAAGTCTTAGTCCATGTGCAGTGCCAACCGTGCTTAGTCCAAAGAAAGGAGGTGAGTAGCACATGTGTACTGATTCCAGAGCTATAAACAAGATCACTATCAGGTATAGATTTCCATTGCCACTCATAGATGATTTGATGGATTGTTTAAGTGGGTAAAATTATTTTATTAAAATAGATCCGAAGAGTGGATACCATCAAATAAGGATTAGAGAAGGTGATGAATGGAAGACTGCTTTTAAGACCAACAATGGATTGTATGAGTGGTTAGTGATGCCTTTTGGGCTCAAGATTGCACCAAGCACATTTATGAGACTAATGAATGAGGTTTTGAAAGAGTATGCAGGGAAGTTTGTGATAGTCTATCTTGATGACATTCTGATTTTTAGTCAGAGTAAGGAGGAGCATTTAGAGCATGTCAAGCTGGTGTTAAGTACTTTACAAAAGGAGAAGTTTCTCATAAATTTGAAGAAGTGTAGTTTCATGCAAAAGGAGCTCATTTACTTGGGATTTATAGTTTCAGAAGAAGGCTTGAAGTTGGACCCAGAAAAGATTCAAGTAATACTAGATTGGCCAAATCCGAAAATTATTTTTGAGGTAAGGAGTTTTAATGGTCTTGCAAGTTTTTACAGGAAGTTTATAAGAGGTTTTAGTCAGATATGTGCACCAATAATTGAAACTATAAAGGAGAGAAACCATCCATTCAAATGGATAGAAGCAGCAAATCGAAATTTCAAGTTGTTTAAACAGAAGATCACCGAAAGACCTATGATCAAAATTCATCCTATGATAAGGAGTTCTATGCTATTGTGCACGCTTTGAAGAAATGAAGGCATTATTTGTTGCCCAAGGAGTTTGTGTTGTATGCAGATAACCATGCACTGCAATCCATAAACAATCAACCGAAATTGAACCAAAAGCATGAAAAGTGGGTGGAGTTTTTACAGAGTTTTACCTTTGTAATCAAACATAAAAATGGCAAGTCAAACAAAGTTGCTGATGCTTTGAGTAGAGTAAATATGATTATGCAGGAATTGCAGATTGACATTTTTGGGTTTGAAGAGATGATTGACATGTATGAGGAAGACACATATTTAAAATAAATATATGTAGCTGTCAAGAATCCAGTCATTCATAATAGAAGCCAGTGGTTAGATTACTTGATTCAGGGAGGATTATTGTTCAAAGATAATAAATTGTGTATATCTAAGTGTTCCATGAGGGAGAATCTAATCAAGGAAAAACACAATGGAGGACCGTCTGGACACTTTGGACAGGAAAAAACATTTTCTCAAGTAAGCACTTTTTATTATTGGTCAAAAATGCAAACTGCTATAAAAAAGTTTGTTGAGAAGTGCACGATTTGTCAACATGCCAAAGGAGGAAGCCAAAACACTAGGTTATATCAGCCATTGCCAATACCCAATAGACCTTGGGATGTTGTTAGCATGGATTTGCCGAAGACTCAAAGAGGACATGATTATATCTATGTTGTTGTAGATAGATTTTATAAAATGGCACATTTTATTTCTTGTAAGAAAACTAGTGATGCAACTCACATTGCTAATTTATTTTTCTCTGAAGTTATAAGATTGCATGGATTGCCTATGAGTATTGTTTCAGAAGGGGATAAAAATTTTGTAGGACACTTCTGGAGGAATCTATGGAATAAGCTGGGTACAAACCTCAGTTTCAGTTCAGCCTATCATCCTTAGATGGATGGACAAACTAAAGTATTGAACAGGAGCTTGGGAAACATATTATGGAGTTTGGTTTACAAAAATACAAATGTTGGAAATATTGTCATTGATGGCAAAGGAATTGGCAAAGACAGGAGCAGCACCTAAACTATCCATAAGGCAAAAGAGACAGAGCAGTAGAGTTGAATTAGGGGTTTAATATAGTTTGCAAAGGAGATGACAAAAGGGAGAGCTGCTAGGAAGAGACAAGGTAATAGATTGAAGGACAAATTGAATATCTGGCTAAGATTTGTATGAGTAAATCTGGAATATATATGACCTGTGTGATCAATTTCATAATGGGCAGAGGATACCTACGGTGCCTGGAGAAGAATGAAATCATTTTTAGGGATATGTGTATTATATGTGTATTGACTGATGTAATTCTTGTGTGGAATCCCCTGAATCTCTGTATGAGTCTCTGTGAATGGAGTTAAAAGTGAAACCCTGTTGAGGAATCATGGTGGTAGGATTCGATTTCCAGGATGAGACCTTCTTGTAATGAAGATCTGGCTTAGTTTCATATTTGCAGTCGTGGAACTACTTGGTTGAATATATAGGGGGCTCATTAATGTTTGTAAGGAAATCCCATCAGAAGAGAACTACATTTGTTCGTTGGTTATTGGAAATCCTGCTAAAGATAGACCAGAGTTATAGCGCAAACCCGGACTAACCCTTGGGAATCATGAATGGATCCTTGAGCGAAGGGCAGAACCACGAAGGAGGAACAGTGAAGGCGGTTTATGGTTTTCATCGCACTGCCTTCAATGGGCAAGCGATATTCAAGAGGTGGGGAGCGATTCCATAGAACGGGCGACACGTGTCCCTGTTCGATTCTACAAAACCACTTTTACTATGCGCCATCGCGCGTTATAGTTCGACCCAGGACGCCTAGCGATATCGTTGAGCGCCGTTGATCTGGGAAGGGGTCATCAGACGGTCGTCATTTGTTGAAGGTGCGTGAATATTAACACAGGTACGGTGGGCCATCGCACATTAACGATCGGTATCGGAGGTCGAGTGATATGCATATATGCCGTTGATCTGGAAGCTCGCTAATATAACGGTGATCGGACGCTGGACTTGCGTGGAGTTTACCTATGGTACCATGCGCGTACTTGATTGGCTCTTGACTATATTTGTGGGCCCGGGGTCAAAGGTTTACCATATTATTTAGGGTTAAAATGCGAAGGGTTAAATTTAATCCTAAAGTTCTGTTCAAAATTGTAAATATATTTATTTATCAATTTCTTTAAATTGATAAATAAAAAAAATAAATTAAAAAGAGATCAAAAAGCCCCGTGGGATAAAATAAAAGGAATACTGTCAGAGGAATACCATTAGCGGTTCGTGGTTTTGACTCATGGTTTTAATAAAGGAAAAACTATATAAGGAGAGGAAAAATAAAGAACGAGGTGTGCATTGTAAGGGTGGTGAATAAAAATTTCTAAAAAGAATATCTGTATGGGCGAGCTCTGTTCTTAACTGATAAATCTGAAACTACTATGCACCCATGAATATAATATCTGGTGTGAATGACAAACGAAATCATGAGGAACTGGTGTGAGTATACATAAAATAAATAAATCTGGTGACTGGAAAGGTATTTCGTATGGAAACTGGTGGATCCAGTATGAAAGTTGATGAAATGTGGTCCGCAGTGGTGCTGAGGGTCGATGCCTTCAGAGAGGGGGTTGTAGCTCCCTTCCAGTGGTAGCTGGTAAACGAGAGTAGGGGGTAGTAGCTTCCTTCTAGGAGAGGCTGGTAAACAAGAGAAGGTTGAAGCCTTCTGCAGGTGGGTGCCTGCGTGCTGGTATAAGTCTACACCAGCATATATTGTAAGAATTTTTCTCTATAACAATATTGAAGACTGAGATTACAACAGCGGTGGTTTTCTCCCGAATTGGGTTTCCACCTTAAATCTTGGTGTTCATATGTGTTGTTTTGTTTGAGGGTTTGTTCTGTTATTTCTGTTCATGCTTAATGCTTATCTGATGCAATACTCTAAGTAAAGACATAATAAGATATCTGGACATACATATTGGATGCATTACTGTAACATATGGTTTTAAGAGAAAGCAAAGAAAAATTGTTCAGCCCTAAATACTGATTCACCCCCCCCTCTCAATATTTTTCTCAACAACAAAGCAATGGGACTTAGCCCTTACTCAAGACGAATTTTACTATAATGATACTCCTAATCAGATTACTGGAATGAGTCCATTTCAGATTGTTTTTGGGATGCATCCAAGAGGGGTGTATGAACTTAGACATTTGAGAAAACAAGAGACAAGGAGTGCGAAAGTTTAAGAATTTGCAGAACAGATATAGAGGTTGTAGGAAGATTTCAAGCAGATTTTATAAAAGAACACCCAAAAGTATAAACAAAGAGATGATATGAAGAGGAATGAAAGGGAGTTTCAAGTAGATGATTTTTTCATGGTTTATTTAATGAAGGAAAGGTTTCCATTCGGGACTTATAACAAATTAAAAATGAAAAATATAGGACCATATAGAATTTTGAGGAAATTTTCTTCAAATGCATATGAGATTGAATTACCAGCAGGAATTGGAATATCACCCATATTTAATGTTGCAGATTTGTACATATACAAAGGAACAGAGGAAGAGCTATAAGAAGAATCTACAGAAGAGGAAGACCAGACTTTGAATTGGAAGGAACATATGCTAAAGACAACAAAGAAAGGAGAGGAAGCTATCATGGAGAAAAGAGTAGCAAATAAGGCCGGAGGACAAACCTACTATCATTATTTAGTCAAATGGAAAGGACACCTTATGGAAGATGCCAGTTGGATGACAACAACAGAGCTACAAAATTTTAGTACAAATCCTGAAGCATTGATGGATCAATCTTTTCTTCCCCGAGAGTCTGATGCAGGAGCATTTGGACTTAGCCAACAATGTGATTATGTGTTCACATGTTGTGGCTAACATGAGGTGGATAAACATTGGTCATTAATATTTTACTTAGTTTTAAATAAGAGAAGTTAGTCTATTTGGGTTTGCTAAATTAATTAGGAATAAAATAGAAATTGGTTACTCCCTACGAGGAGATCAAGCCAAGTAGGATAAGAGCTTAGAAATAGGGTAGCATTTGATTATTAAGAGTGGTTCAAACAAAAATCTATTTAGAGACAAGAAGGACCTCTTCAGTGAGATATATGTATGTATGCATAGGTGTGAAGGGTGGCAGAGTGTGCAATAGAGTGAGATAAGTGTGAAAAAGGTGTGCAAGAGGAGAGAGCAGAGAGAGAAGAAATAATTGTAATAACAAACCAACCAAGGTCTTGGCTCTGTATTTTTATTCTTATAAAAAATCCAAGTGTTTTGTGATTAATCAGGCTCTCTGTTTGAAACTATTGGTTTAAAACCTTGTTGAATCAAATATATATTAGTCGTACATTAGAAAGAAGAATCAGATTTGTAGGCATAGCAGGGACCGTAGATTTGACACCAGTCAATGGGAGATATCTCATCGTAGTTGGAGGACTTCGCACATCGCAAAAAACAATGTTTACAGTTAAGAGTTTCACAAGTTAAATTGTTTAACCTTAGACGTGAAGTGAGTTGGAAGAGATATAACTTGGATCATCGGATCTAGTGAAGGGTCAACGATGGAGATCGCAGTGCACGGGAAGCGACTTCGCAGTTCACAAGGTTTAGAAGTTAAGAGTTAATGCGTTGCAAGGTAAAATAAATTGGTTGCGATGCGAAGTGGAGAGGACACGCGTTGAGTCGGCGCAACTTCGCAAATCACAGGAAATAAGTTTTAGCATTAAAGTTAAAGTGTAAATGCGGCGAAGTGTGATCGACGGTGATTGGTTGGGAGTCTTATGGGACCGCTAGTAAGAAATTCCAGGTATAAGAATTGTTTTGGGTTTATGTGTGTCGATTTAAGTTAGCACTATTGATCGCGCACATATATATGTTTTAACAAACTATGAAGTTTGAAATCTGCTGCGAGTAATTAAGTTGTGTGGACCATAACCTATATATTTCTGCATGTATTTTGATATTTGGGCAGCTAGTCTGCATCAGGGATCTTGCATAACATTAACAAGTTTGCCCTCATTTTAGATCAAACCCCCCTTTTAGTTCTTAAAATACAATAGCCTATTTGAACAAAATTGTTGGGAGAAGGTTTTCTTTTTGCTTGAGCTCCGTTGCGATATGAATGTATTCAACACTTTCAAACCTATAAACTTTCTTTTGTATTATGTTGATAGTTATTTTGAGTTTACCATAAGTCATTGATGGGGCTCTAAGCATAAAATTGATAGTTAATTTTGAGTCTCCAATTATAATAAGTCTTTTGATATAACTTTCTTTAATGAGCCTCAAACCTTGGAATAGAGCCAATTCCTTTGGTTGGTTATTTGATGCCCTAAGAAAACTTCATTTGAGGGACTTTAATTGATTTCCTCTAGGATCAATAATGATCCCCACACTTGCCATCCCTTATCATGTTGTAATTTTTTTTTATTAACATTGAAAATAAATATGTATAAAAAATGTAAATTTCATGTAACAATGAAAGTTACACTATAATACATCTTTAAACATTCATTTATGTGCCATGAACATACAAATCACACCACTACCATACATTTTTTCACATTCATTCATATGTCGTGAACATATTATTTAGTGAAAAATTTCAAGTGGTTGAACAAAATACCACTTGCTGTAAAGAAATACAAGGAAAATACCTTGTAGTGGAGGTTATAACAAAGGTTTTTAGTGTTATAAAACTGGAAAAAATTGTCAAAAAACATTTGCTAACACAAACAGATGTTTTAGTGGAGCTTATAATGAAATTTCATCATAACTGAAAAAATATTGGCGACCAAAGCTTTTAGCATATATATATATATATATATATATATATATATATATATATATATATATATATTTTGTTTAGTGCGCTTTATGGAACAAGTAGCCCTTATGCACTACTTATAGAAACAAACTGGGCTTCATACATAATTAAAAGCATCGAGGCATTTAATTCAAAGAGCACCGACACCTGAAATGTGTACCACCCTAGTGCTTACAATAAAAAAAGCTATGGTGCATTCAAATCATAGAGCCCCAGAGCTTGAAACATATACCACACTGATGCTTATATAAAAAAATCCACTGTTTTTCTTTGATGAAGGAACAACTCTGGGGCACGCAAAAATTAATTGCAGTATTGGTGCTTTCTCTTAAACACGCAACATCGACACATCTTGTTTGTATAAATGCACTGATGCATTTGTTATATTGAGGTACCGGTGGTGTTAATTTTAATAGTTCACTAGAAATGGAAATAATATTTTGTAGAACTGGGGGGGTGTTATTTCTATGAAATCACTGGTGCGTTAAGAGTTACAATCCACCAGGGCATTAATTAAAAACAATACCAGTGCTTGAAGAATTGAAAACCCCGACGCTCTTGTTTTCTGAAAAAGGCATCCATTATGCTAAAATATGACATCATGGTGATTTTAATTAAAGTAAAGCACCAATGTGTTTTTATGTTATGGACGCACCAATGTTTTTGTATGCGATTTTCTCTTTTGGAGACATCGACAAGTGATAGTGCAATTATTGTAATTTTTAAAATCCGTTATTCGTTGAAAAATCAACATATATCTTATAACAATATTCATATAAAATATTATTTTATTAGTGCATTTGTGTATGATGTTTCCATTAATTTCTTATATTATCAGATTTCACATCTCTTCATTATAACATTTAATCATCCATATATTTAATTAGTGGTGTAACATTTCATAGTGACATTGGATAACACAATAGAATAAATTAAAATGTATTTTATTATATATCAATAAGAGGCTCTTTGTCATACAAAATGTGATTATTATTGGTAACCCTTTGTCTTTAAATTGAGACACTATGTCCATGATTACAATAAACAAAATGTCTAATGTTCACAAAAAATTATTTCAAAAAATACAATAGGTTGCTTTGATATCCAAATAGATCATCATTCTTCGTTGGAACTGCTATTAGTGCTCGAGTAGTAATTCCATGACTTGGGTTATTTGGAGGAATGTTTGGTTGATTGCGTCGATTATTTTCATCTTGTTGATCTTGTTCCATCTACAAACATAAAAAAAAAGTGGAATGAGTGTATCTACATTGGTGAGAATAATGAAAATTTAAATAAATAATATACATCCATGTAAATCGAATAAAAATGTACCAAATAAATAAGTGACTCATAAAATGTGCACATGTAGTCAAACCCAAGTCTCATGCCTTGTTGCAACAAGTATTTTGTTGGCGTAGTTCCATACTTTTGTTTCCTGCATGTTTTAAATCCCATTATAAATCATAGATTTAATATAAAGTATTTTTTTGTTCTATTAATTATAAACTCAGAGAAATAAAACAACATATATACTTACAAATTCCAAAATTTATTTTTGATATGCCAACATATACTCACAACCCTTATTTAACCCATTGTCAATTAATTATTTCGATGACACTTCTTTGTATTTTAACACCTATTTGAAGACATTCAAGGATGGTTATTGTAAAAAACTTAAAATATACAAAAATGAAACCTTGAGTTGTTATAAGGAAATATTAACAATTAGTCACAAACTTTGAAATCAACCCTTTTCTTCCTTGTTGTCTTGTTTTATGTGCTAAATGAGTTCCATCCTTTTTATTTTATTTTATTTTATTTATTTTTATTTTTATTTTTTATTTATTTTTTATTTTTTCTGCAAGAAAATGATTGAAAATTAATATTTAATGTTAAATATGTTTTTATATGTAAAAATTTAATCATGTTTACATACATTTGAAACAAGTTGTTGTTGAGATGGTTCCTCTTGTGATGCAATTATGTCCATTTCTGTGACAATCTCCTTATACATTTTTTTGGACATTCCTACTAGCATGTTTCACATATCAACACATTGATCATTTGGGATTTTCATAATATTACTAAAAAGAGTAAAAAAATATTTTTATAATGATATATGAAATCTAAATATAACAAAATCGATATTAATAAATAAATGGTTTGTAGTAAAATATACATATAATTCTATAAAATCATTTCTATGAAATTAGGAGTATTACCTTTTGAATGGTTTTTTTGTTTTTGTATGTTTTTTCTATTTCAAGCCCGATATTTCTCATTGAGTATTTCTTTGGAAACACTTCCTATAGTTTAGATATAATTTGGTTCTTAGAATCATTAGATTGATTTTTGTATTGTAAGTGGAAAGTAAGTCTATACGTTCATTCCACCAGATCCATCATAGTTTTGTATTCCCCTCCTCCCCTTTCATTAACCTTCAACACCACTCCAGATGAGTTAAGGACCAATTCATCGTCATTTACATGTTCCATAAATTTTCTTTTCTTAGAACGACATTGATATTTTCCTTTGTTGTTGCTCCTTGTAGAACATTAAACATACTATGAATTAATAGACTGTTTGAAACATGTTATATAATATTCTTAATTATATTATTAATGAAAATTAAAAAAAAAACTCACATTGAATAATATTTTTTCATTCACCTGATTCATGATTTTGTAATTTTTCTATTAGGATTTTACGCTCTTCTTCCCTTAGATTAGAAATAGCCTTATCGAACTTATTCATTTTATGGCTCTGCATGACACACACCAACTAATACATATTAGTTAAACTTACATATAGTTCAAACATATTAACTTTGTAAAAAATTTACAAAGAATTTTCCTTCTCTAATTTTTTTGATGTGTTGTCATTGTGTCAATCAATATTTTTGTTACTTGAGACCCTCTAAGACATTTATTATCAATATACAACATGTACCATTCAATAAAAAATCCATTAGATATATTTTACAAATAAATCAAATAATTTGCGGCCAAAAAAAGCTATGGTAACTGATGTGTTTATAACATTAAATGCACCCAATGTTTAATTTCTCAACACCATCATGAAAAATTAGTTTTAAATTAGGACGGTGTGATTTGTAAGGCTAAGCGCACCAAACTAATTTAACAGTGTTATTAGGAACAAGCACACCGATACGTTACGTTACACCAAGAGAAACAATGAACATACTGAACAAAATCAAAAGCGTTATAATATAGCAGTGCGTTGTATTACTCCTATAGCCCTTGTGAGTTATATTACCAAGGGCCCACCACGAAACATAGAGCCATTATTTTTAAAGGAGATCGCTGATGGTGTGATTTGTAAGGCTAAACACAGCAAAATGATTTAACGATGCTATTAGGAATAGGCATGTGCGGATGCATTATATTACACACAGAGGAACGACGAACATGATGGATAAAATCCAAAGTGTTATAATATATTAGTGCATTGTATTACTAAGGTAGCCCCTGTGCGTTATATTACATAGGACGCACTACGAAAAACATAACCATTTAAAAAAAATCAGAGAGGGCTGACGGTGCAATATGTAAGGCTTAATGCACTGCAATGATTTAATAATGCTATGAGGAACATGCATGTAAGTGCGTTATATTATAGCAGGAGCAACGATGAATAGACTAGACAAAATCAAAATTGTCGTAGTTTACCGATTCGTTGTATTACTCAGGTAGCGTTGGTGCGTTATGTTACAAATGGCGCACCACACAACATATAAATATTTAAAAAAAACAGAAAGGGCTGACAAGGTTTGGATTCAATTCAATAAGTGAATCCCCTACTTTATATGTTAAACACCCTATATAGTAAGTACCCAAACCCTAAATTGAAAAACCATGATTATGAAGTGGTAGAGAAAGTTAAACCCTAATGTGAAATTTTGTAGGAAGAAGTAAGGATTTAAAGTAAGTATTGATTTTTTTTTTTTGAATTTTAATTAAATTTAAATAGGAACAGAGATCGTAAAAAAATTTACTAGTAAAATCTCTATTAATTTTTTTACTATACATGGTTTTTAATTAATTAAATTTTTAATATATATATATATATATATATATATATATATATATATATATATATATATATATAGTTTTTTGTTTTGTTTTGTTTTTTTATAATTGTAAATAAATCTAACAAAAATTGTAAAATATTTTAATTGTAAAATTTAAGATTCTTTTTATCCAAGGTTTTGAGTGAATCCACATGCCTTTCAACTTCTTATCTTTAGGAAAATCCAAAATATTTTGTAGTTCTGATCTGATCTTCTCTTGCAAATGATCTCTCTTTTAATAAAACCCTAACATAAATTATAAAATTTTTTATTAGTAAAATAAATGATAAAATTTAAAACTGACTATGCAATTTTTTGAATGAATCACCATACCTTTTAGCTTCTGATATTCTAAATAGTTCTGCTGCTCCAATGTATTATGTTGCTGCTGCACAATGCTCTTGGTATATCTCTCTTGCAAATCACACCCTTGAAATTTTGGGTAAAATAATGAAATGGACTTTTTTACTTTTTAAAAAGACTTTATGAAATTAGATTTCGAAAAATCAATTATTGCTCGTTTTTGAATTAAAAAAGAAAAAGAAAAAAACCACTTTTTTTTATTCAATTTCTCTGCACATTGGTGCGTTCGATAGTCAAGTGCACAGGTGCATTAATATAAAAAGTGCACCAGTGGGGTTTAAAATATATCTGGAAATTTATTATCACATAAAATGGCATATTAGTCTCAAATTATCCTTTAGGACATATCCACATGAATTAAAATAGTTCATAGTATACATTTTCCACTTAAAGTCGCCTTGTTCTTGAAAAATGTTTTCAAAAATATATTAAAATACATATTATAGTTATATGGTTCCTGAGATTAATTTTAGATATTCACACAAAATTTTATGTCCTATTTTTCTCAAATACAAGGACAAAAACCCCAATAATATCAAATGGCCAATTCTTCAAATTCTAGCTCATTCTATATTGCTGACCAAAGTCCCTCATAGAGTTCTCCCTTTCCATCTCGAGTGCATTCAATTTTTATTTATATTTCGAATATCTAATTGATTTTTTTTTAATCCATATCAATTTGAATAAAAATGTATGCAAATTATTGTGATAGGATCTAGATTTAGAATTGAGTTCAGATGAAGAAAATATTCCTCCATTTAAAAAATGTTGGAGGCTCTTATCATGAGCAACATATCAAAAACAATTGTATATGAAAATTGACAACCTCTTCACCATGCAAATTGGAACATGGTATCTTCTAGCTGCAATCCTAGATCAATGATGGTAATAATTGTTTGGTATACTGTTGGAGAGGTAAATCCCCTCTGCGGATAGAGGCGATCCCTACTAGCCCAGATCGGGTCTAGCAACAACCAAGTCACGCTAAGACGCAAGTTCCTAATTGAAAAATACCAAGATGCGACAAGAGGCCTACCTTAAGTCCTACGCTGCCGTCGTTTGTGGAGAAGATGGTGCTTTTTTCCCTTGCTTTGGCAGATCACAATTCTCTCGCTCGATGTGATCGAACACCTGCACGTACAAGAAGAAACAACAAACAAACAAGCGTAAAACCTAATACATGCAATTATGTATCAGTCAGAGAAGATACAACTCATAACATAAAACATGAACATCTGAGTGGAACCATAATCGAAGTCGTTTATTATTAATCAGAACAAAGAAAGATACAAATTGAGCTCTGACGCTGGATATTCCTTCGGCGAGTCGACAGAGGAGTACATCTTGGTAAATCTCATCGGGAAAAGGAAAAGTCTCTCTCTCTTCGGCTGTCTGACGATAATCTCCTTACAATTGATTCAGCTCTATTCAGGCTATCAAGACTACTTTGCTCGACCATTCAGCCCCTTCATCAATGGAAGATGGCTATATTTATAGAGGAGAGGAGGAGGTTGGGATCCATACAATAGTGGAAGGGAGGCCTTATCCCTTGGGAGGTTCCCCATAAGGTGGAAACAAGAGACCAAAGGAGGAAGGTCGTGGTTATTCAGTCGAAACCACTCCTCATGACTCATCCACGAAGTTGTTGTAATCGAAACTTCGCCTCTTTTTTAAAAATTTATAAGGATTAAGGCTGCGTTTAACTGAAAGTGCCAACTCATATGACTGTTAATTATTGGCTTGGTATATAACGCATACTAATTCCAAGGCAAAAACATGTTTTAGGGGTCTCATTCAGAAATGGACTAAATGTAATAATGTTGTCCTCATGGAAAGGGATGAATGATATATTTTAAGGCATGAAACTCGCTTATTGACACATGCAAATGACCTCCAATGGGCGAGATGGGGGATTGCAAGAATGGGGGATTGCAGGGACGGTGACAAATTACTGTGTAACATATACTGAAATATCAACGAACCAATTGCATTGACATGCTTACTAATATTAATGATATTGTACTAATGAAGTTCAAAATTTTTAGAAATTAGAATTCTAGTGATGATGAGAGACCAACCTACCATATTCCGGTGCAACCCACTGCAACGTCAAATCGAGAGAAGGATGCATTAAGAGAAAGACTTAGAGAGGAAGCATACAAAGAATGGTTGAATCAACCACCTATTCAATTTCCACTATATCTAGTTTCACAAATTAGGAATGACTACAACAATCGTTGTTATAGGTCAATTTGGGCACCATTCCCAATGACCTGGTTAACTGGGCATCATCTCCAGGACCAATCAATAGGGTCTATAATCCCCTATCATTTCAGTTGCTACATGCCCTAAGACAAAGAACAAGACAAATCATTCAAAGGCTTTCATCTGCAAAGGTTTCCAAGATTTGAAATTTATAATATATCATATGAGAGCTCATTAACACTGCCTCTAAAGGGACTAAGTGCGTTGCATATGTAGGTAGCCAAATGCAAGGCTAATCTGCAAAGCACTTCCCGACATCCAAGGGTACGTTGGTCACATTGGGAGCGAAATTCTCATTGTTCCAGAACCTCCACTTGGCCAGTGCCTTCTAGAAGGGTTCAAATGTGTCAAACTTCAAATCCATGTGTCCATTTGACATCTACAAGATTGGGAACATGTCTTGCCTATTATTGGAAAGTCATTTATTGTAAAAATACCTTCATCTCCTCTATAAATTGAGCACAGATCTTAGTGTTTAATAAGGAAGAATTTGTGTAGAGAAATGCTGGTGGAATTTCAATTGAGGAGTTGATTTGAGTGACATATTGATGGAGATATCTGCATTTTGATGAGGCTGGGATGCTGCTAGAGATGGTGACACTAAATTAATCACTGGGTTGTAACCTCCCCTTCTATCATTAATAAATATTATTGCTTATTTCTCCCTATATGCATCTGTATAAGCTTTGATTTTCCATATCATGATTTCTTATTTGATGTATATGGTTTATGCTTTATTGGTTTAGCTAAATAACTTGAATAGACATCTGTATTATTGCTATATCTTATTGTTTAGTGTTCATTTTTGCACAACCGACTGGAATTTGAAGCTACAAAAAAAGCGACAGAAGAAGATTTTGGAAGCGCTTGGACTCCAAGTAAGCTTCATGTTTCATTATGTTTGTTTGTTTACAGTTAGGAAAGATAGCCATAAAGTCTTTGACATGTTGTTATAGATTAGCACTTGTCTAGGGAAGAATGATTTATCCGTAATTCATAATACCACATAACAAATTGGCGACTCCGCTGGGGAGATTACTCTTTATCCTAGGTGTTTTAGCCTCTGATTTTCTCTATTTATTCACCCAGTAGTTGTTACTCACAAATATTAGGATTTTTGAAATCCAAATTTGCATTAGAAGTGTGTTATACAACTGTGTTTTTCATTGTACATTGCGCCCAATGCACTCTTGGATAGGACACAATGATTTTCATAACACTGTCTCCCTTTCAGGCCTGCGTTGCAAAGCACTGTCTCTCTTTAGAGACTGCGTTGCCTCCTGAAACCATCCAAATTCCTTTGAATTTGTCATTGAAATTTGTTTCATTTTGTTTTCTATTGTGTTTTGAAAATCCCGAGCCTTATATTGACCAATGATCTTATCTACCTCTTTCTCCTTTGAAATAAAATTTGTTCAATGTTTGTTTAAAGTGTTTTTCTTTATCATTGGCAAATTGATTTCAAAGTATTTTCATTGTCGTAGTAGATATATTTTGCTTTTGAAAAGGAAATTGTTGTAAATTCTTCATTTCCTGATAGGAGAAATTGTTGTTTAATTCCCCATTTTTCCTTCAAAAGAAAAATTGTTTTTTATATTCCTCATTTCTCAAAAGTAAAAAGCATTTATTTTATTGATTTAGCGCACTTAGTTTATTTTTTGCATTCATAACATTAAAGGAAATGAAAATAAAAACTTGCATTTTCATGTAGTGGTTTGTGTGTTTTGCAAAAGGAACAATTAGGAAATCTACATTTAGTTTGTGTTCTTTGATTTGTTTGCTCGCAAATTGATTGCTCTTTCCCGCTAGTAGCTAGGATTTTAATTGAAAAACTAAAAGTGAAAGATTGCTTATCATTCTTAGTTTGTATTTTAGGAATTTTGAATAAATCATCGCGGTGAAACTTTGAAAGGAAAATTGTTAAACAAGATCAACATAAAATTTATCTCAATTTACCTAACAAAGCATTGGAACCATAACGATAACATTTAGAAGGTTTAGGCTAGAGACATGTTCCGACGTCGTAAAACATAAAAGTTGTCGTTAACTTGTCTGCGATACATTCCAAGTGTGATACCACACTCCACGTACGTAAGTATATCGTAGCTCATCCACGTACTTTCGGGTATATCCGGCGGTGTTACAGTACGAAAAGTATAAAGGGGTGCTCTCAGTGTACGGTTTCACATCAGACAACGCTAATATGGACTTGTGCCTCCACGTACCTTCGGGTATATTTGGGAGGAAAAATTTTAGGTGCTATCCATCCATAGTGAACCGAGTCGACTGCCTTGTAAATTGTGATACACCAAACACAACATTCATGGAGATTGCTTGCCCGTACTTCTTGGTTCACTAAGAGGTATTCTGCAGTTCACAGTTTCTTGGTAAACCATTTTGCCTAGCATTACCCTTTTATTTTGTTTATTTGTTTTTGGTTAAAATAAATCAGTAATCATGGAAGAACAAAATCCTTTCCCCCATCGTTCGTGTAGAATAATATCCATTTTTTTACCCAGGTGGCTGGTGGCGGCGATCCCTCTCTTTGAATCAAGGTACAATTAGCATCAATTGTCTCTAGTGGTATCATCTTCATGACGAGTTAGCTCTAAAGTTGTTCCTACACATCCATTTATCTACTATTGTCGAGAAAACGAGTCTTCACGGCTACCGTGGTCATGATCCATCCGATCGGTGAGACCATACCTCTGGACTGACGATGTTCAACAGTGAGTCGGATCTGTCTCTTCTTTGTGAAGTATAAGATACGGAAGTCGCTTGATTGTTTCTACCTTGGTGTACGCAAATTTCCGTAGCCATTGGATACTTACTTTCTGCACCAGTCATACACAAAATATAATTTTGGGCTTTGTTGGTGAACTACTTCCACCTGGTTTAATTGCTATTGAAGAAATCCCACAAGACAAGACACCTTTAACTCCAACCCATTTTGGGGAGGACCTTTACCTGTACGAGTCTTTTCCTCAATCAACACCATATGATTTTATTGATTTCGTTCCTATTCAAACTCCCGTCAATTCAAAAGGGTATACATTGGTTCAATTAACCATGCCTGAACCAACATCTTTGGTTGGGCCATCTATTCCAATTACGTCAGTACCTGCCCTCGCTACCCCGTCAATTTTCACAACTTCACCAGAATCATATTTTCATAGTGGCCCTATGGTACCATCAGGTTACAAATAATTATCTGGAATTTTCTTTGGTGCATCTTCAAACCCATGGACTTTACCAATGTTATCATCTGGTATTCTAACTGGTAATACTATAGTAAGTACTGAATGGTTTGATTCTTTATACACATCATCAGGACAATATCAAGATGGTCTTTCTGGGTCTATTCCTTCAAGTACCATATCAACTGGGTTCCCAGCATTTGGAGAGCAATATTTTCCATCTTATTATCCTCCTCATGCTGGGGGGGAACCTTTGGTCACCCAATATGACAGTACTTCGTCACTTTTTGGTCAACCTAATTTTGAAATGAACATTTGTCAATGGCAGCCCACTCTGCCTATCCAACCACAAACAGTTGTACACTCGTATCAACCGGTTCAACTTGTTACACCCACATCATTTCCACTTGTTAATACATATTTACCCCTGTTACAGAATCAAAATTTTGTACAACAACCTTATCAAGCGGGTCCTTTAACTCAATATCCTCAAATGTTGGGTCCATAGACTCCAAATCCTTCAGTTAATTTACAACAACCTGGTTTACCATTTTATGGGATGTCACAACCAAAACCTGGTTATACCTATCAACCAAATCCAAGTTATCCTAATTTTGGTTATAAAATTGGTGGACAGACCCCTTGGCAGCCTCAGGCGCACATGCCTCAAACTTCATTTCAACAAGTATCATATCTAGGTTTTGGTCAGCATAATCCTCAAGTGTTTTCCTTTCAAAACAACCCCTATCTGGGTTACCAACATTAGATTCCTTATGTTGGTGCTTAAAGGCCTGTTGCTCAAGCAATTCCATCTTACCCTGGCTATGCTCAACCCGATCTTAATATATAGTTGCCGTTTGTTGCAACTTTAGAGTTACCAGATTTAAATCGTCTAACTAACGATCCAATTAACTATGCTCCTTGGTGGCTGGTAATACCTCACAAATTACCCTCAGATATTCCTAAGTTCGATGGAAACCTTGGAGAATATACATCGACTCATGTCATGACTTATTATTTATAGTGTTCATCAAACTCCCTGAATGATGATTATGTTCGACTACGTCTTTTCTAGTGTATGTTCACAGGTCCGGCTACAAAATGGTATACTGAATTACCTAGAGCTTCTTTTTATAATTTCACTGCCCTAGCTACTATTATTTTGACTCATTTCCAGTTACCCATCAGATATGAAACTAGAACGGAACTCTTGACCAATTTCAAATAGACTAATGCTACTCACATTTCTGATCATATTCATGAGTCGCGTCGTCATCGTAGAATGGTTAAGACATTTTTTCCGGATCAACTCCTTGCTGAATGGTTCATTAAGTCCCTATTACCATCTATAATTGAGGATGTAGCTAAGGGTGGCGTCATCACATAAGAGAAAGTTATCGATCGTGCCCAATATTTTGATTTGATCTACACTCAGTCTGCCACGCTCTATGAACAAATTCCTAACGCGCCGAGATCTAATTTTACTGTTCCTCCTCAATTAAAGGAATCTCATGCTGGAGATGGTTTTATTGGCACTGCAAGCACACATCATACTACTGCATCTGATCCTGCACCTTCTTCCAAAATTAATGCCATGTCTTTTGACAAAGGAAAAAGTGACAAGCAACTCGGAAGTAAGAAAAAGGGGAAATCTAAGAAAAAAGAAAACTTCTAATCCACAGGAAAGATCATATGATCAAAATTATTGACCTCAGAAACCTTGTTATCCATGCATAATATGTAATGAGGAACACTTTGTTAGGGATTTTCCTCACCGCCCTAAAGTCTCAAAAATCATCAAGACTTCCCATGCGTCAGCTGTGTTGACAGATCCATTTCCAAATCCAGACACAAACATGGTTGCTACGGATCTAGCTCCTAGTTCCCAAGTGTTAATGTTATCTGTCACAAAAACATTCAACATATATTTTGGTTTCAATGCATAATAAAGATTATGGTAGTCAAGCAACTGATCAACCTACTACCTCGACAACGAATCCGTCTACGGAATCAGTACCACCTACTGCTATTCCTAAATTGACAATCAAGCCACCAAAGTTATTAATTCACAAATCGACATATAATCCTCGAGCGAGAGCTGCACAAAATTATAATATAGTTGAAGATTTGGCTCAATCCCCTTCAACTATGTCTACTCTTGAGGTATTACAAAATTGTCCCTCCCAAAAACAGGCTTTATTGTCAGCTATTGGTGGAATTGATCCGACTGATTCTAATATTATCGTCTTTAATCATACGGGCTATGTGCCGTAACTACCAGCATAGTTGGCATTCTCCATAAAAGTAAATGTTCTTAATCACCTTGTTCATCGCACTATTATTAATGAGGGAGCATCTACATGCATTATGTCTCTAAATTGTTGGAAGTCACTTCGCTCGCCGTGCTTATCACAATCATCAACAACGTTGAAGGATTTTGATGGATGTACATATAAACCTTGTGGTATCATTAATAATCTACATGTTGAACTAGTGGAAAACCAATGAATGTTGATGTCAAGGTTTTTGACGGACCCATTGACTATAATATTCTACTTGGAAGGCCATGTGTATATGAAATGATTGCAATTGTTTCTACATATTTTATAATGATTGTCTTTCCACATAAAGGTGCTATCACAGCCATTAATCAACTATCCTTCTTTTCCTCTACTTCAAAAGTAACAGGAAGCATTCTGTTCATTCACATACCCCAACTAGAACTTCAGAACATTGGTGTAGGACTCTTAAAGGATTCCACTCTCATGGGAACCTTTGCATTACCGCCGCCAGTGACGTTGGCATAAATTGAAAGTATAGAGACCTGCTACATGATCTCTTCCACTCTATCTGGTTTAAGGGAGAATACGAGTGATACTGAAATTACTATGTTGGATGAGTTTCTGTCGCCCAACCCTATTGAGCTGGCATGGAAATCAATCTATATGGCTTGGGCGACAAATCCGAAATCAACGTCGCCGAGTGTTTGGGTTGATTGTTCCTTATATTTTGGTACTCCCTCTGATCCTTTTTCCTTAATGTTCTTTATAGATGAGAATATTTTGGAAGCCATGATGTCAAAAGGAGAACCATGGGAAGATTATCATCATCGTTCCCATCTTCCTGATTATGAAGAAAACTATCTTAGTGAACTATATCACCCATCAATAAAAAAATTATTTTCGAATTCTTTACCTATTAGTGCAATCGATTTCGAGTGAAATCTGTCAAATATTGAAGAAACCATTTCTATCGATATTTCGACCAAACCTGGCGTTGTAGAAAATATTCATGTTGGTGTATCATGTTCTCCATCAGAACTCGAATCATATTGCTCTCTATTTCGTGAATTTTGTGATGTATTTTCTTGGTCTTACAAGGAAATTCTAGGCATAGGTACTATTATTGTTGAACACACTATTAATATGTATCCTGATGTTAAATCGGCGCGTCAACGGCTTTGTCCTGTTCATCCAAAGAAAGCCGCTACCATCAAAGCAAAAGTTGAAATTTTTTTGCGTGCTGGTTTTATTTACCCTGTTTCGCTAACTGAGTGGATTTCCAACATCATTCCTGTCATGAAAAAGCAAGGAAATATTAGAGTGTGCATCGATTATAGGGATGTCAATATTGCTTGTCCAAAAGACAACTATCCTACTCCCTTTTTCGACCATATTATTGACGACTGTGCTGTATGTGAAATCTTTTAGTTCATGGATGGATTTTCTGGCTACAATCAAATCAATATTCGCCTAGAGGATTAACATAAGACATCATTCATCTGTCCCTGAGGCACATTCGCTTACAGGAAGCTATTGTTTGGTTTAAAGAACACTAGGGAAACTTTTCAGAGAGAAATGGACTATGCTTTCAATGATGTCAAGCACATTGTTCAACCTTATCTAGATGATTTACTAGCGCATTCATGAAATCAGACTCATCACCCTATGCATTTGAGAGTCATTTTCTTACACTGCCGACACTACAAAATATGCCTCAATCCACATAAATGTGTGTTTTGTGTTGGTTCTGGTCATTTGCTTGGATTCATAGTCTCAAAAGAATGAATTCAAATTGACCCATTGAAGGTTCAGGCCATTCTTGATTTTCTTGCGCCATAAAATTTATTTCAGATACAGAAACTTCAAGGAAAGGCTAACTTCCTAAGAAGGTTCATTCCAAACTACATCGAAATGGCTAAAGGATTTTATCGACTCTTGAAAAAGGGGGTTCCCTTCCATTGGTACCAATTTGCGCAAGCTTCTTTTGATGCTATCAAGGATACTCTTGTTCGAGCGTCATTAATGTATCCCCTTAATTATCGAAATGATTATTTCTTATATATCACCGCGACTAAAATGACCATTGCTATGGTTTTGGTCAAATTAGAAGATGGAATTGAACATCCGATCTATTATTTGAGTCATAATCTCAATGATACAGAAGTTAAGTATTCATACATTGAAAAGCTTGCGTTGGCATCTGTTCAAGTTGTCCAAATATTTTTCCATTATGTCTTGCTCCAAAAAACCACTGTCGTTTCAGATTGTAACCCCATGAATTATATCTTATCACGTCAATTGTGTGGGAAAAATATTCAAAATGGATTTTCGTTTGCAATAATTTGATTTAGAATTCATCAAATCCAAGTCAAAGAAGTCTTTAGTTTTGGCTGAGCTTCTATGTGACCTTCCCTCTAATAGTAATGCACCTACGTCCGAACCATCAATTCCTGATGAGTCTCTATTTATGATTGTATCATCTAATCCTTGGTATGGATATTTCATCATTTATCTCCAAACTCAAACTTTTCAACCTGATACCTCTCGCTCTGAACAACGACGTATTTGATACCAAGATAAAAATTATCTGATCGTCGGCGATGAACTTTATCGTCATGGTGTAGATACTATTTTAAGGAGGTGCCTCACTCATGAGGAGGCTGAAAAGGTTTTAAATGATTGTCATGCTGGGGCTTGTGGTGGAAATTTATTTGGATATGCTACCGCACAGAAGATACTTCGCGCTGGTTACTTTTGGCCTACAATTTTTTGAGCTTGCATCGTTGCGGTCAGAATTTGTCATGCGTGCCAGATTTTTGATCGTAAAATCCGCAAACCGCTAGCGCCAATGCATCCTATTTTCTCTGTGGGACCATTTTCGAAATGGGGTATTGAATTCATGACCTGTAACCCTCGTTCGTCTGGGGGACATGGTTATATTACTGTCGCAGTCGACTAATTTACCAAATGGGCCGAAGCGATGCCTACATTCAACAACATAGGAAAAAAAGCTGCATTGTTTTTATTTAATCATGTTATTGCATGGTTTGGAGTCCCACAGGCTATAGTTACAGATCATGGGAAGAATTTCCACAATCACATGATGGCTGAATTAACTACCAAGTTAGGATTGTCGCATGATAATTCTACTCCTTATTATCCATAATCAAATGGACAAGTTGAAGTTATTAACAAGATTCTTAAAAGTATGCTTCAACGAATGATAGGAGTTCATAAAATAAATTGGCATTTGATTCTATACTCTGCCTTGTGGACGTATTGAACCTCGGTGATAAACGCAATTGGATTTACTCCTTTTCAATTGGTGTATGGTCTGGAAGCTATCTTATCAATCCAATGTGAAATACCATCGTTGAAACTCACAATCGACTTGTTACCTGACACCTCAGAAGAAGAAGTGCATCTCCTTAACCTCATCCATCTTGATGAAATGTGTCGTGAAGCCCAATTGGCCAAGGAAGTGCATAAGATACGTATAAAGGCATAATATGACAAAAATTTCCAACCTCACATTTTCTCAGAGGGTGACTTGGTCCTTCTTTATGATCAAGAAGTTGATGTAATAGGAATAGGAAAATTTGAGCCATTATGGCATGGCCACTATATTATCAAAATAGTTCTGCTAAGGCCTTCCTATAGGATTTTAGTTGAGTTCTAGGTAGATTGTATTTAATTGCATTTCTAGAAATGGGTTGTGTTGAAGCAGTCCCTCACCCAGCCAATCATGAGCGTGACGTATCTTTGTATTATATTGTATATATGTCTTTTGATTTGCATTCACTATCTTCATTTTTTTATAGTACAGTATAATCCTTTAATTTTACCTCACGGTGTCTGGGGTCTTGAGAACCCTTTGTTGAGTTCTCTTTGATGGTGCTTTGGTTGTAGTGGCAGTCTATTCTGGTAGTGGGAAATTTTTGCTTGGACAACAGGTTGAAGTGATTTCAGAGATTGTGGTGGGTAGATCAACAAACAATATCGCCTTAGTGCTTGGATGATCGAGCTTCTCTGCGATACAGGCGCTGTTTGTGTCAACAGTATCCTCATAAGGTTGGAACTCCCCACAACTTGGTATTATACAACTTTTATAGTGTTTACACTTTTATTAAAAAATCTAAAAATGCCTCTATTGTTCCTGGGATTTTGACTTTTGGAAAGACACATTTTGATTTTATTCAATAACAATACATTTCCAGAGGTGAACACAATAATGATCTTCAGCTAATCAGTTTTAGGCAGAGACATTGCCAACATGTAAAAAATATTCACATCATGGATGGATTTATAATGCAAAGGGCTTGTTGTGAAATCATATGAAATTATAGTTATAGGGTTTAAAAAAATTGTTACTAAAGAACACAGTGATTATCTGACCTCAAAATATATTAAAATTTAAAAGTAAACTAAGTAGGTATAAATATATATGAATATGTCTGTATGGCCATAGCATCCAACGATTCGAGAACTAATGATGGCCGCCATTTGTGGTAAACAGGGTAACTATTCGATCAGGTAGAATCTTGAAGAGTTTAAACCTCTGTGTCCAACAACAATGAGAAGCCTGGGCAGAGTCTAAATATATCAGAATCTTCTGAAGGACTTCATAAAACAATGCATATTTGGCACACTCTTAACTTCACGCTTAGTTTATACTCTATGGTTTGAACTTCATGCAACATACGCATTACATCAAACATTTGATTTAGTCTTGGAAAAAAATAAAAAATATAAAAACATTGTATAAACCAACAGGAAAATAAAAAACATGGTGCGTCTGCAACACCCCATGAAACGCACCTTTTGGTAATTTGTGATCTCCAGATCTACAAGGAAATCAATGTGGTAACATAACGTCATTAATGGAAAGAATACCCGCTTCGCACGAGCCGGAAAAACGTGGTGATAACACAATGATTGACTGCAACACTACCCATGAGTTCTGCCCCATCAGAGTAGTGGATCTAGGATTAGACATGTATCTAATGTTACATAGTGAAGCCCACATCGATTCGAATCATTCTAAGCGAAAGGATAGGGATCGAACTATAATAAAATTCTGCTTCCTCCTGCTTTGTTCGAGTTGTTCCTTCATCGAAGAAAAAACTGACTTGGACAGGTTAAGCTGTTGTCTAACACTCTGGCGTGCTCTTCTTTCTAAGTCTATTAACCATCGTGTAATGGTCGAAAATTTTGCGATCGTAGAAAAAGATTGTTCTCAAGCAAATATCCTAACATCCAGAATGTTTATCTTTTCCTGTTGTTTTAGATCTTGCCCTTGGATAACAATGTTGCAAACATAATCTCTCTTGTCTCTTCTCCAGCAATAGACCTACGAAATTGAAATAGGAAAACCTCTCCTCAAAAACACATGAGAAAGTATTGTCCTTGACTATAAGGCTTACTTGGTTCTTAATAAATGCCTACGATAGTGGATCTACATGTGAAGCCCATTCCAAAAGTTATTTGTGCCTCATCGCCAGCAATTTAGCGTTATTAATAATTAAATCTCTTGGGAACTCTTATTGTTGGATCATTTAAAAATCATCATCTATTCTATGTTCTCTTTCCATGTATGATAATCGTTCGCGTCCGTTCAAACAGAAATATAATCTTAAAGACCATTCTAGTTCCATTCATTTGCAAAAATTGGGCAAATTTTGGGCCCTTAATGCAAAAACCAAAAATCTGAATTATTAGGCACTCCCTAACGCAAGAAATGATGAAAGTATGTGTAGGCAATAGCAAGTTTACTTACTATATGGCTTTTGGTTCCAAACATGAAAAGGTCTTGCATTGCCCTCTTGGTATGTATTCCCACTACGGACATAAACCACAAAAATTACAAAGGAAATTGGAGGAAATGAGCTGATTGCGAGAGAAGAGGAGGTTCATATTTCTTTCGAATCAGCGGAAATGAAATCAAATTGCAAAAATGATCTGATATTAGGTGAAAGTTTGGGGAAAAATGGGGTTCAGCTAAAAAATAGTGATAACAAGATGATAAAAATATGAATTAATCAAAACTTCTACTTTTAATAGTCATTTAATTATTTATAAATTGAATTTATTATAAGATATGGTTTTATATGTTTTTTTACCATGAAGTAGGCTGTTTTTAATCATTTGGTGTTGTTAGGCAGATTATTTAGTGATGAATGGTTAGTCATCTGATTTATTTCAAAATGTTTTAAAATGAAAGTATAATTTTTATATTATTTTGGGCTTTAATAAAAGCAAAGGATTAGAGTTATTTTTATCTCTTTTTTAAAACTTTGATAATAGTGAAAAAAGAACCCCCTGGGAGTCTTCTTTTGGCCATCCATAGACCTACGGTAAAATGAAAAGATGCAAGAACTTACAACACTACTTTTCGTAAAGTAAGTAGTTGATATCTATAGGTATAAGTTTATACTGAGCACGAGATAGATTATTTAAAAGGAATACCTTGTGAACATGACTAAAGGTTTCTACAGATATTATTTTACACTGCGGTTGAAAGCAGAAGCAACTTTAAAAAAAAGTACTTGCAGGTTTGCTACTTTAGAATATCTTTTTTCAGCTTTCTCTAAAGATGAAAAGGGCAGGCATTCCTCCTTTATTGATTCTAGCTATGATTAAAAACATAAAATAGTGATGGGCTTGTTGTTCATGGCAAAATCAAGTTTCATTCATCGCTGAACTCTAATAAATTATTAAATAACGAATATTTTATTCTGCAGAGAATTGATTCTCAAATCGAAAAATGTTGTCATCCTCAAGCTTGTTAAAAAATAAAAGTGGTGAAAAAAGGCAATAGGGGGAAAATTCACAGGAAGAGTGGTCTGGCGTTGTTTTGGTTTGCATGTCCCAACATTGTTTGGGTTGAATATTCATAACAATAGGTTCATTCATACCTATGGTTCATGATGCAGCATGCTGGGTTTGAATTAAATCTTTTCTTAACTCTGTCTTAGTGTACACAATGTGTTCAAGAAAGTCATCCGATGGACATTATATCATCTGTAAATACTCATAGCCTTCATTCATGACCATCATCCTTTTAATTGCTATATCAAATCATACCTTTGTCTCAGAAATGAATGCTCATTTCTGACAGGTGGCTTCTAATTAAATAAAAAATCATTGTTGAAATTTCCATCACAGAAACATTCAAATTCCATTTATAGCAAAGGCAATACAGCAGAAAACGTGACATAACGACATTATCCTCACTTCAAAATTTTAGGCGAAATATTTTGTTTGTCGACATCAAATGTTATTCACTTACGAAATGAGTACATGGGAATAATAAACATACGATGGTAGTTCTGTGATTTGTTCAACAACTCACATCATTTAGCTGGTAATCCATGGTGAATGCTCTTTCCATGTTCGACTACAAATCATATATTCGCATGGCTGAGCTTCCTTTTAAGAATGATTGATGGACATAAGGTAGGGCTTAGGATCTAGTTTTAAATTTGTCAGGAACATGGTATTTTCAATTTTTGTACACATTATACGTATGGGCACTTCCATACAAAATTTTTTAATAGAACACTGGGCCTATGTCATGAGCATGTATGTGATAGGAAACATTCAACGTGGGCTTGACTTTCTAAATTGTACATCATTATTGAATTGTTTGTGTGTTTCTGTGGAATGCCTACCCTACGATAATTATGAAGGTAAAGAGGGATATATCATGGTGTATATTATTGTAAGATTGATGTGGTCACCATCAGCTTCATATCAACCCATCATAAGTGTAAAGCATCTAAATCAAATAATGGTATTATTGATGGTTTGTTGCTTTGGGGGGAAATTCTTTATAAGTCAATTTGGGCGGCATTCCAATGACACAGTTCGCTAGGCATCTCCAAGACCAATGAATGAGATTCTTTCATCCCCTATCTGTTTGATTTGCCACATTACAAAAAATAACTATGAACAAAATCATTCAAAGGAGACTTTCATATATAGGGTTTCAGGAAATTGAAGTTTATAATACTATCATATGAGGTTTCGTAATCTTACGCCTCTAAGGGACCAAATCATTGCATGTGATAGCCCATGCAAGGATGCTCTACAAGCACTTACAATCCGAAATTAAGTTAGTAGCAATGAACAAATTCTGTTTACAGAATCTCCACTGAGCACGGTTTTCTTTAGAAAGAGTTCTGTGTGGAAAACTTTGAATCATGTCTCCATTTAGGCATCACCCAAAATTCAGAACATCATGCTATGTTGAAATTATTGATTGTAAAAGTAGCTGACTCTCTACAATAGTGAGATCTTAATGTTTGATAAAAAGGAATAATTTGGTAACATCTTTGGTCGATTTCAATTGTATGGGGATTATTTTAGGTGGACATATGTGGAGATATGCATTGTGATGAGGTGGGATCTTTCGCGGAGATGATGAAGCACTAAGTCAATATTTGAGTTTGTAACCTTATCCTTCTATGTTTAATACATTATTATTTTCTTATTTTCCTATGTATCTTATTTTAGCTTTGAGTTTTCCTTATGATTTCTTATTTGAAGTATATGGTTTGTGCTTTATTAATTTAGCTAAAGCTAACATGAATGAACATCTATATTCTGTCTCTTGTTGTTTGGTGTTTCATTCTTGCTAAATATTTCTTTCCATTTGGCTAGAATTTGAGCACACAACAAAGCGACAAAGGAGATTTGCAGTAACTGGACTCCAAATAGCTTCTTGTTTCAGTGTTATTAATTCGTTTATAGGAAAGATAGTCGTGAGTCTTGCCCCATTTTATTCTAGATTAGAAAGCATAAAGGAAGGAATGATTTATACACAATTCATAATTTTGTAACAATATTAGTTATAGTTCTCCTACCAAGTTGAAGTGGAGGAAATCAAATTGAGTTGGTGCATGGATGGGTGCCCACGAGATGCGAATGTCGTGGAATAATGCTATGAATTCATTCAGGGAGCGAGCTGAGGGATGATTGTATATCAACAATGCCTTGTTGAATATGAGAATTTGCTACATTTATATCCTTTGGACTTGGTAAAGGTCAGTGTGCTCTGATCAAGGGACAACGTTGTTGTTGTGTATATAGGTGAAGAAAGAAAAGTTTGACATATGAATTATACCTCTGAACAATATGAGGTAATTTGACTTGCATGATGAGTAAGTTCTGTCTATTTTGTCACTGATAAAATTCTTAAATGGACATGATTTTTGAATGTTAAATATTTAGTTGTCGATTATATTCCCACAAAGCTTGTAGGATATTTAGAGATAAGGTTCTTAAGGCTGATAATGTTGGATGAATGCGAAAGAGGCAAAGTAGTTGCAAAAATTTTGATTGAATGGTACATATACATATCTGTGCATATCGAGATCATTTATTCTATAGAGGAGAATATACGGTAGAGAGATATGTGCAGATGTTAATGAAAAGTACCATAATTAAGAAAAATGGGTAAATGACATGGTCCTCCTCATAAGATGTGAGGCACATGCCTATAATCACACTATTTGAAATACCTTTTCATTGCAAAGAATTAGCTATGTTTTAAGGATGACATGCCTCATAAGTGATTCAAGAGTTATCTAAATCCAAATATATTCAATAGGCATGAAGCATATAGAGGATACATGGCGTGAAAAATTAAAGGATGAAGTATAGAATATGTGGCCTCAGCATAACTATGGACATTAACCATATTCCTCCAAAAAACAATTTTCTGTTTTGGCATAAAAGTAGTGATCAATAAAAATATCTCATGTAGTTTGTTGTGAAGAATGAACATCTATACAGCTCTCATAGTCCTGTGAAGATGTGGTGAAATATTATGGATATACTTTTACCTTATTTGCAGATCAGTGAGAACATGGAAGGAGATACACATGTGTCTGGGTACTCAAACCCATCATAAATACTTTGGGTACACGTTGATGTATGGCACAATTCCTACTTAACGATTCAACAATATTAGGAGTTTTCTAAGTACATTCTTATTAGTTTGTTGTGTATGTATGTTTGACATATTCATTTAATTCAGTACATTCATGTTGTTGATGCTGTAATTATTAATATTGAACATTATCTAATATCCAGTCTTATTAAAAGGTATCCATGGATATAAATATTGTGGACTATGTCAAGAAGGATGATGAGTTTGTTACTATGAAATCATGTAAGCTAATCTAAAGTTATTGCTCCTAGAAAACTGTACCCTTAAGAGAAAACATAAGTTTCAATAGTAAAACTAGAAAATTAGATAAGAATAATAATACATAACGGATGGATGAAAATGAGATAGAGAAGGAAAGTTGCATAAATTTCATTCAAAATGGGGAGCTGAATTGATGATCGATTTCTTTAACACCTATGTTAATAAATTTACATAGGATGAGGTAATGTCTTTTATGAGCCGACATATTTAGGAGAATCTTAAGATTTCTATATGACCTCCCATTCAACATATTTAAAAATGTTTCATGTATTTATGGAGGCATATATCATGAATAAAGTGACTTCCATTATGGTACATTGGGTGGATATTGTTTTATTACAAAAACTAAAAAAACATTGGCTTGAATGAAAACTGGAAATTTGATATAGTGGTATTTCAAATATGGTGATGTGCATGGCAGTTTAAAGAAATATATTTTTACGTAAATTACAATGAGTGTAGTGTGCTTTTCTCTTTATATGGGTCTTCACTACGACACTGCTACATTAATTGACCATTTTCGAGGTTGAAATCAAATAAATATTTGGTATAAGATCTCAGTACGCCTTCATCAAGCATGAATTTAATTTAATTTTAAATTTTTATACAATGGATATTTGTCATTTTGTATAATGTTCTGTTTCTTGTGTAATTGTTCTGCTATAACTCATTATGGGTGTGTGAACATGAATTCTGTCTACGACGTAGCACATATGTAATTTGTCTACATTTGCAATTTGGATCACATAAAGGAGAGTCATATGGATAATTCCATAATTGAAGGGTAACTAAGATTGTTTTATATTTAGGAAAATGTAGAGCAGTTTCACTGGACTTCAGTTGCATCTTCTAAATTCACCTAGTATATGAGTTTGAATAGTTGGATATTTCTTTGTTGTTGGATGTTGTGTAGAAATTTTATGAAGAAGGTTGAAAGTTTTGTTAAATAGCAAGGAAAAACATGACGGTCTGTAACTTAAAAAGGTATATTTCATAGGTCTTTTCTATGTATATAAATGCATCATGAGATCAACGAAAATACACTGAAATTTACAAAAATTATTTGGAATACAGTGAAAGTTGGTATCACTCATAGTAATTCTAAAGTTTGTCCAGTTTTTTTGTTTTTAGTCAAAGAACTGAGGCAACTCCTAAGCAACTTTCAAACCTGGATCTCAGCCTTCTGCTGGGATTCAGAGGGGCTCTATAATATTTAACTTTGTTTTTGTTTTACAAATATTGAGCTGATTATGGAATGTGACTTTGGATTGGTTTGATTGATTGGTGGGAAAAAATCACTAGAAAGGGATGGATAAGAGTCATTGTCTGACATTGGGCCTGAGAGTCGAAAGTCAGAAAAAAAAACTGGGATCCAGTAAAAATTCATTTTCGGAGGGCAGAATAAATAGTTGAAGATCTTGGAAAAGTTTTGGCAGGTGTCAATGATAGGATCAAAACAATTAGAATCCTTTGATCTGGAAAGAAGTAGTAGGAGGTCAAGCAGAGAGAGAACATTCAGGGGTTTCATGTTGGATGATTTTAAAGATAAGTTTTGATATATGATATTTGTTCAGCTAATGTCAATTCCTTAAGATTAGAGGTTTTAAAGATAGTTTTTTGATATGATATATTTGTTAATAAATGTAATTCATCCCTTTTTCATTCTGCAATTCCTCATTTGATCCATTGAATTTTCTCTCATGTTTGCATTTATCGGGCAGTGGTTTGACTTCTGAGATTTTATACATGTTTTGTTCTCCCGTTCATTTCTTAAAACATTCCTCCTGGCCCTTTAGGTTTGGCTATCTACAGCATGTTGACTACTGTTTTTGAAGCAATTTAGTAGGCAGGGGTTGGGAGTGGAGTTACCTAGAAGCTTAAATGGTAATTAGTTCTTTGGAACAAATTTTGGAGAAACAAAGTTGAAGGAAACTCGTGTGTATTGATTACATAGCAAGGAATATTGCAAAGAATATATGTAGTACATTTTTGACGTTTCTTTCTGGAACAAACCTTGTCTATTTTCATTTCATCAATTTGGGATGGCAGAAAAATCGTTTCATCATGTCTGTTCTCTTTTCATCCTTCTATTCTTTTATTTTGTTTGAGATCATTGCTTGGAAGTTTTAGGTTGTTTTCCTCAATGCCTTTCTCTTCATCCTTCTTCTTTCTTAATAATCTGCTTTCTGTTAAGTAGGGTCTTATCTTTTCTCCAGGTAGTTCTTCTAGTATTTGTCCTTAATCTGCTGCAAAGGATGTATGTTCATGTCGATATTTCACGTTAGAGATGGTGTTGTTTTGATCTTTAACAAACTCAGCTTTGGTTGTGAACAGAGCAGCATTTAGAGTTTTCTGTGTTCAATATGATCAGAAACATGGGAATCTACTCATCAGTCCAAATCAGCCTTCTGCCTCAATCACCATGTCTTTGGGTATTCATAAACTGTTTCTAACCTTAGTATAATTAGCTTTGGTTAGGACAATCAAACAGTGGGACAATTCTATTTTGCCTGGTGTCATGAAGATATTGAATAATCTTGTTTTGGATTTCTCTCATTTCACTGATTCCATTGACTGTAACAGTCTGGATTCTTGTATTTGCTGGTGAGGGCTATTTCTATCTTTGTCTTTCTATCCATTGTGCATCTCCATTGTTGACATTGTATTTAAGTTTAGTTCTTGTGTTTGATTATTGTGGTAGTCCATTTCTTTATATACTTCTAAGGAAGAGTATGATGTTCAGTATTGTCAGCTCTTTGTTTCTTCTTCTGCATCATTTATTACTGCTGGAATTTAACAGAAGCCCATTGTTTTTTGTATATTAATTTAAAAACTGGTTAG
This sequence comes from Pinus albicaulis, assembly GCA_034641835.2. Taxonomy (NCBI): domain Eukaryota; kingdom Viridiplantae; phylum Streptophyta; class Pinopsida; order Pinales; family Pinaceae; genus Pinus; species Pinus albicaulis. The sequence goes on from CM076579.1 coordinate 740,614,920, forward strand.
GTTATGAATTTCCAGTATGCTGGGCTCTTCTTCCTTGTTCTCTTGGTGGATTTTAGGAGTGATTTTCACTCTCTAAGGGGTGATAGTATCCAGCTTTTATTTCCATATGTTGGTGTTGATGGGTCTTTCAGTGGTTTTTCTTAGTTTTCTATCTACTGCTTTGTTTTTGTGAATAGAGGGGTGTTAATTTACTTCTTTATGGTTTTCTTAGGATCCCTTGTGGATCATAATTCCAGGAAAAATTTGTTTAATTTGAATTCTGAACCATTTGCCTTTATTGTGCCTGTTTGTCTATGATTGCTGTGAATGGCTTCTCAAGTTCTTTTGTTGATGGTTACTTTCTTTTCTTTGCTTGTAGGCTTATAAAGTTGGGTTTGAAGGATGTACTGTGGTATGTTCCAAAGTGTGAGATCCTCATTGAGCATTCTTGGTAAGCTTTGGGCAAGTTTGTTGAACCTAGATCTGATATTTTTTGCTTTCATGTAAATTTGTGATCTTAACTTTGTTACTGTGAAAATGTTCATTATTTTTTTTCCTTTCTTCATTTATCCTTGGCTATTCTGTTTTTGGTTAACATTGTGATCCTTTGGATGCTTGAGACAACCTATGGTCATATAGTGAAATATGTGCAATTCTTTCTGAGAACAGATGTCTGAAATGACAGAAGAAGTTTCCTCTTGTCATTTTAGAGATGCTTTGGAAAATTATCGATTGAAAATAGAAACATATATGAAGAGGAAGTGTATCTGAACGCTATCCTTCAATTATGAGACAAATCAATTGATGATGAATATTGTATAGTATGACAACGCAATAAAAAATATATGTGATGGGGGTTGTCTGGAGTCCAGTATGAATGGGAACCCAAGGAGTGTGTTTCATATATGTAGTATTATCGGTGAAATATGGATGATGGAAAACCTGAATCACATATCTTGAACATTTGGGAACTGGTGAGACTCTGGAGAGTTGGCGGGAATTCCACGTCTGAAGAAGCAAATGTTGAAAAATCACCGAATCTTGGAAAATCTAATTATTACTTATTGTTGAAGACTGTAATCAGAATTTGTTGAATCTATTAGTTTATGGCATTAGATTAATAAGATTCATGATGATGATAAGAACAACTGCTGATACCAGCGTTACTAAATACATGGAACGTCAAATGCTAGTGACATATTCAACAACATGGCATGGATGATTCAATGGGCAACTGTATGACGTCGGATTCCCAAATATGGGCTTAGGTGGAGTCAATATGAAGGACTTTCATATAGCTCTGTTCGCAGATACATATAGCATATTAAACTCATGGTAAGGATACTATGTTGCTATTGAAGTGCTATTCATTAGATATAACAATATAGGAGAACAAAGGTTTGCTGTAGTCATGAAGACATGGCTGGTGGATTTTTGGCCTTCGGAAGCAAGTTGCTGAATACTTTGTTATTATGGCTACTTACTATGATTTAGACGGTTACAGTATTTTTACTGGAGAACTTATGGACCAAACGAATAAAATACAATCACTATAATTTATGAATCTGATAGGATTTAGGCTTTTGACTGATTTCAACAAAACAAAGTTTCTAGTCCTCTCATGAGAAATTGATTGAAGTCTTTAAAAGAGCAGGTGAAGTTTAAGATATACCTTTGATTTTAAAGCTATAATTTTAAGGCTAAAATGGTCATAAAACTATAAAATAATTTTATCAAGTAATAAATAGTAGCGAAGTTCAGAGAAAAATTAATGAAGTTGCTTTACTGATATTTGGTAACTATTTCATTATTTAATCTGAATGGAAAAATATTCTTACAAGGATTTTTCTGGTGGCTATTCGTTGAACAAAACTTATTATTTGAAGTCTTGAGTTTCTGGCAGTTTTGAAATCTTTAAATGATGAATAATATGATTTATGAGTGCTCTAAGCTCTGAGTGGTCTATTAATAATAACAGGATTGTTCTAAGTTTCACTGACAAAGAAAAATAGGCAGGAAAAACATTTTAACAGTCAGGCTGTCTAGGTCTGCTGCAAGAAGATGTAAGCAAATATTATAAGTTCTGTGTACATATTAAGACCATAAAATAGGTATTAACAGATGTGTCATGTGACAGGCGGATTTATAGAACCAGGGTTTCATGTTGTGGTAGTTCTGCATGCCACCATATGATGATAGCGGTTTGGGGCAGTGAGCAGGTGTCCAAGTTGAGTATTGGAGAAGAAGAAATGTAAAACCACTATTTTCTTTTATAAATGAAGGATGAGGTAATTAGCATTTTATTAAATGTGGTTTTCAACATCAGATCTAGGGATTCTAAGTATAAACGACCAGTTGGTTGGAAGTTGTCGAAGAATGAGGTGGACAGAGAGCTTGTTATATGCTGAGGTGTTTAAATTTCAAAATTAATTTTCATAAAGTTAAAATTTTGGTTATTAATAATAGGGGAATAATAATGTATATTAAATCAAAAACATTTATGAAATGTTAACGATATATGAGCGTAATTTTCTGTATATATGTTTGCCAACTTTTCCAGCATTTATTTTAATATAAAGAGCGGGAGATATTTATTTAAATAAAGCCCTGTTTGAACAATGGATATTTGGGTGGGGCTTTATATTGTTCACATGGGATATTTAAAATATTCTGGTTTAATAATAGAGGTTGTGGGTTATTTTAAATAAAGGTTTTAAATAACTATAGGTGGATACATTTACAGAGTTATATATTGGGGGGGCAATAATTAATAATTAATGAAAATAAAGGGATAATGTAATGAAAAAAATACATTAACAAGTGATAAAAAAAATACAACATTCATTTTTATTATAAATTTCTAGTTAACTTCGTGATTATTCCACATTTGAAGTTTTATGAATATAATTTTGGTGAGATGATGCAAGTTTTCACTTTACTAAATGCCTAAAAGTGTTTTTATGAAAAAAAGATTATCAATTATGAATAGAAAGGCCAATCACAATGAATATGGAGTCACGTGTGTGATAATATTTTAATAAACAATCATTATAGGCACATACAGTTGGTCCCCAAAGTGGAAAATGCTAGTACTTTTCTGATAGTTTGAATCTGAATATTTGGAGAGAATGACAGTGATTTTCTTGATGAGGCTTTGTGCTGATTTCTCATTTCATCTACATCTTTATTTTCTAGCATTTACACTTCATTTTCATGGTTGCATTTAGGCTTGCAACCTTAAAACATTACCTATTTTAAGTATCAAAGACTTTCTGTATCTAGTCTACCTTATTTCTGTGAACTCATATTATTTATTAGGCATATCCATTATTCTCTACTTATCTGCGATTTTTTTAAGTTTAAAAAGTACATTTAACATATCTGTATTCTCCTCCCAAACATGAAATTCAAAGCATGAAAAGTTAGATTTAGGTTATGGCAATCTCATGGATTACTTTGTGAATTTATTGACAATCTGCACCTAATCAGCTGTTCTTACTGGTGGGAAAAATGGTAATGGCATTTTGACTTGCTCACCTTTCCGATTATTTTCATTGCTGCTACTTTTGGGTATATCTTTTCTAGAATCTATTGATTATTCTTTTAGGACTTTTTACCTCTTTCCAGTTTTATTATTTTCATTTTAAATGTGGGAAAACAACTTATGGAAAACAAAAGGCCATCTCTACATGCCCTGAACCTCAAAGTCAATTCAAAATTTATCAACCCTATTTTATTGGGACTATGATGTTCCATAGGATGACATTTCTGGTGAAATGTCGAGAACTTATAGATCAATAACTTTGGGTGCCATTGTGATGTTGACCAGCATCTTCAAATGTCTTTAATTATTCATATGATATGCCTCTAGAATCTTAGGACCTTCTCTCTGAAGCCTTAATTTTGTAGGGAAAACATCTAATCTAGTCTAAAAATACATAGTGTATATGTCTGATAGTCAGTGGTATTCATATTTGTTAACTCGGGAGGTAGTAGTGCTTCATCATTACTACTTTGCATTTAATCCCTTCTTGTGATACATTATGTTCTGACTCAAAGAAAAGCATTATTGCCTGTGTCCCATAAATCACTAAGGTCCTTTCCATATGAGAATCAAGTGCCTATGCTTACTTTATCTTTCCTCATGCAGATACTCATTTTAACACTTTGTCTCTGTTGAAGATATCTTCCTTTCTCTTGTAAAAATTTTCTTGATCTTGTCTGAATGACTTGAGACTTGATATAAACGTCTTCCTTGTTGTAATACAGTAATGAATGATTTGAATTAGATATTCTTTTTGGTCCATTTGTTTCAGCACAACTATGGATTATTTTATTGTTTGACCTCTGGGGAGGATGGAAGCCAACATCCATTTCATAGACAAGTTGGTAGAGGGAGGCTAATGGATTTTTTAGCTAAGTAAGTCTCTCCCACTTACATAAGGCATTAACTAACTTCTTATTCCAATCTTTTATTATTATAAAGTAGTAATTTTTTGATGATGTTAATAAGGCGCTCTTGTTTAAGGATTCAACTAAGACCATTACGAGGTAATGTCGATAGAATAGCTAAGAGTAATATGTGGTATTTTGTGGCAAAGTTCGTCATTTTCTTGGATTTGTGAATGTTGCATTGTACGATAATTATCTGGGACATCCAAATCTTGAAAGAATATTTAATTTTCTATAAAGGGAAATAATGACAATGTCATGACTTATAGAGTTGTAAGCTTCAATCCACCTTGGTAAAATATTGGTGGATGTCAAAATCCACTTATGTTGGCACGAAGATGGAGGTCGTTCACCAATGAAGTCTAAACTCAGTACCTTTAGAAATGGCATTCAGTTGAAATAAAGGCAAGGGTGGCAGTTTTTTTCTTCACCTAAAAATTTGGCACTTGTGACGGAGGTCACATATATTTTTGCACATCGACAAACAAGCTAGGCTAGTAAAAACCAACTCTCGGTACACGTAGTAGTCTTCTAGTAAAATGTCTATCACATCCTAGCAAATTATGATATTTTTGACTTCTTCCTTTAACAAACAATTTAATAAATCTATATGATCTCTGTCATTTTTTCATCTTCTTCCTTTAACAAACAATTTAATAAAATCCATGTGATCTCTCAAAAATGCATTGTCTAAATACAAAATCATGCTGCCTTTAGTTTTAAAAAATACGAAACTTTGGTTCTTAATGTCAGGAGGAGGAGCTTGTAATTTTAGTAGTACAATATATTCTGTATACACGAGGTAAGTATATGAAAGGGCTTCTTGATGGTGAATTAGCCATCTGCTTCTTGATCATCTATTTAGGCAATAAAATTTATGTCTAGACATTAAGGTCCAGGCACTAAGTTTGGCCAATCACTTTACCTTTGATGAGTTTTGTGGGTTTGATCTCTATGTTTATGTTCTGAATAGTGGCAAGTCATACCTATTATGGGGACCATCAAGTAAGTATCTTTCTGAAATTTGGGGGACATAAACAGCAAAGTGTAAAAGTGAGAATATAATTTCTGAAGTTTAATGACCTTTACCAAAGCTAAGACTTGTTTTTTTTTTCTCCATAGTCTTTAGCACTTCAGAGAATAAGGTCTTTCAAAGAAAGCATGTAGGATATTAAATCCACAGTGTTTCTATAGGTAAACTACAGAAGTGTTGTGTTATAATGAATAGAAAAAAATTAGCAAAATCCTTCTTAAAGTCTAGACTTATTAGGACTAGAGTTTTTGGTTAGGGCACAGGCAGTGAGTCAAATAGTGTTGCTAATATTCATTTAAAACAAAATATTTTTAACATGTTGTTTGATTCTCTAATTATACAGGCTAATTGGATATGAATCTTCTTAAAAAAATTAATCTTACAAGGCTTGTAACTCTAATGTTTCTTGGGTGGTGATGTTAATAATTGCTTCTATCCTAATAGGTCTTGTTCCTATTTGATTCTTCTTTAGAAATTATGTGACCAAGTAACTTTCACATGTAATCCAAATAAACTTTTCTTAGGGTTTAAAGAATGCTAAATTTCTAGCATTTAATGAAAACATCCTAGGATAGTCCAGGTATTTCATTATAGAGTTTGGAAAACACAATATAATCTAAGTAAATCACTAATCATGCATTTCACTTTGCAAAAGCTATGTCCATATCTATTTGAAAGTTTCCCTTGCATTCATTAGACAAAAATATCTTTTTACATACATAAAAGTACTGAGTAGTAATCATTTTGGCTTGATCTTCTTTTTGGACTAAAATACGGTTGTATCTGAAAAACCATCTAAAAGTGAAATCCTAAAAAGACAAACATACCCTTTGTAATATATGATCATTTTAGGTAAAGGGTAATTATCTTTTAAGGAAACTTTGTTTAGATTCTAAAGTCAACATATTAATCTCTTGTTTTTCTTTTCTTGTTGGAATGGGTTGGAAATCCCAATGAGAATGTCTGATTAGTGCAATTATCATGCATCATACATTCTATTTTCATACTTTCTATCAAGGAAAAATGACAAATGAGGATTAATTCTTCTCAACTTTTGTTTAAAAGTTTGCAGATCTTCTTTTTGGAATTTTGTAGCTGAATTATGTTGGTATCCATGGGATTTGAGATCACCTCCATAACAACAAAAACATCTTGATATTAATTTTAAAGAGCAATATATTTATTTTCTTTCCATTAGGAAATAAAGTTTTGGAAAGTTTGATTATTTTGGGTTTTAACTCTTGTACCAATATTGCATTCTTCTATATCAGTCTAATGACTCCATTTTGGGTTTCTAGCTACATCATTTGAGTCAAAAAAATCTTCTGGGGGTAAACCTTTGGGTAAGAAATTATCCTTAAGATTCAATATGTATTCATATAATAATTCTTAAATATATCTTTCTCTAAATTATCTATATTTGAATGACTAAAATCTGAACAGTTTTTAGAAAACTTTACTTCTTTACATATGTTATTCGAATCAATTTCTGATAAATCTTGATCTATAGTACAATCTATGTCTCTTCTGAGTTTTAAATTCTGTCATTGTTATTAAACTTGCCGTCTGTTATCTTGAAAAAAAATTTGCCAATATTTGAGGGTTATCTAGAATTATTGGTCTATGCTCCAACTTCAGGTAGTATATATGTCATTAGGTTGGAGATAGTAGAGTTGCATGTACCTTAAAGGTTGCTAGGCAATGTGAGGCATGTATTTTTTTTTCTAGGTACAAAACAAATTGCATTCAATAAATCATTAATTAAATCATATGAGTGTCTATGTATTGGCTTAATCAAGGATTGTAACAAAATACTCCATTTATTTGTTTTATGATCAACTCTGGGGCTCTCCATGGTGTGTCTTTTCCCTTTAAGTTCCTGTGTTTGGAGTCCTAGAACAGGGCTTGATATGACCATATTATTGGTACATTTGTGCATAAATGAGATAGGAGTGATGTGACTTATGTTTTGTAAATGTGGTTTTAAGCCGTGAATCAAGTTGAGACAAAATGGCAAGATTAGGATTGTAGGAAGTTACATAGGAAAGGGTGATGTAGGGCTTGTTATATAGGCGGTGTTTAACTTTATAAATTAACTTAAACTAAAGTTAAACTTTGGTATATAATGGCGGGGGGGGGGGGGGGGGGGGGGGGATAATATAATGTATATTCGTCAAAAAATTTATGAAATGTTTCTTCTAAATACATATGTACGGGCGTGCGTTTTAATATGTGATTTTTAAACGCTTTTTGACATTGTTCAAAAAATATAAGGGAGTAGGATATTTATTTAAATGATATTTGATAATGGGGATGTTGAACTTTTATGTTATACACATAGGACAACATTTCAAAACAGTGGCTCTGGATTTAATAAAATAGAGGGTTTGTGGGTTATTTTAAATATAAGGGTTTAATAATATGAATAGGTCTAGCTTTTAGGAGTTATTTAATAAATAAATAAATATTAATTAATATAAAATAAAGGATAATGTAGTAATGGAAAGCTATGACAACTAAGTAAAGTAAAAAAAATAAAGCATTGGTTGCATTTATGACTTCACTGCTTGGGATAAATACATTTGAGGGTTTATGAATGATTTTGAAAGATGAAATTAGTTATTTAGGGTTTCACTTTTACTGACAAAAATTGGTTTTTCTTAGGAAAAGTTATGTTATAGATAGAAGACAATGCTAATTTGAATATGGATTATTGGCAATTAATATTTTAACCAAGCAGATCATTGAACTTGAGTCCAGATTACAAAAATGTGGAAGAAAATATACATGACCTTTTTCTTCGATAGTTTAGAATAACAATCTTGGAGGGATGGAAATTAGTGATTTTTCCTAATGATGCTTTCCTTACATTTGCTCCATTGCTTCCACTTACCCATCTTTGTTTCTAGCATTTTTATTATTTTCATGAGTTGCATTTAGGCACAGCCTGAAACATTTTCTTCAAAACATAAAGCACTCCCAATTCTGTATTTTGCTAGAGAGCTGATTAATTGTTGTTGGGCTCCTCATTATTCTCTACACTATCCTACATTATTTCAAGTTCAAAGTAGCTGACATATCTTATTCTCTATCTAAAACATGAAATTCAAAGCAAGTTAAGTTTAAATGGCCCTTAATCATGGATTATGGCATTTATTGACAATACGCACCACTTAATCAATGTGCAGTAAAAGTAAATGTTATTGATTTGTGACTTGCTCACTTTAGGGTCTTATTTTCTGACTTCTTTTTATTTTGGGGTATATCTTTTCTAAGTCCTTTGATCATTCTTTTGCAATTTTTACCCTCTTTTCGTTTTTATTATTTTAACTTTTAAAATATGAGAGAAACAACTGAGAAAAGCAAAAGTGTGCTTTATTACAAAACCTTCTAACAAAATCATTCAATATTTATGAACCTATTATTATAGGGGACCTAACTAAAAGTGATGGTGAGAAAAGAGAAGGGGGGCTTCTCAAGCAAGATAGGAAAGGTATGATAAAGAGTAAATGAGGCTTATCATTTGTCAAATTACTACAATATATATTCTGCTTGAACTTCTGTTAACGTATATTTTTGTCTCTCACTCATACGTATATATATATATATATATATATATATATATATATATATATATATATATATATATATATATATATATATATATATATATATATATATATATATATATATATATATATATATAGGATTTTTAGCTATGTAGTTAAAAATTGAAGCGTAAACAATTATTCTTTGTCTCGGAAGAAATTTGCTTGTGGGTCATTGTATGAAGAGAAAGAGATGAAATGAGATAATGACATGAAATAATTAAATAATTGATGCTAGAAGTGTATATCAAATGAATTTAGAAAATATACAGCCATTGTGCCCTAATAGTTTGAGTTTCTTTGATCAGTTAGGAAAATATTGATGCAGTGGGTGCCATGTAAGAGGATACACTAAAAATAAGGACTGGAACAACTTAATAGGTAATTATAATTTATTTCTCTACATTTTTAAATTCATATTTCACTTTTGAATTGTAACATCCCTGCCTGTGCATATTTTCCAATTATGTCTGGGTTAACTTAGACACATATATGTGTATTTCCACTTTTATGTATAAGGTGCATTTTTTCCAATCTATGTGGGCATATGGACATCATTTTTGCACAAAGGATTTCAATGATGGATGAATGAAACAAGACTGTGGAGTGGAAGTCAAGTTCGACCAATCTAATCGCACTAACCAACGTGATCAAAACCTAATGTAATGAAATTAGGTTATGTTGGAAAGATACACGAGAAAATTCAAGTGGAATTATCTTCATTCCAATGTGTTATTTTTAGGTGCAAGTGGTGGGACACCTTTGATCAGAATAATATAAAGGAATATCGTGATAGTGGGATGATACCTATCAACTCTATAAAGATGTGGCATAAAGCTAGGGAGATTTATGTTTTCCCAAAAAAATGTAACTAGGTGTTTTTTTTACCCAGATGTGTAAGATAGGGATTGGTGGTTCATATTAAGACACGACGCTAGATCGAAATATGTTTTTGAGAATGATAATGTGATCATTCCAAGCATCAAGGAAGATAATCAAGGTGATGAAAATGGAGAGCGATATGTACTTGTATTATTTCATCATTTATACTATTATTGTATGTTTTTATTTTTCGTTATTTCTCAAAGTATTTCCAATTCCTTATGCTCCCTCTGCTACATGATTGACATATAAAGTACAACAACCTCATGCATAAAATATATTTTTTTTTATTAAATGAAAAATGTATTTATGAATATGGAAACATAACTTTAAATTTAAAAAAACTAAACATTATCAGTGCGCCAAAAGCTCTGTCATGCATCGGGTTTGATGCTCTGTAAAACAAAATTGCATCGTAGATGGTGCACACATACCTATGGCTTTTGATTGTTAGTTCACAAAGTTAAATTTTCTTAGTGGTGCGCATGTACAACATTTTTATACTAGTACGGAATGCTATCAAATGTGCCGAGATATAGCTATATTTTTAAGTATTATTCAGGTGGTGCAATGGGTAAATATGTAATGCTGCAGAATGAAATAAAACATACCAATACTGCATATTTTGTGATGGTGATTAAGAAAATTTGTTACTAACGTTTCAAATAGGCATGGTGATGCAATTTTGTTTCTTGTTTAGATTATGTAAAATAAATATCTATTTTTATGTATTTGTAAGTAAAATATTTAAAGTAGACATGTCTTTATCATTGTGAACATGATGTAATATTAGCAAGGAGAAATGTCATGAATTTTATTTGATGCTCCTAGTGATAATTTAATTTTGTATTATTTAACTCATGTTGTGTAAAGTTAAGTGGCGAGGCTCACAATAGTAAATAAAGAACCAAAATAACATCAAAATGTTATATCATAACCTAGAAAAAGTTCACTTGCCTCTTTAGGAGAACTTCCAATAGAGAAAATCCCCAACTATGATGACTTGATCACAAGCCTTGTTGCATTTCTTGCTCCTCATTTTAGAAGGGTACTTAATTTAAATTGGTAAGAGTTGCTATAAAGATTAAATTTAAATTGCTTGAAAATCTCATAAATTTAGTAATAAAATACATTTTATAAAAATAGAATTTTTTAAGTTGTATTAAATCTAAATTAATTGCGTCGAGAGACGCTCTACAACTCAGTATGGGAGAGATGTTGTCACATAATGTTACATTTAAAAATAGTAAAATAATAATTGAAATTAAAAAATTAAAAATAACAATAAGAAAAGAAATTAATATAGGTATATTTTAAATACTTCAGTTACACTGCTAACTGTGCAAATTTATAGAGATATAATGTATTTGAAAGCGAGGAAAAAAAAATTTGGCTTTTATTATGAGGAAGACATGTAATGAGTAAAAAAATATACTTTTGCACAATGAAAAAATGTAATTTTAAAAATAAAAAATAATATTGTTGATATTACGTACTTGTAATTCATTCCTATTCTATTTTACATGTAAGTATTTAAAACAAAAATATGTTTATGATAAAATAAAAATGTAAAATGTTTCAATGTGTAGTAGTAACATAAGTTTATAGATACTTTATATAGAGAAAAATAAAGTAATTTAAATTGATTTTTTTAGTTTTATTTATTTTCACTTTAGCAAGAAAGGTTGGAAGAATTCTTATTCCATTAATGGGGGAGAGGGGAGGGGGGAGGGGTGGTTTGGGGTGGGGGAGGAGGGGGGGATAACCCCCCCCCCAAACTCCATGTATACTATATTAGCGGAAAGATAATACACATACCTTCCGGTACGGAAAAGTTGTAGATGTAAAGATTTCTATGCAAGACATTTTTTGGTTAAGAGTGGAAAAGTTTACATTATATTTTTAATGGTTTCCTCTGTTATAGCCCTGTGTTGATGAGGACGACGAAACAAGACCATTATTACTAGTGGCATCATCGGTTGACAATATAGTGTTGAAAAATCTAATCCATGTAGATAATGACTGATAGGGTCAGTATTTGTTACAGGTTGTACTATTACTTGAGATTAAAATGATGATAACTCAGCCACATGAGGCTATTTATATCATAAAATACTCACTCTTTTGTGTTCTGTGGAAATAGTATAATCAAGTCTATGCAAATCCATTTTGTAAATCGGTGTACATTCATTATGTATATGGTGTCTAGGTTGCCTTCTGACCTAGATATTTCTTATCTGGAGTAATGATAGTCACACGTAAGTCAAAGATAATATGATGAGGATGTCTCGTAAATGTGTTATAGATATGAGCCAAATAAGAGACAATAACATACTGAGACCACACGGCACTAGTAATGAAAGTGGAGTAGATTGAAAACTTTCAAATATAAATAGTATCTATGGATAGGAGATTCTTTAATTCTCGAGGGATTATTAATAAATAATGGAGGGCAATGAAAAACTGACAACCATGATAAGTAAAGCTATAAATTGGATCTAATTGAATTCTTATTCAAACTCAAACAAGGAAATCTAGTGAATGAACCTTTTACAAAGAATTAGAGTTATATTTGTGTTATAATCGAGTTCATAATTTGTTCTACCGGATGAGAAATGTGCAAGTTTTGGGAAAGACGAAATTCAAACAACATTGCGAGTCAGCTTGCGGTGTCGAGTGCTACAACTACGAAGTTGCACCTACACAAATTAGTGAAAGTTGTGGAATGATGGTTTTCTAAAAACCATTAAAGCATTATGGAAAAACAAAAACAAAATGGGATGAAAAAAATACGGATAAACGGGAGAGGTGAGATACTTTGTTACAACAAATCTGGGGTTTAGTCTCACACACATATGTACAATGAAACCGCAGTTGATTTATTTGGCTACAATTTTTTCCTGAACTCCTTGATGTCAAACTAGACACGGATCACATAGCCTATTTTTCTGCAAGTATCGGGAGTTGAACTCTCTTTCTTACAAGTTTAAACTATTATAAAATTCTCTCATGTCATTTCGTACTCCAACTTGAGGATCAACCACCTTATCTAAAATTTACCTTTTAAGGCACATGGGTGATTTCCTCTTAGGCTTAGTTTTTTATTGTCCCACTTTCGGTTGACTGGCAATGCGGGTCCTGTGAGAAAAACGTTCCCCAATCACTTAGCACCAAGATTTGACACCTACATCTTGCTTCCTAGCAGAATTCTTGGTTCATGGATTTCATCAGATTCTACTCTGATAGCATTTTGAAATTATGAGAATTTGGTAGCTATGACATTTACTATTATGCAACAACATAACCATTGACCTCCTCATTTCAACCTGCCAAAAAAAAAAAACTCATACATTTAAACCAACGGGAAAACAAATCTTCTTGGGTGATGCCATTTTCTCAAATCCAAGGATGTCCCTACATCAATGGAATATGATTTTGGTGGATTGGTGTCACTATTGGATGCTTATATTTTCTAGATATGTTCTTAGATTGCGATATTATGTGATAATTTTGATGGCCTCTCTCTTGGTATACTTTGAAATTTGATTGTTTTGTTGGAATATTTTGTAATATAAACCATAATATTTTACATTTCAAGTTCTGATTCCAGGTGAAATGATTGATGTTTGTGGGTTATTTTATGTGTTTCCAACTTCCATATGAATTAATTTGTAGAATGAGAGAGATCACATTATCTAGATGATTGTGTGTGAAGAGATATCGACACATGAATCTAGTTAGAATCTGCCTAAAAGAATCATTGGAATGTATTAGTTTATGAAAATATATTTAATCTTCGTTTAATCAAGAGGGAGATGATAATGACATTATTGTGTAATTAATGGTGAGATTGAGAGTAAATATCTCATAATTGATGGTGATCTGTATTAAAATTTGAAGGAAAATCATGAGGGATAGATCCGTTGAAGATCTTAGCCTGCATTGAGAGGTATGTAAATTTTCATTTATTTATGAAAACCAATTCGAAATTATTGAATTGAGTGTAGAGTATAGACTAAATGATCAAAAGGTAGAGAAGAATTTGTGCATGTGGAATGGACATGTAAATATTTTAAAAAGGTTTACAATTAAAATTAAGTTCACCCTGTATGAGAAAAGTTGAAATCCACAAAAGCATGTAGGCTCCAAGAAATTGTATGGAGTTTATGTTTTTGGTGAAATTATTAGCATTTAGTGCATTGTGTATGCCATTGTTTATATATTAAAAAATCAATTATAGAGTGTTTGAGAGCATGGCTCCAAGAAATTGTATGGAGTTTATGTTTTTGGTGAAATTATTGGCATTTAGTGCATTGGGTATGCCACCATTTATATATTAAAAAATCAATTATCGACTAGTTGAGACCATGAGAAATTTCCAGTGCATGGTCATTCACAATTTATGTGGATTTAAAGTGTGATATTTCGGTAGACCTTTTTGAAACATGAGACATTCATTGGTGATGTGTAGTAAAGTGTGAAATTTATGAAGGGTATACCCTTAAAGGAAACTTATGGTTGAACAACTTATAATAATGTAAGTTGAGAGATAATGAGTGCTTAGCTATGAGAGATAATAAGTGATTAAATATTATATTATTTATATTTTACGAGAATGTTAAATCTTTGGGTGCTTAAAACATAAGACTTATGTTTGTTAAAATTTGAATCTCCACTAGAACCCGCATTGAGGGCCCTACTTAAAGAATTTTTTAGAGGAGTATGAACTCATAATGAACACGCCTAGAACCCAGTTCATGAGAATAATGAGTAATTTGTACATTTAGGTCTCTGGATAGGGGTGAATGCATGCCCAGGCAGCCACGATGAGATTCATTTTGTGAGTTCATAATGGTGTCCACACACACACACACACACACACACACACACCAATGCAACTCTCTTATGGGGTGCAGAAGAAAATAGATTCATGCATACTTCATATATAAGTAAACAGTTAATCAAACCTCTGTTTTGGATGGTTAGTCCAAACGAGGAATTGTTTGGTTGTAGTTAGCTACTTGAAGTGGAGTGAAAATAGATAAATAGCAGCTACAATTATGAGTGTAATTTTCAATGCAAAACCCTACCTCTTTATATGTGGATATAATGGTCTATTATTATATCAAAAAATGGTCATGCCTTGAGCAAACTTATCTGATGTGAAAATATATGTTTCCTTTCATGATCCTCTTTGCGAAGCAAAACTTAAGTTGGTTGTTTGTTCCTATTTTATAATAATATTTTTTTTTAGCTGAAATAATGATTAGAGATCATAATAGAGGAATTACATAAAACAAAACCGTTTGTAAGGACAAAGAGGTAAAATTTCTAAAATATGTATAGGTATTGGAACATACATTTTCAAAACTTTAGAACAAAAAATAACAATGACAAGTTTGAGTTGCAAATCTTAGATATTGCGGATCCATGTTCAAATTGCATTTAATTTAGGTTAGGGTGACATATGGAAAATTGCTGCCTCCAAAACTTAGGTCCGATTTGAGCTAAATTTGGGGCTTCAGTCTCTATCATCCTTGACTATCCAAATGTGAGAAACCATAGACCGTTAAGTTTTGAAGGCGTGATCTTGACCACTTAGAAGAATAGTAATCACCTTTGATGGCATTTTCATTTCATATTTTTCCACCAGATTTGTTAATGTTTGATTTTGAAAAAGGTCAGGATGTAGTTTTAATGTTGCATTTGAAGAGGGATTTATTCAACTCAAATCGTTTTCTTTGAGTTGAATTCATTCAACACATTTCTTTAAAGGGTGCTACCTCAATGGAAGAGCAACTGCTTTGCAAGCAGAAGGTTGGTGGTTTGATTTCGTCGTGACCTAACATGAATTAATCGTTGAAGAAACAAAAATATTGATATTCTATATTTTGTTTCCAAAGATATTTTTTTATTGTCTCCAGAGAGAAAATAACTGGGGTTAAATACATATTGTTTCTATAAACACTACTAGAAAATGATGAAATTAGTGACTAGGTGACTAAAAATGTTAGTCACCGCAATTATTTCAAGTGAATTACTACTAAATTTAAGCAATTTTAAGTGACCAAACTAAAAATGAATAACTTAAATGACTAATTTAGTCTAGGGATAAAATATACGACTAAATAATAAGTGAATAAACTAAAAGCGACTAACATAAATGAATAATTTAGTCTAGGATTAAAATATATGACTAGATAATAAGTGACAAAATTAATAATGATTAACATAAATGACTATTATAGTCCAAGAATAAAAATATGACCAAATAATGAGTACAACAAGTATATGAATTAGTCATTTATGTTAGTAATTTTTAATTGTATCACTCCATAAATGGAAAATTACAATTTTGATACTAAAATGTTACATTTCACTAAAGGGGTCTCTGAATCCAACTGCAGTGTTAAAATTTAGAGACAAATGGGTCTTTGAATCCATCTACAGTGTTAAAATTTTGAATACTCTTTTGTCTCTAAAGTTTAACACTACAAATGGATTCAGAGACCCCCTTCTTTGAATCCATCTGCAGTGTTAAATTTAGAGACAAAGGGGTCTCTCAGTCCATCTGAAGTGTTAAAATTTAGAGACCCTCGTCCACAATGTTAAAATTTAGGTAGATGGATTCAGTGACCCCCTTAAAGGGGTCCATGAATCCATCTATAATGCTAAAATTAGAACACTTTTATATATTAATAGTTTCTTTCTAATTCAATGTATGAGGGATATTTGTAAATTTTTCAGTGTTTAATATGGATTTGATATGTAATATTTTAGAAAATATTAATAATAAAAATAATTAAATGTATACAAATAAGAAAAAAATATGAGTGGGCATATTTTAACATTTTAATACGGAGAATGTGAATTATTAATAAAATATTTCAATGCCAACTACCTATATATTAATATACCAACTACCTAGATCCACCAAACGCCTAGAGGGATCAAATCTATTTTCACTCAAAAAAATGTTTGCATCTTAAGATATTTGATCCCTCTTGGCACTTGGTAGATCCAGAGTTAAGATGGATCTATGTTGCAGGTTATAAAAAAATTCTAACTTAACGTTTTTAAAATTTAACAACAGATTGAATTTTATAAACCAATATTGAATTAGTTAAATTGTATTTTTGAATAATCTATTATTAATAATATTTTATATTAAAAATTGGATGAGCTACACATTTTCATCTTTTTAAGAAATAACTAAATTATTTTACCTTTAATTATTTTATCATTATGAGTATTGAAATATTTTACTAATTAAGTTAGATTGAATATCAATGAACTATCTAAGAAATAGAAAATTATTTATCTTAATTTTACAATCATAGTTTAAACTGTACTAAACTTTGTAATTATAAAAATATCTTTGCATTTTTTTAAAGCAAGTCGTTTTACATGAAATTTCATATATAAACGTTCGATATAAATTCACCAATACTTAATCTATAATAAACATCATTTAATAAAAGTAAACATTATGACGCTAATCATCTAACAAAAATAAATATATTCTAAGATACACATTCTAATTCACTTCCATCACCTAATTATATACACTTTTATTAACACATATAAATGTCATTTTCTAGCAAAAAAATCTAATAATCTAACAAAGCACCATCATCGCGATCATATCTAACAAAACACAAAGATTGTAATCTAACATCATCACCACACACATTCTATAATTAATATAAATATCATGTCAAATAATTTATATTACGTACACATCTATCTACAAGCACATTAAATGAACATATCTAACATGACCTAACAATATACACCTCAACACCAACATATAAATTAAGTACATAAACATGAACAAAAAAAATGCACCATATATGTATGTATGTGTGTATATATATATAAGTCAAATAACTACATCATGAATTCAAATAAGTGCAATCAAATATTAGAAACAATAGACATGGTAGTGCTTATAGCCTGGTTTGCAGTAGAAGACGATGGATGTTCAACTACTACCTGATCATGTACGTTTTTTGAACTCAGCTTAGGTGGAGGAATAAGAGGTGGTTGGTCTACAGTATAATGTGTCTGGTCTATAAGAGAAGGTGTTCAGTCTTCTTTATCAGGATAAACATACGACACATCCTCTAGCTCTAGCATCTCATCATCAAGCGACTGACGAGCATGTGTACTACCAGAAGGATCACCGACACCCTAAAAACCATGATTTGATGGGGTGAAATCACCGGAAGAATCATCATCACGATCCTCATCATCATGATCATGATCATCACCCTCATCATCATCATGACCACCCTCATCTGAAGGATGTGCTGCTGCATGATGCCCAACAACCCTCATCACTGTTAGTAAAGTAATAGCTCCTATGACACGCTGCATAAGATACATTAAATCTCGCATACATTCCATGTAGATATCCATGAACATCGGAGATGTGTTGATATCTAGAGGCCTCGCAGGGCAGAATTCATGTCGAACCAAAACTCTAGCTAATCTATCACAATAGTCCATTCGAAATTTCACAGCAGTCCTCCTCCCCAAAAACCCACACCCCCTAGAGGATGTGCCTCACCCTCTTGGGCCTTTCCCATATGCTTATATCCTCCATTTGGTGGTGGGGGAGAGGCATGTCCGCATCATATGAGCCGATGTATACAAGATATATAGTACACAAATATAATTAGATAATTTCATTAGAATTTTTACTAAAACAAGTTAAAAAACATGCTAGAATAATTTTTTTTCTAATTCATTAAAATAATAAAACGAAACTAGATTAATTTAAAGAAAACACTAATATTACCTCTATCATCAAGAGGCTTGGTTGCTATGAAGAATATGTTAGGATACCCTTTCCAATCAATCCCCTTGTATAGATACACCAAAAATATACACACATGGTCATTCACACTAGCTAGTAGTGCTAGTTCTTTGTCCAATATACTGGTCAAAAACTCCGGCATGCCCCTCTTAGCCATCATCTGCCCCCACATGTGCATCGAGACTTAGTGATCGGCCTATGATGGAAACAATAAAATGTAGGACTTTTCTCCATGTTATATGTAATAATAATCTACAAATAAACTAAATTCCCTAAGTGTGGTGTTCCTTCACTCAGAACAACAGATGAAAGACAACTACTATTTTATCTAAGACAAATAGATACACAGAAAGGTAAAGGAGCCTACCTGTGATTATTTCGCTCTCCTTCTCCTTCTATCACTGTTGTCGTCACTCTCAATCCAACTCAAGCTGCTAGATCGATTCGTGCAATCAAAGACAGAGAACAACAAACAACATACAATGTACAAGTATCTACTTATCTTAATCAAATCAAACTGATTAGATCTGAGAAGACATACATCATCAAGAATACATTTCACAAGATATAGACATATGTATTGAGAAAATTAACAGATATATTTATTAATAGAGTAGGAGGAGAAGATTACAACCAATGGATCGATTTGTCGTTAACTTGCTCCAACTTCATTCCAGCCTCATCACATCCAACATAATCTCAACAACATATCAGTACTTCCACTCTATTATAAAATGAAAATATAAATGCATAACTTTGAAAAAAATTATTCCTTCATAGCACTTAGATGAGTGCTCAATTTATAGGGAAACTGATGGTAGTTTATCATTGAATGAATTTCTAATAATAGGTAATAAATGTTTCCAAGTTCAGAGGTGGTGGATGGACACTTGGATTTGAAGTATGACACCTATGGACTATTATAGAAGGCATTGGCCATGTGGCGATTCCTGGAACAATGATGATTTCACTCCCAGGTGACCAACACACCCTTGAGAGTTGGTAAGTGCACTTCAGTGTGCCCTTTCATGGAGGTATTGGCACTGCAACGCAGTTAGTCCCTTGCAAAGGAGTGTTGGTGAGTCAGTGGGTCATATAATATATACTTAAAACCTTGGACATCTCACAATTGAAGCCATGAAAGGAATGTCTTCTCTTAGGGCATATAGAAACTGAAATATAAGGGGATGATAGACCCTATTCATTGGACCTGGGTAATGATGCCCAATTTGACCAGGTCTTGGGGGATGATGCCCAAATTAACCTATAACAGCTACCCCCTAAAGCATGAAGTCAAAATAATAATAGTATTTGGATGAGATGATTTACGATGTGATGAGTAGGATCTGAAGTGGACAATGACCTGCATAAAACTTGCAATACATTACATCATGATATTTTTCATCTTGATCACGAATTTCTGAGGGAGGCATACCCATATTCAACACTTAAACTATCATAACATGTACATAATTCTGAAATTCATCTACAGTAGAATGTTTCCCGATATAGACATGCCTATAGATATAGGCCCATCTTCAAATGACGATATGTATGTAAAGCCATCGTACAGATGATGTGTACAACAATCTTGAAATCGCAGCCCGGATGGATGAAACTAGATCCAGGGTCTTCTTACCTCGTTCACTCAATTGTTCAGGTAAAATTCTAACCATGCGAATATATTATCTGAAGTCGAACATGAGAAGACATCGTCTGATTACTAGTCAATGATGTGAGTTGTTAACAGACGTGAGAGAACCACCATTGATGTTAATGGTTCTCAAGGTACTATAGTACAATTTGCAAGGCGTGAATAGATGATTTGATGTCAAACACCAAACAAAATATTTATTTCAAAGGTCCAGAAGTGAGAAACCTACCGATGATGTAGCAAGTCTCAGGGTACTAGAAGATTTATTTAAGTAAACTTTCTAGATGATGAGCTGATGTCGACAGGAAGAAATTTTATCGTGAAATAGGAGTAATGATTTCATAGACAAAATGTGACTTGATATAGCAATGTTCAGGGATGAATGTCATGAAAATGAAGGTTTATGAGTATTTCAGAAGATGATGAGGATTTACTGGATGACTTCTCTTGAACATATCGACGACACTGTAGTGAGTTGGCAGCATTTACCCAAACCGAAGTGATGGTGTGATTAATCATTAAGAATATTACCCAACCCAAAAGTCACGGTGATGGAGTGAAAGTGTCATGTTCAAGAGTGACCTGCTAGCATAAAGTGTTCTGTTCTTTTTCCCAAATTTTCCCCAGTCATTTTCCAACCAGTACCTCTTTATGTTTTAACAAGCTTGAGGAGGGTAACATATGCTTGAGCTATAATTCGACCCTTCGGGTGAATCCATCACTATTTAATAATTTTAACAAGTCTAGCGATAAATGAAACTCGATATTGGCATGATCGACAAGTCCATCTCTATTTTATGTTTTAACGAGTCTAACGACAGTGAAAACCCAGTCCTTTTTCATGTTTAGAGAGTTTGAAAAAGAGGACAAAAAGAAAACTCCATGAGTCCTTTTTCGTAAATTTTTCGCTCAGGTCAGAAAAAGTGTAAAACGATACCTGAGAAAATCTCTTAGCCATGTTTGACTAAGGTTTAACTTTTTCGTAAATAATCTATCTCTGTCCAGAAAAGGGTTAAACTTACACTGAGTAGATGTCATTTCATGTAATTTTACGAGCTCGAAAAGGCAAGTGCTCGACAATATTTTCACATTATCAAAGTCCGAAAAGAGGTAAAAGAAGACTCCAGGGGGTTCCTTTTTTCATAGTTATCGAAGCTCGAAAAAGAGATAAAAATGCGCTTCAAATCCTTTTTCATTTTTATCAAAGCTTGAAAAAGAAGGATAAAACTATTCTTTGTGGTCAAATCATTCTTGAATGAGTGTTCACGCTAAAATCATTGTATCAACTATAAAACCTGTTCAAAAAACCATCAAATGGATTAAAAATACCTGTTTCATAGCAAAAATAAATAAAAACCATAGTCACAACATTAAATACGATTTAAAATAATCAAATTAACTAATTAAAAGAGTTTTTACCATTCACTTTTACCATTCCAAAGTTACCATTTGAAAAGTAGGAGCTTTGAACCATTTTTCCCCTCGAACTTCAGTGATCGATTGTGACAGTTTCATTGAACGATTTCTCTTGCCGTTTGATCCAGGTTGGAACTATGAACCTTCTCTTTATTTTAGTATCATTTTCTTTTCATTTAATGGTCAATTTTTAGGGTTTTTAGCCCCTTAGGGTAAATATATCATGCTTTGAGTGTAACACACCCTTGAATGTTTAAATGTGTGTTGCAGTGCACTGAAATTGAAGGCCAGATGCACTGCAACGCTCTGTCCCTTGACCTGGGGTGCATTGGGAGTAATTATCATTTTTGTTTTTTTTCTGCGTGCCTAAAATTTCCAAAGTTTTTTACATGAAATGGATCCTAATGAAGCTTCTGATTGTGTTTCAGGGATTCATCAGATCAAAATGACTATTACATGGTGAGAAAGAGAACATGAAGAACAAAATATGATTTCCCTAAACAATCTGGGTACAGTAAGAGACCTCAGAGATTGTGGGTTGCTTAAATACTTGAGATTGTCGAGGATGAGGCTACAAATGGAACTATTGGAGTTCCTAGTTCGTTCAGGGGATTCAGTATTGTAGTATTTTCACATTGGGGACAAAGTGCTCCCAATATTGGTGGAGAAAATTTATTTTCTCACTAGATTATTGAGGCGAGGTTCTCCCATTTCCCTTGCAAGATCTGCTTTTGGAGGAAAGATAATGAGAGATTACATACTGTAGCACTGCCATCCAAAGATTGAACCAAGTAAAGATGGTAAAATAAACATCTATGACGTATGGGATTTGCCTTTGAGGACCATCCTTTTTACTATCGCAAAGCTTGCCGGTTCCGCTACACTACATGTGGCAAACATATCATACATGCAATATGCACTTGAGTGTTTAGAACCAACAGTATTTAACTGGGCTGAAGCTGTACCCTTTTAGATGAAAGAAAAACTGCCTAAAGCAAAGGGTGGAAGGAAGAATAATTTCAACTATGGCTCGATCCTAATTTCCTTTGCCTTAGAGCGGATTCCATTGATGCAACCACATAATGTTACATTGGGTATATCTGGCCCTAGAGATCCATAGATTCAAAGATGGGTTGAATTGATGTCTATACACGCTGTTCAATCAACCATCGTATTCTCTACTACATTATTTGCCTGGTTGAGACGACAAATGATCGCCATAGATCAATATGCATACATAGGCATAGATTTATGAGGATATCTAGACTTGATTCTACCAGACAACGCTCAATGGGGTGCAATTGGTAAGAATGTTTTGACCATGTTTTTTGATTTTTCTAAGGTTTCTACATGTTTTTGTATTTTTATGTTTTCCAAGACTAAAATAAAGTTTTAATGTACGCAAATGTGGGTTGAGTTCGACCAGTAGGTCAGCCAAAGCAGGGAGCAGACGAGCCAACAGAGAGGGCTGTTGGGAGAGAAGTCATTCGAGATTTAGATATGACCAAGATTCTTGCTAAGCTACAGAAGCACGTGGAGGGATTGAATATTGGGTTTCCGGATTTCACATTATTGGAGTTCCCAACTATTGGATACGGTTATTGTGTAGGATAGCTAAATCAATAGCTTTTTATCACAAGCATCGCTATTTTACTTTGACATTTTTCATACATTTTGAGGTCAAATGACCAATGTGTCTTGGGCACAAATTTTGTAAAAAGATATAGCTATCTATCTATTTGTTTTCAGTGTTTTCCTATGTTTATTGCGCAATCCTATTCAGTTATGTGATGTGAATTTAAAATATGTTTTTACGTGTGTTGCAAACATTGTCTGTTTAAAATATAATTCACTAAGGAATCAGTTAATGTGTTCAAATTCCTGGTAATGTGTTGATATTGAATGTAATCAAAATGTCTTTCCAAAAGTCGAACTCTTAGGAACATACGATGTAGTGTTGGGTTTCAGATAGTATAAACGCTAGTAAGTTGCCGTACAACAAGTTGTGATTCTAACCTAATGATGATGCAGTTAATACCAAATGAAATGACACTAGAGAGAATTTCGATCAACACGCTATACTTGGTGATATTGTTTGTATATCGACCGATACAAATCCCTTGAAAACTCACTAACTCAACACCTGGAGCGAAAATGGCCCATGCTGTAGAGGATATATTCTGCGTACTACGACTAGCACCATCAACGTACCCAACGAATGGTTCCAAAGATTCAGACATCTGCGATGAAATGTAAAGAGAATTACTAACTTCAAGAAAACTATAGAAAAACAAAATAAGATAGTAAATGCAAATAAAAAGCATATATACAATATTACAAAGGTTTTCTGCGCTCAACTAAGCATAGTAACGTTTAATATACAACCCATTTTGAGGCTGTGCCAATGGAATTCCATCATAATCTACTACCTCGTAGGCGCTCGTAGCCATAATTCTTTTGAAAATGTAGGGGGCATGCCATAGTGGCTCAAATTTTCTTATACCTATCACATAAGCTTCCTGATCATAAAGTAAGACTAGGTCACCTTCAGAGAAGATGCGAGGCTGGACATGTTGGTCATATTGCACCTTAATTCATCTCTTATGCACTTCGTTGGCCAATGCGGCTTCACGATGTGTTTCATCTATATGGATGAGGTTAAAAAGACACACTTCTTCAATAGAGATTTTAGGTAACAAGTCAACATCGAGTTTTAATGACGATATTTCACATTGGATAGGTAAGATAACTTCCATACCATACACCAATTGAAAGGGGCGAAATTCAGTTACACTTCTCACCGAGGTTCGATATGCCCACAAAGCCGAGTACATGATTAAATGCCAGTTTTGGTTATGAAATCATATCATTCGTTGAAGAATTCACTTAAGAATCTTGTTAATAGCTTCAACTTGTCCATTGGATTGTGGATAATAAGGAGTAGAATTATCATGTGACAATCGTAATTTGGCAGTCAAGTCATTCATTATGTGATTGCGAAAATTCTTACCATGATTTGTGACTATAGCTTGTGGAACACCAAACCGTGAGATGACATGATTGAAAAATAAAAATGCATCTATTTTTCCTGTGTTGTTGAATGTAGGCATCGCTTCGACCCACTTGGTAAAGTTGTCTATTGTGACAATAATATAACCATGCCCCCCGGATGAATGAGGGTTTCCGATCATGAAGTCAATGCCCCATTTTGCAATGGTCCCACAACGATAATAGGATGCATCAGCTCATGCAGTTTGTGTGGATTTTATGATCAAATATCTGGCACGCATGATAAATTCCGACCACAAGGATGCAGGCGCGAAATATGGTAGGCCAACAGTAACCAGCGCGAAGAATATTTTGCGTGGTAGCGTATCTAGACAATTGTCCACCACAAGCCCCATCATGAAAAATCATTTAAAATATTCTCAACCTCCTCATGAGTGAGGTGCCTCCTTAAAATTGTATCAACACCACGACGATAAAGTGTATTGTTGACGATAAGATAAACTTTGGCTTGGTATCAAATACGTCGCTGTTGAGAGTGAGAGATATTGGGCTAGAAAGTCTGGGTTTGGAGATAAATGATGAAATACCCATACCAAGGATCAGATGACCCAATCAGAAACAAAGACTCATAAGGAATTGATGGTGTCGATGTTGTTTCAGTACTATCAGAGGGAAGGTCGCATAGAAGCTCTGCCAAAACTGAAGACTTCTTTGACTTGGATTTGATGAATTCCAAATCAAATTCCTATAAAATGACGATCCATTTTTAATATTCCCTCCAGAAATTGATGTGATAGAATGTATGTCATAGGGTTGCAATCCAAAATGACAATGGTCTTTCGGAACAGGATATAATGGTGAAATATTTGGACAACTTGAACGGTCTCCAAGGCGAGCTTTTCGACGTATGAATACTTCACTTCCGTATCATTGAGATTACAACTCAAATAATATATGAGATGTTATATCCCATCTTATTCTTGGACCAATACCATAACAATGGTCATATATTCCGCGACGATATATAATAAATAAGCACTCTGATAATTGGGGGGATACATTAATGACGTCCAGACTAGCGTATCCTGGATAACATCAAAAAAAGCTTATGCAACCTTATCCCAATGGAAGGGAATCCCCTTTTTCAAGAGACGAGTATATACTTTAGGCATTTCAGCGTAGTTGGGTATGAAACTCCTTAGGAAGTTAGCCTTTCCTTGAAGTTTCTGTAATTGAAGTAAATTTGATGGCGCAGGAAAATCAAGCATGGCCTCGACCTTTAGTGGGTCGATTCAAATTTATTCTTTTGAGACGATGAATCCTAGCAAATGACCAGAACCAAAATAAAAAACAAATTTGTGTGGATTGAGGCATATTTTGTTGTGTCGAAAACGTAGAAAGATAGCTCTCAAATGAGTCAGGTGATCAGTTTGATTTCGTGAATGCATGGGTAAATCATCTAGATAAGGTTGAACAATGTGATTTTTTTTATTGAAAGCATAATCCATTGCTCTCTGAAAATTTTCCCCAATGTTCTTTAAACCAAATGGGAGCCTACGATAAGTGAATGTGCCCCAGGGATAGATGAATGATGTCTTATAGTGGTCCTCTGGGCATATATTTATTTGATTGTAACCGAAGAATCCATCCATGAATGAAAAAATTTCACACCCGAGACAATCATCAATAATCTGGTCAATAAAGGGAGTAGGATAGTTGTCTTTTGGATAAGCAAGATTAACATCCCAATAATTTATGCACACTTTGATTGTCCCTTGTTTCTTCATGACATGAAAAATGTTGGAAACCTAATCAGTAAGAAGAATAGGGTAAATGAAACCATCACAGAAATTTTTTTATACTTTTGCTTTAATGACAACAGCCTTCATCGGATGAACATGACGAAGGCATTGAGGTACCGACCTGACATTAGGGTACATTTTAATGGTGTGTTCAATAATACTAGTATCTATGCCTGGTATTTCCTCGTAAGACGAAGAAAATACATCTCGGAATTCATGAAAGAGAGAGCGATAAGATTCGAGTTCTGATGGAGAACAATACACGCCAAGATGAATGTTGTCTACAACGCCGAGTTTGGTAGAATATCGATAGAAATGGTTTGTTAAATATTTGATAAATTTGACTTAATTTCGATAACATTAATGGGAAAAGAATTTGAAAAGAAAGTTTTGATCGATGGGTGATATAATTTTGTTACACAGTAATTTGTCACCGTCCCTGCAATCCCCTGTCCCACACATTAAAGGGCCTATTCCGTGACCTGTGAGCAGTGACATGACCTGAAACCACTTTCATGGCATCCCCCTTGAAAAGGACAATTATTCCTCTGAAGACAATTTCCTATAAAAATTCCTAAAAATATCCCTTTTTGCCTTGGCGTGACCAACCAGTTCAGCCCTCGCGCCAATGGGGGAAATCCACCAAAGAGGGCGTGCTAACTAGCGCTCTGTCCCAGTGTATTACTCGTGCCAAGCTTAATAAGGATTGTTTTTTAAAAATAAATGGTGGAATTTTGATTCCAACCAACTCCTGAACGAGTCTCTAAAATGAGTTGGGAGGTTTGGCTCCAGATCTCCATGTAGGGGAAGTCGTTTTCCACCTATCATGGAAGCTTCCTTGAGGATAGGGCCAATCCCACCATTGTAGAGATCCCAACTCCCCTTCCACCATCTATATAAGATTGTCATTCTCCCTTTGCAAGCTAGCCTGAATAGAGATGAATCAGTATTAAGGATACTATCGTCAGACATCCGAAAAGAGAGAGCCTTGTCCCATCCCGACGAGCTTCATCGAGACGTGATCCGCTGTTGACCCGCCGAAGGAAGATCTAGCGTCAGAGCTTAGGTTGTATCTTTCTTTTGTTGTGATTAATAATAAACGACTTCGATTATGGTTCCATTCATATGTTCATGTATTATGTTATGAATTATATCTTCTCTGACTGGTATATGGTTACATGTTTTAGGTTTTATGCTCGTATGTTGTGGTTTCTTTGTGTACGTGCAGGTGTTCAACTGTGCTAAGCGGGAGAATTGTGATCTGCCAAAGCGAAGGAAGGAAGCACCATCTTCTTTGCAAGCAACAGAAGCGTAGGACTTAAGGTAGGCCTCTTGTCGCATCTTGGTATTTTGTAACTAGGAATCTGCGTCTTAGCGTGACTCGGTTGTTGCTAGACCCGATTTGGGCTAGTAGGGATCGCCTCTGTCCGCAGAGGGGATTTACCCCTCCAACAAACTGGCGACTCCACTGGGGATTTTGATTGGAGTTTGTCTTGTCTCTTTCGGTTGTTTTTGGCTTGTGTTTGCTTGATTTTCTCTTCTGGTTTGTCTTCTTCTGGTGTAAGACCCCTGTTTAGCCCCAGAGGATCAGATCTGACCTCTGATTTTATGAAATTTTCATCTTTTCATGGTTGGCTTGATTGGCGCAGTTTCCACCCTGACAGTCGTGTCCATTGGCGCAAGTTGCACTCACGCCATCCCCTGTTTGGTGCAGATTACAATGAGACAGTCACGCCATTTCCTATAGGTGCTAGGGTTTTCCCTTGTTCGGAAGTATTTTTGGTCAGTGCTTTTCCTTCTGGGTTGTTTTTAGATTTTGCTTGAAGTGGTGAGTCTAGTCTTGGTTGGGAGAATTTTTTTTTTTTCATTTTCAGGCGTTGGCGCTTGTTGTCAGTTAGCAACCTGCGCCAATTGGCCATTGGCGCTAGTTGTCAGTGAGCAGGTCACACCAGTTGGCACTAGTTTCACCCACAAAAGTCGTGCCAATTTCAGGGTGTGTGAAAATTGAGACTTTTTCCCTAAATCCTTCACTAGTGTGTCTTTCCCTTCCGGTATTTTCTTTGTATGAGCATAGATTACATTGCTCATTGTTCAGCTGAAACGTCTTCTCTCCATGATTACTTGATGTAAAAGGGAATGAATGCCTTGTTTTGATCTCATGCTTTGGAAGTCCTCTTTGTGTTTGACTTCATATGTCTTGTCACCTTTTGAGGAATTTCGTTACAAAGTGTTTTGAAACAATGATTGAATTCTTAGTGTTTGTTTGCATCCTTTTTGCATTCATCCTTCCATTAAGAAGATTTGCGTTTATTTAGTTTTCATCTCAAAGTTTGATTTTGTTAAAATGCATTAGATCACATTGCATTAAAAAGTGTTTTTTGAGATCCATCATTGAACTTAGACTACATTGTTTAATTATTGAAAGCTAAAATTCGCTTTGAGTGCATTCTCTTTCATTAAAAGCATGCATTAAGTAGATTCTCATTTCATCGAAAAATGCATTGAGTGAATTCTTATCATTTCGAAATAAAAAGGAAATTGTGCATAGATTACAATTGCATAGTTTTCAAAAAGGGGATTTTGCATAGATTACATTGCATAATTCGCATAATTGGATGTTTTAGATTACTTTTGGATAGTGAAATTCATCTAGTTTGGAAAAATTTCGTTTGCAGTGTTGTTGTTTGTTGCATCATTGTTTGAAACTCTTCCTTTAACTATATAACATTCATCTAATTGAAAGATTTCTTTCGTCATATAGCTGCATATAGGAGATTTTCAGATGACATACGGTAGGGCCTTGAAACCGAGACATAACTGAAGATCAACTCTAAAATTTATTCAATCAACCTAAGGAAACATTGAAACATTAACGAAATATCTAGAGGTCTAGGCTAGTGACGTGTTCCAGCGTCGTTAAACCTAGTAGCTGTCGTTCGCCTTTTGGCTTTAGAAAATGCTAGTACGGACTTGTGCTCACTGTAACATCGTGTATATGAAGGGAGACCCCACTAGGTTGCTATCCTTTATTCGTAGGAAACCGAGTCTGCCGCCTTATACCCGTGATACACCGGACACAGCATTCAGGGAGATTGCCTGCACGTACATATGGTCCTTGGTTGATTTATTTTTCATTTTGAAACCAAGGTGTATATTGCAGTTCACGGATATCTAGTACACCCTTGCCTAGAATTCCAGAGTAGTCATTTTGATCTTTTCTGACTCATTAAATTTGAAAGGATCATCAAGTGCTTGTCCTTTCACGCTTGTTTCCAATCTGAAAGTGATAGAGTCACCTTTTTCCTGTTTCTCGACTCTTAAAAGATGAAACAACAGATTTTTGTTTCAATCTTTTAAAAATTAACTGCCCACGGAATATTCCTGGTTAAAGTTAGTTTCCTTAGGGTGCTGTTTTGAGTTGTTTCTGATGGAAATTTTCCCGGAGTTGACTAACGAAGGAATCCCCTCCGATGGGAATCCTGGTACTTTCCCTCCTTTTGGAAATGTTGGTGCTCCTTATATGGCAACGTTTTCCCTTCCTAGGTTAACTGTTGGGTTGCCCGTTTGGTTGTTTTCAACCTCTGTGGTCCCGAATGTCCTGACTACTATTCAATCAGTTCCTCCGCCTGAAAAACATCATGTTGATTCCAAGGTGGACCTCTCCCCTTCTTCGCCCGTTTCTGAATCTTCCTCTTCTACGTCGCTTGGTGAAAGTCTGGATTCAAGTAACCAGGTGGCTAAGAAGAAGAAGAAGAAGACAAAGAAGAAGAAGTTAGATAAAGGAGAGGCTAGCTCTGCGGCTATTGCGCCTAAGAAGTCTCCTCTTGATAAACCTTCCAACCCTTCGCGGAAAGTCAAGTTCCCTTGCATGTTGTGCCAAGGTGACCATCTTCTTCGAGACTGCCCTGGCATTCCCAAGGTGCTTGAAGTATGGTCCAATGGATGTCCGCCGTCGCCTTTGGCTTCTGGGAGTCAGGTTGGGGGCACGTCTTCAACTGGTGCTGGTAAGACTCATAAGAAGCAAGGTAAGCTTGCCAATCCCTGTAAGTTGTGTGAAGGGCACCATGCCATTCACCTTTGTCCGTATATGGACGAAGCCAAGTGAGCTTTGGAAAACTCAACTGTTTCTGCGTCGTGCCTTCCGGCTAGTTACAAAAAAATTTCTTTGAGTCCTCCACCAGCTGATCCTACGATTGGTCAAGAGTCATCCTTGGTCGATATTTCTCCCTTGGAAATTCAAATTCAGGAATCCAACCCCGACCAACCATTGGTCATGGGATCGGTCGAGCTGGCCCCATATGCGGTACACCAAGTCTTTTCCATTGAGAGTGGATCTCACATCCCTCAGGTTCCTCTTGTTTCTTCAGATTCTTTAGACTTGGAGAAATATTTTCCTGTCCCTATATCTCAAGAAGCTGCTCCTCCGCCTCCCATGTGGAGGTGCCGGAGGATACCTCTCTCGACTCTGTGATGGAGGTCGTGGAGGATGCTTCTTCTTCTATCATAACACCAGGGGAAGACCATCTTGGTTCGATGGTAGCCCCTCCGAGTAGTTTGGTCGCTTCCTTTGACTGGAGTCGATTTGCAGGATACCGCCTTCCGTCTTATGTGCCTTTTGAGATAACGGTACAAACCTCTGGTCTGGTCGTACCTAGCACTGTTATAGATGAAGGCGCGTATGTTAGTGTTCTATCCTCAACTACTTGGCAAGATTTCGGTTCGGCGCTGCTTGTGCATGTTACATAGAATCTATTGGAGTTTAACAGAAGAACTAGTCAACCGTTAGGGATCCTTCCAAGGTTACCTGTTACATTGGGAGGTAAAATCGTCCATATGGACATGATGGTTGTTCCAGGCCCCTTGAATTTTAATCTTCTCTTGGGGCGTGATTACACCTATGCCATGGGAGCGCTTGTCTCCTCCCTTTTCAGTGTGGTCTGTTTTCCACATGAAGGACGGATCGTGACCATTGATCAGCTTTCGTTCTTTGGTCCTGATGTGGCAATTGACCTGCCATCATCCCTTCCTAGTTTTTATCCACCCATTGTATCTTCCCCACCGCAGGTCAACTATGTGGCTACCTACCCCGTGCCTGTAATCAATGATAGTGCCGTTGTACATCGTGTGCTGGGGGCATTGGGTCCTGATTTCCGAGATTTTGTTCTCCCATCTGGTGTAGAACTCTTGGAAGCGATGACTTCTTATTCATCATGATGAGTTGTCTCCGGAGCAGGGTTCGTTTTCTTGTGTCAAGCTCCTTAAAAAATGAAACAAGCTTGTTGGAGCACAGTTCGTTTTCTTGTGTCAAGCTCCTTAAAAAATGAAACAAGGTCGTTGGAGCAGAGTTCATTTTCTTGTGTCAAGCTCCTTAAAAAATGAAACAAGCTCTTCTGAGGATAGTTCTTTTAATGTGTCAACCTCGTTAAAACAATAAAACACATTCCCGTTCAATTCGAGTTTTTGATTAGATCTCGTAAAATCCCAGTCGAGTCTTTCCCTTGATCTCGTAATTTGAACCTTCACTCCATCTTCCTTTCATATGGATTGAAGCTTGGGGGGCATGTACCTCGAATTGAGTCACCATGCTGGGGGCATGCTTACTTTTTCAAGCATAGTTTGTTTCCATGTCAAGCTTGTGTAAAAATGAAACCGGTTTCAAGCGTAGTTTATCTTTGTTTCAAGCTTGTGTAAAAATGAAACCAACTTCAAGCAAACTTTCCTGATTTCAAGCTTGCGTAAAAATGAAACCTTTCCCATTTTGCCTTGTGTGATTTCCATTTTATCAGCCTGTTTTTTCCAGATGAGCCTTGGTTTTCTCACTCCATCATCACTATATGCTTGGCCGCTCATATGCCTTCACTTGGTTGTTTCACCCATTCCTAAGGAACCGCTGCGATGAGTGGTATTGTTAGCCAGCCTCTTAACCTTCACTTTTTCTGAGCAGTTCCACCATTATCGGAACCAGTAGCTACCCTTTATACCACTCGTTCCTCCAGGAGGAGTAAACTTTCAGCTCTTTTCTGACTCTCTAAAAATGAAAATATTGCCGAGTCGCTTGTCATTTTGATCTCGTTAATTTGGCTGTGAAACGACATCTACCCAGTATATGTTTACGCCTTTTTCGGGCTGGGATAGATTATTTACGCAAAAGGAATACCCTAGCCTTTCGCGACTAGGAGGTTTTCTCAGACATAGTTTTCTACCTTTTCGGATCTGAGGAACTATTTACGAAAAGAGACTGCTGGAGTTTACTTTTGCGTTGTCTTTTCAAACTCTGTAAACATGAAAAGACACTGAGTTCTTCCTTTGTCAGACTCGTTAAAACCTGATGACATCAGACTTCGTCGCAATGATGTTACTTGAGTTTCTCCTTCCTAGGGCTCGTTAAATGTACTAGGATGGATTCGTCCGAAGGACGAACTTATATCACAAGCATATGCTATCCACTTCAAGCTTGTTTTCAAAAATAATTGGGGTACTCGCCAAAAATGGTGGGGAAAATGGAACTAGTATCATTGTCGTGTCGGTAGTGCTCTTGAACATGGCACTTGTCTGCATTCGTGTCGGGTTGGGGACATCTCATCTTGTTTTCTGCTTGCCTCCATGGGTTTGGGTAATCCATTTTGACCTCTCATCTGCTCTTTGCCTCATCATCATGACCTCTGATATTTTGATGTCAAATACTTCCAAATCCACTGTCGTGCCGCCGATATGTTCAAGAGAAGTTGACCTCTGTAGTTTCAACCTTCCTCTGATTCTCATCTGATCCTGATTCAAAAAAATTATGTTCTCTGTCTCGTGTCGATGATGTGGGAAACACTATAGCACACCGTTGATCAAGGTTACTTCCTGTCGACTTCAGCTCATTATCTAGGAAGCTAATCTAGAGACTCCCTTCTGGTACCTTGGAGCCTGCATGCCTCAATGGCAGGTTCTTCGAATTCGACGCAAGGTTTTCATCATTGGCCTTCAATCGGATGATTCTATGGGTGTTCGATGCCAGCTCACTGTTCACATTCCGTGGATTGTACCTATAGTACCTTGAGGGCCATTGTCATTATTGGTGGTTCCGCTCGTGTCTGTTAACAACTTTCATCATTGGCTGGTAATCAAACGATGTTATTGCATGTTCGACTTCAACTCACTTATTCACATGTTAGAACTTGTACTCTGTTCGGGTCGAGATGGAGCGTAAGACCCTAGATTTTTTCTACTGGAATCCAGGCTGCGGATTTTGTGGATTATCATGATTGGTTACATGACTCATTGAATGGATGGCTGCGACCATACCTGAGTCTATTTATCGATCCTCACTGAATGGCCGCGTCCATGCCTTGGATCTTGATTATTGTATACTCTATTTTGGATGGCTGCGCCCATACCACACATCATGTATTTGAGATATCAGTTGTACTTGTCTACGCAGGTTTTCTGATGGCAGTGTTTTTATTTGGGCATGTTCTCGTAAAGTATTTCACCCCTCTCTCTCTCTCTCGGGCCTCATGCTTTAGGGGGCATTTGTTACACAGTAATTTTTCACTGTCCCTGAAATCCCCCATCCCACACATTAGAGGGCCTATTCTGTGACCTGTGAGCAGTGACATGACCTAAAACCACTTTCATGGCATCCCCCTTGACAAGGAAAATCATTCCTCTAAAGACAGTTTCTTGTAAAAATCCCTAAAAATAGCACTTTTGGCCTTGGCGCGACCAACCAATTCAACCCTCGCGCCAATGGGGGAAATCCACCAAAGAGGGCATGTCAACTGGCGCTCTGTCCCAGTGTATTACTCGCGCCAAGCTTAATAAGGATTGTTTAAAAAAAATAAATGGTGGAAGTTTGATTCCAACCAACTCCTAAACGAGTCTCTAAAATTAGTTGGGAGGTTTAGCTCCGGATCTCCATGTAGGGGAAGTGGTTTTCCACCTATCATGGAAGCTTCCTTAAGGATAGGGCCAATCCCACCATTGTAGGGATCCCAACTCCCCTTCCACCATCTATATAAGCTTGTCATTTTCCCTTTGCAAGCTAGCCTGAATAGAGCTGAATCAGTAGTAAGGAGACTATCGTCAGACAGCCAAAGAGAGAGAGCCTTGTCCCATCCTGATAAGCTTCATCGAGACGTGCTTCACTGTTGACTCGCCGAAGGAAGATCCACCGTCAGAGCTCAAGTTGTATCTTTCTTTCATTGTGATTAATAATAAACGACTTAGATTATGGTTCCATTCATATGTTAATGTCTTATGTTATGAATTATATCTTCTCTGACTGGTATATGGTTACATGTTTTAGGTTTTACACTCGTATGTTGTGGTTTCTTCGTGTATGTGCAGGTGTTCGAATGTGGTAAGAGAGAGAATTGTGATCTGCCAAAGCGAAGGACATAAGCACCATCTTCTTTGCAAGCAATAGCAATGTAGAACTTAAGGTAGGCCTCTTGTTACATATTGGTCTTTTGTAACTAGGAACCTACGTCTTAGTGTGACTCGGTTGTTGCTAGACACGATCTGGGCTAGTAGGGATCGCCTCTATCCGCAGAGGGGATTTACCTCTCCAACAGATTCAATAAGATTATCTTCTTCGCAATCCTGAAGATGGGAATGATGATGATGATCTTCCCATGGTTCTCCTTTCGGCATCATGGATTCCACAATGCTCTCATCAGTCAATAAAGTGGATGAAAAAGAATCAGATGGAGTACCAAAATCTAATGTACTATCGACCCAAATGATTGATGAAAATGATTTCAGATTCGCCACCCAAGCCATGTAGATTTATTGCTATGCCAAATCAATTGGGTTGGGCGGCAAGAATTCATCCAGGATAACAACTTCAGAATCATTGGTAATATTACTTAAGCCATATGGAGTGGAAGATATCATGCAGCAGGTCTCTATTCTTGCAATTTATATCGACGACGTAGGTGGCGGTAATGAAAAGGTGCCCATTAGGGAAGAATCCTTTAAGAGTCCTACACCAATTTTTTAAAGTGCTAGCTAGGGTGTGTGAACTAAGAGAACGTTTCCAGTTACCTAGGAACTGGAGGCAAAGAAGGAGAGTTGATTGATGACTGTGATAACACCTTTATGAAGAAAGGTGATCATTCTAAAATAAGTAGAGACGATCATAGTCATAGCGTAAACCCATGGCCTTCAGAGTAAAATGTTGTAGTCAAGGGGTCCATCGACAACCTCAACTTCAACAGTTACAGTTTCCCCCCCTAGTTCGACATGCAGGTTATTGATGATATCGCAAGGCTTATATGTATGATTGTCAAAAGCTTTCAATGTCGTAGGCGATTGAGATAGGCGCGATGAGCTAAGTGACTTCTAGAAAGTTAGAGACACGATGCAAGTAGATGCTCCCTCATCAATAATAATATGATGAACTAGGTGATTGATAACATTTACTTGGATGGAGAATGGTAATTCTTCTGGTAATTGTGGCACATAGTCCATATGATTAAATACTATAAGATTGGAATCTGTCAGGTCGATTCCACCAATTGCTGACAACAAAGCCTGTTTCTGGGAGGGACAATTTTGAAGTACCTCAAGCGTCCATCGATGGGGTAGAAACAATAAATGCTATCGTAATTTTCACAGATGGTACAACTGAAGATGTTTAATCAGCCATGGTCATATGACCTAGTGTATACCCTATAGGATCTACGGGAACTCAAAGTGAAACAAGATAAAAAGAGGCAGTGTATGTCAACTGAGGAAAAGACTCGTAAAGATAAAGCTCCTCTCAAAATGAGTTGGAGTTGAGGGTGCTTCATCTTGTGGTATTTCCCCAATCGAAATCAAACCAGGTGGATGGATTTCGCCATCAGGCCCGAGATATATTTTAGGTGGTTGACTGCGCGATATAGGATACTTAATGGCTACGATCGACGGTGGAGTGACCGATACAGGAAAAAATTCTAGTTGTTCGAATTTGGGATCTAGATGTTCTGGTATAAGAACTATGGGATTTGGATCAAATTCTAGTTGAACAACGTCGGGTTCGGGAGGTATGCTCTCACTGATTGGATGTATCGTGACCACATGTAGCTGTGAGGACTCTGTTTCGACGAGAATGGATGAACCAAGATGTGTAGAAATGATTTGAGATGACTCTGGTATATGTGATGAAGATGACACACTAGAAGTACTGATGGTATTGGTTTTGGTAAAATGATGTCACCTTCGCCGACCAGAATTGGCTTCCAGTGGTAAAGGTGGTTTAAGTGCTATTCTACGCGAACAACGGGGAATGGGATGTTCTTCTTCCACGATAAGTGAATTGTTTTATTACAAAAAAAAATAAAAAAAAAATAAAAGGGTAATTCTAGGCAAGAGGTTTACCAAGTAATTGTGAACTGGATAATACCTCCTGGCGAACCAAGAAGTACAGGCAAGCAATCATCCCGAAAGTTGTGTTCAGTGTATCTCAAGTTACAAGGCGGTTGAATCGGTTACCTATGGATGATAAGAAACCTAAAGTTTTCCTCCCAAATATACCCGAAGGTACATGGAAGCCCATGTCTGTATTAGCGATGTCTAATGCGAATACGCACAGTGAGAGCACCCCCTTATACTTTTCTTACTAGAACAACGCCCTATATACCTGAAGGAACATGGATGAGCTCCGATATACTTACGTACATGGAGTGAGGTATCACACTTGAAATGTATTATAGACAAGTTAGCAAAAACTGCTATGTTTAACGACGTCGGAGCATGTCTCTAGCCTAGACCTTCTAAATTTTATCGTTAATGTTACAACGTTTTCTTAGGTTGATTGATGTAAATTTTATGTTGATCTTGTTTAAAATTTTTTCTTTTAGGTTCACCGCATGATGTAATGGAAATTCCTAAAATGTAAACTAAATGGTATGCAAAATTTTAATTTAGCTTCTTCAATGAAAATCCTAGCTACTAAGGGGAAAGAGCAATCAATTTTTGAGCATACAACAAAGAGCACAAACTAAATGCATATTTCCTTAACTTGTTCCTATGCAATACACACAATTATCTAGATGCACATGCATGTTTTTCTTTTCATCTCCCTTTAATGTGAATGAGAGAAAGGAGACTAAATGCACAAATCAATCAAACACGTGTTTTATTTTGAGAAACAAGGAATGAAACAACAATTTCTGTTAGAAAAATGAAGAATGGAACTACAATTTTCCTATAGGAAACGAGGAATGAAACAAAAATTTCCTTTTCGAAAACATAATTGATCTAATGAAAAAACTTAAATACTTTTAATTTGATTTTCCAATGATAAAGAAAACAACTAATGAAACATTGAACACATTACTTTTCAAAGGAGAAGAACAAGGAAGTTTACTGGTCTCTAAGAGCAATCAGACATCTGAGAATACAAAAAAAAGTGGCTGAAACTGAAAGAAATGACAAATTTTGATGGAATTTGGTTGGCTAAGGGGGAAAATTAGCCTCTAAGGGGAGAAAGTGCATTGAGAGCACCCCTGAATGAAACACAGTTCAGTGTACCCTAACCAACAGTGCATTGGGCACAACTAAGCTTATGAAACAAGCAGCTAAACACACTTCTACAATTTATTCATTCAAATGACTGATGACATAAAGTAGATGCTACTGATCAAGATAAACAGAGGGAGAAACACCAGGAATGATAGGATACTCCCATCGGAGTCGTCAATTTTTTATATGAAATTTTAATCTACGAATAAACTAAATTCCTTGAGTGTGGTGTTCCTTCAATCAGAACAAAATATGAAAGACAATTACTATTTTCTATAAGAAAAATAGATACACAGAAAGGTAAAGGAGTCTACTTGTGATTATTTCGCTCTCGTTCTCCTTCTGTCGCTGTTTCCATCGCTCTTAATCCAACTCAAGCAGCTAGATCGATTCCTGCAAATAAAGGATAGAGAATAGAAAAAAACATAAAATATACAAGTATCTACTTATCTTAATCAAATAAAACCGATTAGATATGAGAATACATACATCATCAAGAGTACATTTCATAATATATAGACATATGTATTCATAAAATGAATAGTTATCTTTATTAATAGAGTAGGAGGAGAAGAATACAACCAATGGATTGATTTGTCATCAACCCGCTCCAACTTCATTTTGGCCTCATCACATCCAACATCATCTCAACAAAATATCAATACTTACACTCTCTTATCAAATGAGAATCTAACAACATGACGTTGCGCAAAATTCTTCCTTCCTAGCACTTATATGAGTGCTTAATTTATAGGGAAAATAATGGTAGTTTCTCATTGAATGGATTTCTAATAATAGGAAAGACATGTTTCGAAGTTTAGAGGTGGTGGATGGACACTTGGATTCGAAGTATGACACCTATGGACTCTTCTATAAGGCATTGGCCATGTGGAGATTCCCGGAACAATGATTATTTCGTTCCTAGGTGACCAACACACCCTTGAGTGTCGGGAAGTGCACTGCAGTGCACCCTTGCATGGAGGTATTGGCACTGTCACATAGTTAGTCCCTTGTAGAGGAGAGTTGGTGAGTCAGTGGGTCATATAATATATGATTCAAACCTTGTAAATCTCACAATTGAAGCCATGAAAGGAAAGTATTCTCTTAGGGCATATAGCAACTGAAATATAAGGGGATGATAGACCCTATTAATTAGTCCTGGGGGATGATGCCCATTTTGACTAGGTCTTATGGGATGATGCCCAAATTGACCTATAAAAGCCTGGAAACCTTCCTAAAAAAAAAAATCTTCCTAAAAAAAATGGCATACCATTTGATGCAACGTGGCATGTGAATCAAAGAATCAACATAATACAAAAGAGGGAAACTAATGCGCTTCCCATCACCACAAGAATGTGAAATTGTGTTGACTAATAATGAGAGGAACCCAGCCTCCAATGTAGTAAAAGAAGAAACCTGTAGCTGTCCACCACGAACTTGAAAATATGATGGACAGACTGCGTGAGGCTTGACATATCTCTAAGTGTATGCAATCTGAATCTCAACTGCAACACCATGGGGGACATCAGGGAACTGGGGAAAATAATCCCTTCTCCTGGATGGGCCAGTGATAAAGTATATGTCCTCCTCATTGGGCCTATACCACAACTCAGGACCGACATGAAAAGCTTTCTCTTGGAAATTCTATTGGAGGATTAGACACACTAATAATATAGAGTGCACCTTCAGAGATGTAGCCTCCTCGTAGTACTTGAGGAGGTCTACATTATTCAAGAGCGATTGGGTTGCTGCAGTAATAAGGCAAGGGTATAAATCCCTCTCCCTCTCTCTGGCTTTCCATGGTTAGACCATATTGTATGGGTCCACCTGCTTCTCCTGCTCCTTCTGCTACTCCCTCTGCTGACATCTATGCTACATGATTGAAATATAAAATATACCAGACTCATACATAAAATACATCTTTTTATTATAAAATGAAACATGCATTTGTAACTATGGAAACATAACTTTCAATTAAAAAAAATTACAAGTGCGCTCAAAACACAGTCATGCAATGGAGCCGGTGCAATTTCAACTATAATCGCACCGGGAATGGTCCACACATAAGTATGATGCACCGTAGGTGTTTCATAAATTTAACTTTTCATAATGGTGAAAAATACTTGCACGCCGATGCACACGTATAACCTGTTGGCACCGATGCAGTACGTTCATATTATCAAACACATCGAGCCACATGAATATTTTTAAATATTTATTTACAGTGCATTTGGTAAATATAAACACACCGAGAGTGATGCACCCATGTACAATATGTCACATCTTTCCTAGTGCATTTTTATGTACAAAATACCACCACAATGGTGGTGTGATATGTTAATGCACTGAAATATGGTGCACCTTGTAAATTTACAGGGCGCACCACTCTCGGTGTGAGCTGAACATATTGAGTGCACCGTAGGGCAATTTTTTTTTTTTTTTCAAAAATAATGAGAAATAAAAACTAATTTTCAATTCTAATAAAATAAAAAATTAAATCAGAAAGAAACATAGACATTACCTAGACATTTGGTCATCGGGGAGGCATTGGGGACACATAATTAATAATTTTTTTTTTTCACATTGTTTGAAAAAATTGGAAACTCAAACAATGAGCACGATATTGAAAGGTGGTGAGAAAGAGAAGCACCGATGTCCCAGTGCTTGCACGTTAAAAGAGTGGCAATGGTGCTTCAAATTTGTCTCGCACTGTAGATGGTAAAAATGAAAATTACGGTCAGGAGGGTTTTTTTATTTAACCCTCTTCCAGTGTTTTTTGCGAAGCGCAATGGGGCATGATATATCCAAACACACTGTGTGTGTGTGTGTGTGTGTGTGTTTTTATTTATTTATTTATCGTAGTGGTTTATGGAGACACCCTGAGGCTTTACGTTACTGGTAACACATCAGTGCCATGGTTTTACAATAGTATTGATATTTTTTTATAAATTAAAAACCGTATATCAGTACACTTTATAACATGCCCCAGGGCATTGTTATATGTTTACCGCACCGAGACGCCATTGTCAAATATCATCGGGACATTTTTAACTCCATGAAGGAGTTTGGTGCTAGAAAATATTCAAGCACCAGTGCCTTTTGGTATTTAGTAAGTCGTGGTTTTTTATTTTTCAAAAAAACAATCCATGGTGCGCCATGTTATATGTCGCTCCAATGTGTGCATGGATGGTAAAGCACTGGTGTGCTTGAATAATTTAGACACACCGTCAAAGAAACATTCGCGAAAACATCCGAATGACCACCACAACTACAAATGATTTTTTGGGCTATTTTTATAGGGGCCTCCTCAAAAAGCTCCGCTAGAAGGTATTTTCCTTGTAGTGAAGGTAGCTACATCAAAAAAACTTTAGTGATCTTAAATTACAAAACAAAAAAGATAAATTGCATAATTGAAAATGAATGGATCAACATGGAAGTATAAAAGAATACATGAAAAAAATGGGAAGCAAAATCTTTATTTGATTATTAATGGATTAAGGTTTTTTTGGTCTGCAAAGGAGACACAAAATGGAATTTTCTTGAGCTAGGTAAGCCTTCTTCAATTCCCTTGAGGATGGTCCTTATTGTTCCCTTTGTTGGATCTCTCTCTCCAAGTCAAGATGTCCAGAAGCTTCTTTAATGGTGGAAAGCTTTTCAAGTGGGAGTATTAATGCATGCAATTGCTTAAGATTTAGGAGAAATCTTTAGAAAACATTTGGGCAACATAACACCTTATTATCTTACCAAATATTGATTTATGTCCTTGTATTTATAGAGTTTCTTGAAACTTGATAAAAACTAGCTCAAAATGTGAATGAAGCTTAATCACATTAATAATTCTTATGTATAAATACACCTTTGGGTACTAAAGGACCCTCCATTAATTTTTTTGAGACCCAAATTGGCTTGTTTCAAACTTATGTTTCAAATTTTGATGGGATGTGGGAATTTATGTGCCAAAAGTTGCTTATATTTAATTTCTACAAGTAGATGTGAACAATATTGCGGATCGTGCAAAATCACCACCATGGGTTTGTGCGGGTGGTTCAAAACCCACTTTGATATGGTCGTTTCATTGCTTTTGATTTATTGAATGGATTTCCATGGGTAGATTTTATATTGTTTGGTAGTGCCATTTTTGGAAATCACATTTGTCATAATATGAACCCTTTTTAGGTGATAACAATTTCCCCATGATATTTTAGGTTAAAGTTAGATATGTAGCCAAAATACATCATATTTTTATTGACTGAATTTTTCTTGAATGTTGTTGTGATAAAGAGAGAGATACATAAGAGAAAAGGATGTCTTGTAGGGGATGGAGAAGATATCACTTGTAAACCACACATCCATAAAGATATATGTATAATACACAATCAAGGTAGGCATGTCCCATGCTTGTGATCATGATCAACAAAGATAATTACAATGATGGAAAAAATGTTGGGATGATCTTGTTTGAGAATCCTAAAGGATTTGTAGATGGTGTATATCGAATTACACATTTTTATCACCCCCCAGGGAGCCAATGAAAATGGTGAAAGATATTGTGGAGACAATTTCCATTGAACTTAACAGGACCAAACGTTCTCGTGATTAATTTTCCATGAAAGAATAGGCAAGCTTGAAGGTTTGTTATTGAAATTTGGAACTATAATGGTCATTAGGTATAACCCACCTTGATGTGATAATGTGTTTATTTTAAACATCATGGGGGCCAAAATAGATAGGGAGAAATGGCGACCCTGTTTAGATTATTTGGGTTTCATCACACGAGTGTAGAGTGAGTGCCAAGATACCACTACATTCCTAGAACTGATGAGCCGGAGGTATGAAATAAT
Source organism: Pinus albicaulis (assembly GCA_034641835.2). Lineage (NCBI taxonomy): Eukaryota > Viridiplantae > Streptophyta > Pinopsida > Pinales > Pinaceae > Pinus > Pinus albicaulis. The sequence continues at coordinate 740,657,913 of CM076579.1, forward strand.
GGCTACCAAGGGGAGAGGCCCTTGTAAAAATTGACTAAAGAGGGACCAAATATCAAGTTGAAAATGAGAGAAGATAAGGATCATGATGGTTAAAGTGAAAAGAGACAAGAATAAAATTTAATACTTTCCTTGAGTGGAGAATAAGTGATAGCTAACAAGTGGTGACAACCAAACATGATTGTATAAAAAGTAATATAGTGTTGGAAGAACATCCAGATGTGGTAATATACTAGGAAATGGTAATATTAAGCATGTAGGAACTACATGGAAGATGGATATTGAGGATCATAGCAAGAGGCACTATAGGTAGAAGGTAACATAGGATGGTTACCAAGAAGACACTAGTGAATTAGTGAAGATGCCTCTACAAAAGGGTGATGAGAATTTCTGCTAGGGAAAAGAGTGGTACAGGTGTGATGTTGAGAGGAGGAGTTGGTTTCGAGATGATACTTTGTGCACTTGTTTAAATAATGAAACATTATTTGGGGTGCATGTACATGCATGGAGATGAGTTCCCCAAGTGATGAAATGAATTGCTACATGGGTGAGAGTGGGACAAATATGTATGAGGGGAGGGGTGCCCATTGGTTGGTCTCTGTTAGGGGTAAATAAATGGGGGATGTAAAGCAAATGGTTTACTAGTGATGGGGGTATTGGAGGTTGTATGAGAATGTGAAAATGCATTTTCCAAAAATGATAAATAAATAATCAAAACCAAGAGATAAAGGTAATGAGTTAGCATGATGATGAGAAAGGAGTATGAGGGTCATGTTCTAAGATGCAAAATGTTAGACTTCTATCCTAAAGGATGATGCAACATGGGTGAAAAAAATTCTAGCGGTTCTATAAATGGGGAAAACCATGGAGGCAAAAAACCATTGACTGGGCACAACCAAATGTGTAAATATTGGGTTGAAGTTGTATGCAAAGTTGGGAAAATATATCTTAATAATGACCCAAGGGGTGCATACTAGGAATGAAAAGGGTGCAAAGGGAGTTCCTAATAGGTTATTTGAAGAATTACATACCAAAATTGGGGCGATATTGTCCCCGATAAATTCACCTTGGGAGTATGAAATGAGTAGGTGAAGAAATACCCGCACTCATGAAACAAATAATGCCAATTGAAAGTATTGATGTAAAACATGACAACAAAGAAACAAATTAATGATAAGAGCAAGGAATAATTGTAATTGTGGGGTTGAGAAGCTTGAGATGATGGTTCTTGAGGAAAAATAAGATGTCAATCTATTTATCTATAAGGAAATGTTTGGGATGATGTGCTAATCCCTGAAACACAAACAATTCGAAAAACCGAGCTATAAATATCCCACATGAGCTCCAATAAATTAAGAAGAGGTGATATATAAGGGGTGGACCCCACCATGCCACCTAATTTGTACTTGTACTGACTTGGAAACAAGTTTACATGGAGTAAATAAGTTATTTGAGTTGTTTTGGCACATTCTAATGATTGGATTATTATATGGGGAGAGCTAGGTGAGTGGTCATGAATAATTGTTTTCAAATTTATGTAGTAAGGTACGTGGTACAAAACCCAATGGGTCATATGACCCTTTTTTGAAGGGTAACACTCATCCATCTAGAGAAATTAATGAAATTTGTGATGATTTGTGCAAGGGTAAGATGACCAACCATGTAGATATCCACATGGATGAGTTGTGGTTAATTGCACAAACATCCTCGCAACTAAATTATGATCATTCACGTGGAAATATGCATGAATAAATTATTATTGGCTATGCATATATCTATGCATTTGGGTGGTGAAAAATCATGTAGGTATTTTCACAACTAAACCAAAAACAATTGTGCAAACCCACTAAACTAAGATTTTTGAGTTTGGATTTTTTTTTTTGTGTGGTAGACTCTTGACAATGAATTGGTGGTATGTAGGATATCCAAAATTCCACTCCACTAGATATAGACTCTATTATGGTGACATAAATATATGACATTGTGAGGAATTATCTTTCTCAACATGATCTTATCTAATGGGGGTTGTGAAAGTTATTTGAGTACACATTGTTTCATTCCTAGGAGGAGCTACAAGATCTCCTAGTGCGTATATGAAGACTCCATCAAGGATATTTTGAAGATTGTGCCTATATGGTGGAGTATATGTTAGACGTTAAAATTTAATTCCCAACAATACTACACCCTCAAGGGGAGGAGGTTCTAGTTTGGCCCACTTGGAGTACTTAATGATCCAGAATTGGGTGCTTAGTTACTGCAGGGGTATTGATGTGGTGAGTGGGGGGACCATTCAGATCAATACCATTCGCGATGTTTGGATCCAATTTGTGATGAATTTGATTGTGTAGATGAATGAGGAATGTATTTTCATAGGATTACAAGATCTCAGATGGGGATTCTAGATAAGACAATCTAAGGATTCCCATTCATGCGGGAACACCTACCGAGGGCCATGCTTTTATACCAAGTCAACTCACCATGTACGAGGAGAGATATAAAAGTTTACATTTGGCTCCCTCATTTGCAATTTTTTCTCCGATTGAGTCCACAAATTCATGTGCATGTTACTCCCCTTACGTGGCTGAGGATGAGGTGATGGGGAGGTTTGACGCATTAGGGGAGTTTTGAGTTCTAAAATGGGTCTCCCAAGGAAATAAGAAAATAATAGCTAAACCAATAAAATAATATTTATGAATTTATTCACTTGTTCCACCATAATCCATGCTATTATAGGTTAAATTTAATTGAAAAGTTGTGCCAAAATAAAATTATTAAAATTGTATTGATGACTATAAATAACAAATGAGATTTTCAAGAAAAAGTCATTATCATTGAACAACTAATGCATTTTTTCTTTGTACTTAAATAACTTAAAATAAAATATAAATATAAATTTATAAATTATTAATTATATTATATGTTATTAATTAAAATCTATGTTATTTAAATTGTATAATAACATGTAATTAATATACTATATAAAAATAATATAATATAATATAATATAATAAATGTATAGGGATATGCATTGTTTCTTTCAAGAAATATAAAATGACAATAATATATTTTTATTCAAAAAGTGTGAAATGACATTTTTTATGTGTACTTTACTTTGACTTTAAAAGTACTTAGAGCACTACCATGGTTAACCATGATTTTTTATCCACCATTGATAATGTGACAAGTAAGTACCTTTAACTAAAGCAATGCCACCACAACTATTAGGGATGATGTCATCCCATAAAATGTGATTGGTTCTCATAAAGTGAATTTTGATTGTACATTTTCCTTAGGAGGCCCATTTTAGACCTCAAAATTCCCCTAATGATCCACGAGGGTGAAGGTGTAGTTACCATGGTTTTGGAAATTGATAGTACGGTGCTAGTGTGGTATATGCAAAATATTATTTTGTATTCCCATATGTTAGTATGGATTACCCTCATTATTTTAACATGATACTACCCCAACGAGAAACTTGGGGAGATATAGGTATGTATATTTGTTCATTTCATAAAGTTTTGTATTTATGCTTTTATTATGTTTACAATAAAGCAATGGGTACCATGTATGTATTTTTAGATATAGGGTCATGAGGAAGGGAATTTCCCATTGTGTGGGAGGATGATAAGAGGTGAGTGTAGGAGAAGTGCCCACCCATGATTGATCAAGTGATACCAACACTCGTTGAGTGAGAGGAGATGGAGAGGTTGATAGAACAAGGTAAACATGACATAGAGGCTAGTCCTTCACATGTTCTAGTAGTGGAAGTGGCAAAGTCAACTCCGAAACATGATATTGAACACCTTTCTGAGGATATGGTTGAGTTGAAATGGAGGGATGCCAACATGTGACGACATAAGGAGTTTGTAGTCTTATGGGTTTGTAAGGAGGAATGAGCCTTTCTAGGTGAGGATGTGGTAGAGTCTTGCATTACACTAATTAGTGAGTGGTGACTAACATTACACCAAGCTATGGTGGCCACGTCAACAATAACAATGTTTCTAGCACTAGTAGGTATAGGTGCAAGGGGTAGCCCCCGTGGCAGGTAGGATGGGGAGGAAACGACATCAGGACATGAGTTCATCACATTTTTATATCTTAGAGGTGGCAATTGAATAGTAATATGTGGCAAGGGGGCACATATTTTTTGTATATATAAGGGTTGGGTGGGACCCAAAATTGGTTTATACATTTTTTTTGATGAATCCATTCTGATGGCTATTGATGATGTACTTAAAGCATATTTACACACACACACACTCATATAGATGCATTTTTTGTTGATATATTGAACTTGAATGCACTTTCTAAATAGGCATGGATCATGTAAATGGCACACATTGTTTAATTATGATAAAGGAGATAATTAAGGCATTAATGTGATGGATATGGAGGTTGGTTGCATTAATGACCAAATCAATGATCACAATGTATTCCACTTGGTTGTTTATGGTTAACCTAATACAAACACTGCTTGATTAAAGTATAGTCTATAAGGGTGAATAAATTACCCAAGCTAAAGATTCAATATTTTAGAACCATTGACTAGCACCATTAATGAAACCTATGTGAGGTATCGATAAATGATTCATCTAAAAAACATAGGGAGGCGTGGATTAAGAAGTGGTCCATCATCCAAGTATGAAAGAGAGAAAAAAGAAGGTTATGTACAAACAAAGTTAGAGGGGCATTCGAATAATTAGTGATAAAATACATATCCCTTTGATCAAGTACTTAAGGGAATTTCATCAAAATGGGTTAATATGTACGCTCCTCACACTAGGTATTTTTTGACAATAAATGGTCCTTTTCACAAAGTTTTAAAATTTTCAGGACTTAAAGTTTATTTGGAAACATCATATGCTTCCAAAAGGTCACATTCAAAAATGAAAAAGGTTTAATGTTGTGATTAAAAGTGGTTTTGGATATTTTATTGGTGGCTTCATTGTTTTGGATAGAGGATTTTTTATCTTCATTGACTTGTTCTAAAGAAATGAGGTATTGCTTTGATGGAGTGATTTCAAGAAAAATGTCCATGGGTGTGTGGAATGTGGGTATCTTAAGCTCAATGAGTGGTATTATTCCACCCCATGAACGAGATGAAAGGGTGTAAAATCAATGTTGATTTTAACCAATGTACAATAAGCCTAGAGGATGGAAAAAAAACATATGATGTGATTTGGTATAGTGACTGTTCACCATTCTTTGTGACATAATTTTAAGGACTTTGTTGGAAGATTCCACTTTCTAATTTCATTAGGGGTAGTATGGTGACACAAAATCATGGCCAAAGTCAGGGAGAGATGATATTTCTTGGAATATATCATTCTAAAAGAACTTTCTATGGTCTACAAAAACTCCTTGGGGACCTTTAATTGAGTGATGGCATGAATAAAGAATAATTGTTTGGTCATGTCAACTATATTGTTAAAAGTGGGCATGGCTTAAGCCCAGTTCATAAAGTAATTTATGTTGACTAAAATATACTTATGGCCATTGTTGAATGGGTACTACATGTCATAAAGACAATTCCTCACTTATAGAAGGGTCCATTTCTAATGACATGATGTAATGGAGATTGTGGTTCCTGATTTTTATGAGTGAAAATATGACATTTGGTTCAACATTTAAAATCTTGAATGGAATCAATTTTTTTTTTAGGAAAAAAATACCCAACAAGGTTGAACTTTTTGGGTGGAGGAAATCCCTAAAATATGTCGCCCACATGCACTGCTATGACAATCATTGAGGACACATCCAAATTCCTCCAAGGCAAGGCATCAACAAAAGATAATGCTCACTACTTGAAAATAGAGAACATATTCGATGTGGAGGTATTTTTTATATTTTTTGCATGAATAGACTCACATATTGTGCATTGTGTCATGCACAATGCCCCTGATTTTTTTTTGGCGATTTTTTCCTGTTTTTGGCAAACATTTTTTTTGCTAAAAGTGGTTTTGTGGCGCATGATGGGTTTTCCCATGGTTTTGTACTTATGGTTAGGGAACTGCAATTTTATTCTAATCCAAAGTAAATGGATTGGTGTTTCTTGGATTCCACGAGATATAATTGTATTGTAATACTATACATAATATATATATGGAAAACAATCTTGCTAGATTTCCTAGTTTTGGGTTTCTAGGATAAAATATTTGTGTTAATATCTGTGGTTTCCATTGCATATTTTATTTTGTAATTAAATAATTTTTTGGAATAATTAAATTGAATAGTGTAAAAACCTACAATATTGGGGTGATTGGTGGTGGATGCGTTAGTGATCATCTCTCGAAAGTTGAGCACCAAACTTCTAAGTTTGAAGATAGATGAACACATTTCTATAACAAGGGTCATCATAGGAAAGGAAAAAAAATCATATGGGAATGTGTCATTAATCGCTTAGTCCTTAGTGTTAGGTGGTAAGTTAGTGAAATTCGACAAGGGTCAGTTCCTTCTCACTCTTTTAGAGTGGAAAATTCCATATTGAACTATTAAAGAATGGAAATCCATTATGAAAAATTTCCATTTAAAAATATGTGACTAAGAAGGTATGACACGGGGTTGGAACTGGAGAGAACCTTTGTGGTATAAAGAAATATTTAATGGCGTAGCTGTTGAACTACATGAACCAAATCAAGGGCTAGTTTTTCATCTTGGTCCTAGCTGAGGGATGATGCAATAAATTCTTTCTCACACAATATATGACATGTTCCCACCCATAATTGAGGTCTTCAATTAAAATCTCTAGTATCAAGATGTTTGATGCTGACAAGTATAGGGTGTAATCCTTGGTGAAATGAGAAGGGCTAATGAGCAAGGTTTTTGAAAAGAAATATTTTTAGGTGTAAAATGAATATTGAGCTTGGTTATCCCATTAAATGGGATGTCTTGACACAAGAGACATAAAAAATAGTGAACATAAGTGGAATAATTTGGGAGAAAGTGTCATAAGAAGTTGGATTTTCCTTAAAGACTCTGCAAGTGGTGCACATAATCTCGTGAATGTCCTATACTTTAAGGAGATCGACCATGATCCCTTGCTTAGAGATGATGAACCTAAGAAAATAGATTCTAAAAACACAAAAGAAACATTTAAGGGGATTTAAGTGATTGTTATACTAACGACATTGTTTAAAGATAACACATATATCCTCCAAATGTTAAGAACAATGTTTGGAGTGAGTTATAAGGTCATCCAATAAGTAGTATTGTCATCCACATTCTTCTTTTACTTTCCCCTAATAGGTTACTAAGTGCCATATTTGGTTGATACTCTACCCCTTATGGTGTTGCTAACCATTATGGGGATAAAATGACAACGGTGGAAACTAATTATGGATGGTGAGTTACCATAGTTGTTTGAATAGTGATTGAAAGTTTAGGGTAAAAATACCAAATAGTGATAGAAAAAACCATGTTTAGAGAGTAAGACTAGAAATGACTTGATATGTCGAAGTTCCAAATTTGGGTAGAATAAATGAATCTACTTAAGTGAATGTGGCATGTTAGGGATGACCATGGGTTTCTGTACATCTAAGGTCAAATCATAAATATGTATAGATGTAGATAGGCCATATAAATAGGTTTATATTACACATAGTAAGGCTTAATTATAGGAAGGTAGGAAGGGAGGGTCTCTTGGGGAGGTACTGAGCAAGGATGAATATTTGAAAATTCCAAGACCAATGTCAGTGAAGGAGGTTATGTCATCTTGGGATCCAATGAGATGTAGGAAATTATAAAATATGGGCGAAGGTTGCAACTAGTGAGTTATTTGGTCAATATTATTGAACTTTCCATTGTGAGGAAATATCATGGTATGGAAAAATAATAATGCCACAACTTTCATTTCCTACATATAACTCTAGCCAAACACACTTTTGTAATTAATGTTAAAAATTAGGCAAACAATTCAAGACAAAAAAAGTGGTAGAAAGTTTCATATGCCACTCTCTTACTTCACTTTGTATTGATCTCAATATATGAATTTATAGTACATAAAATTGACCATTATAGGTCTAGATCTCACTAACAACTCATTAGTGAACCATGGTAGTAAATCATCAAGGATAATATTTGCAAGAGTCATGTCTATGTGGTCTCAGAATATTTTATTGTCTAGGGACTTATAGTCTAATATCCCCCCCCATAAATCACAAGTATGAATAATTATACCAGTAAATTTTGTCAACTTCAATTCCAAACTATTGAACTAAGCTTCGATGAAGACATGTCTGGAAAAATGTCAATTTATGGAAGTGAACAACTGTTATGCCTGGAAATTCCAATTATTTTTAATTATCATTGAGTTTTTTTTATTTGATGAAGTAACTTGCTATGCTAGAATTCATGAATGTTGATTGACTTCCGACCTTGAATCCTAATGTTATGCATGCAATCCCTTCTTAAAAAAGAATTGATCCCTTTAGCCCAATGAGTGGTTATAGTAAAAACCGTGACAAAGAATGCAAGATTTCCTAGTTTAACATCTAAATAACATGAGAGAGGGATATGGCATACCTCACTCCTATGCGATCACTTTCTCGATGTAAATGCTGATCCTTTCACTTCCAGGATCACTCCTCACTATAAATTCCGTGTTCAAATACCTGCAAGAAAGATCATACAACGACAAGTGAAAGACACATAGCATATATATATTTCAAAGTAAACCATATGAAATATCAAGGAGAATCATACTAAACCAGTTAATATTAACAAGTTCATGGAAATAAAAACACACTTTGTATTATTAAGTAAACAAAGGGAAGCTTACAACTTGTGCCTTGATGTTGGAGGCCTCATTCAGAATGTAAATCCAAGTTCAAGCCACGATCTTCAATATATTCTCCTTTATCCACAAATTCACAACATAAAGGCGCAATAAGTCAGAAGAATGGAAACCAACAATGACCAACCAAGACTCACTAGCATGACACTCTTTTGTAGTAGAGTTGGAGAGGTTATGAATCCACAAATGAGGGGGAAATTATTTATCTCAAAGGGTAAAATATTTGGAGATAATATCAAAGGTTCAAAATGGGATAATTTGACCATATCCCCAACCAACATGTACTGGACTCTGTTCTCGAGAGTTCTAAAGGAAGAATATTTTGTTCCATTTTGGGAGAACCTGCTTGAAGAGGACCAACACGACTTTATTGCTGAATTCCCGCACTGCCAACGCTTTTCACAGGTTAGAGATATGGCTACATGCGCAAAGTTGTTAAGGGGAGAATCGTGTTGGGCTTGAAAATTAGGGTTTTTTATAAACTCTTTCAGAAAGGCTTGAAGGCATTTCTATTTTAGGTATTCAGGGATAGATTAAGCATGTTATCCAAGATGAATAAGTTTTCACAGTTTTTTTCACTTTGCGATGTTTGTGGCATGAGTGACACTTAGGATAAGAAATGAGGAATGTGAAAATATGATCTATAACAGATGCCCCATAAAGCATGAAAGAATACATATAAGTGATGGTTTAATTTATTTATCAACCATGGCAAGGACTTTGGAAAACCATTGTCAGGAGACTTGCTAATCAAACACAATACAATATATGACATCTATGATATAAACATGCCTAATAACATATCTATGAATAAGCATCAATTAATAAATGAATCCATGGTATGGAAACAACCATCTATCTAAAATGGATTCACGGTATGGTCGCAACCATCCTGATATAAAGGATCATGTATATAATGATGAATACTCAATAACTCCACGCAGCCTGGATAATAAGATGTGATATAGGGTCTTCGTCTCGATCTTGATCTACCCACTGTATGAATCTAACCATATGAATAGATGCGTTGATGTAGAACATGGTAGAAACCACCTGATTATTGGTCAACAGGGTAAAACGTTGACAGGCACGAGAGAAACCACAAATAATGATGATGGCCGTCAAGGTATGACAACATAATTTAAAAGTTTGAATAAAAGGGTTGAAGTTGAATGCTTTCGAAATCATTCGATCAAAGGCCAATGATGTGAACCTGTCGTTGAACGCTAAGAACTTACCATTGATGCATGTAAGCTCCAAGGTACTGAAAATGAGTTTCTAGATCAACTTCTTGAATAATGAGTTGATGTTGACAGGAAGTGATCTATTGAAGGAGGGCCATAATGATTTCCACATCATCGATGCAATTTTTTTTTCTTAATATGATAGGAGTGATTCAGGCTTGTTGCAAAGAGGGTCAAATAAGTAGACGATGTTTGAATTGTACAATTAGGACTTATCTTAAACATATCAGCAACAATACTCTAGAGTTTGGAAACATTTGACTTAAATTGTCCAGATCAAAAGTCATGGTGACAATAGATGATGAGATAATGAGAGGAAAATGGATTTCCCAAACCCAGAAAGAAAATGATGAATGAAGGATATCCCCAACCTGAAATCAAATCCAGATAAGTGTCATGTTCAAGAGAGACATCCTGCCTTTTATACAAAATACAAAACATGATTTACTTCCATTTTCCCTTGTTGTTTCTAGTGAGTACCTCTTTATTTTTTATATCAAGCTTGAAGAGGATACCATATTCTTAGCATATAAGTTCACCCTTCAGATGAATCCATACTAGTAGTTTTAATGAGTCCTAGGAAGGAGTAACTTGGTATTGTTATGTTTGCAAGTCCTTCATCACTTAAGTTTTACGAGTCCAATGGAGGGGCTTCTTGGTATATTTTTCATGTTTATGGAGTTTGAAAAAGAGACAAAAAAGAAAAATTCAAAAGGTCCTTTTCGTAGATAGTACCTAAAATCTGAAAAGGTAGAAAACAATATCCGAGAGAACCTCTTAATCATGTTTGACCAAGGTATTCATTTTTCATAATTAGTCAAAATCAACCAAAAAAAGGGTAAGAATATACTGAGATGATGTAAATTCATTTATTTTAATGATCTCGAAAGGAAAAGTGCTCGACAATCTTTTCATGTTTCAAGAGTCAAAAAAGAGTTGAAAGATGACTTCACCTGGAGGAACGAGTGGTTTAAATGGTAGCGATTGGTTCCGGTCACGATGGAACTTCTCAAAAAACAAAAAGGTCAAGAGGCTGGCTAATAAGAACATTCATCATAGTGGTTCCCTAGGAAAGGTTAAAATAACCAAGTGAAAGCGTATGCTCATCTAAGTAGAAGGTGGCGATAGAATGAGAAAACCAAGGTTCATCTGGAAAAAACAGGCTGATAAAATGGCAACCATGAGAGGTAAAATGGGAATGGTTTCATTTTTACACAATCTTGAAACATGGGAAACTATGCTTGAAATTGGTTTCATTTTTTCACAAGCTTCAAATAGAGATAAACTATGCTTGAGAGTGGTTTCATTTTTACACAAGCTTGAAACAAAGAAAAACTATGCTTGAAAGTTTGCATGCCCCCGACATAATGACTCAATTCGAGGTACATGCTCCCTAAGCTTCATATCACGCACCTAAGTAGGCTACTAGTTACTAACATGTGGATGGAATGAAGGTTCATTTACGAGATCAAGAGAAAAACTCAACTGGGAATTTATGAGATCTAATCAAAGACTTGAATTGAAAGGGGATTTGCTTCATTTTTTAACGAGGTTGAAATAGTAAAATAACTATCCTCATTGGGACCCATTTCATTTTTTAATGATGTTGACATAGTAAAAGAACTATCCTCATGACACCTTGTTTCATTTTTTAACGAGCTTGAAACAAGAAGATGGACTTTTCTCCATAGAAAATGTTTCATTTTTTAAGGAGCTTGACACAAGAAAAGGAATTTTTCTCTGTAGGCCTTGTTTCATTTTTAAAGGAGCTTGACACAAGAAAAATAAATTTTCTCCAAAGAAACTTGATCATGGCCCATAAGAGGTCATGGATTCCACGAGGTTCTCATAAGATAGGAGAACTACACTCTGGAAATTATGGTCCAATGCCCCTAGTACATGACACATTATATCACTAACTAGATCATCAGTAGGAACGGGTATGGAATAAGTTGCCACATAATTAACGTGTGGCGGGGAAGATGCCATTTTCATGTAAGGGAAATTTAGGGATGATGGTTGAATCAGAGCCAAATTAGGGCTAATGAATGAAATATGATCAATGGTCCACATTCTTCCTTCACGTGGGAAACACATCACACGAAAGAGAGAGGAGAGAAGAGATCCCATGAAATAAGTATAGTCACACCCAAGGAGTAATTTAAAGTCCAAAGGGACTTGGAAAAACATCACGTCTATATAGCAAATATTTCCTCCCAAATTAATAGGCAACTTAGGAAGGATCTCTAACGGTTGACTGGTTCCTCTATTAAAAGATAACAAATTATGGGTAACAAGCAAAAGCTGCGGAGAACCGAACACTTGCCAAGTATCTGAGGACAAAATACTAACATATGCACCTTCATCTATTATTTTTCTAGGTACGACCACATTATAGGCATATACTCTGATCTCAAAGGGCACATAAGAAGGAAGACGATATCCCATTAGTCAAATCCAATCAAAGGAAGTGACCAGACTACTCGAAGGGGGTGCTATGGGAATGGGTGAACTGCCTCCTTGCGTTACGGGAATAGGAGGATCACCCTCTTATACCACTGAAGTGGTAGGATTTCCCTCGAATTCATGGGAATATGAAGAAACAAAAAGAACTTGAGTGGTATGAACTTCACTCTCTACTGGAAAGGCATGATCAACTGCAGGTGGAATCAAGTAGACCGTCTTCTCAACCAACGATTGGTTGGGAATGAACTCATGGGATTCACTTTCGGAGAGAGTGGGATTGACTAGAGATGAATTCTAATCAATCACTTTATCAACTAGTGGAGGATCAGAGGAAAGCTTCCGGTAACCAGTAGGAAGACAAGGCTGAGAAGCTGTAAGGTTTTTTGAAAACTTTGGAGGCTTCATCCATATGAGGACAAAGGTGAATGGGAGGATTCCCTTCACAAAACTTATAGAAAAATTGGAATTTACCCTTTTTCCCATGGGAATTACTATCAATATTTGAAGTTTTATCACCAGCATGATCTCTAGAGTTTGATGACAGAGGTTTATGTGAGCTAGTGGATGACAATTATAATTTCCTAGGAATGCTAGGAAAATCCCTAAGAAGGTGGTCACCCTTTCATAATTTGCAAGGTAATTTGACTTTGCGGGACTGATTGGAAGAATTTTCAAGATCAGTTGCATTAGTGGCAATGGTTGCTTGGTTTACCCCTCAGTCATTTTTCTTCTTCTTCTTCATCCTCTTCTTCTTCTTCTTCTTTTTAGCCTCCTGGTTACTAGAATCCAGAATTTCACCAAGTAAAGAATAAGAATAGGGTGAAGAAAAAGGTGAAGAAGGTGAGGGTTCAACTTTAGGATCAACATGAGGGTGAAACTGTTTAGGTGGAGGCGAAATTGGTTGAGAAGCAACTTGGACATTCAGAATCATAAGGGTGGAGAATAGCCAAATTGGAAAACCAATGGTAAAACCAGGAAGGGACAATTATGCCATATAGGGAGCACAAAAAATTCCAAAAGAAGGAAAAGGACCAGGATTCCCATATGAGGGGATTCATTGATTGGTAAAATCAAGAATTGTTTCCATTAGGCTCAACCTAAGATCTACTAAGGAGTTGTGCACGGGTAAGATGTCATTCCCTGGGAAATATATTTTAGAAATTAACAACAAAATAAATAAAAAATGGGGTAAGCTAGGAAAAAGGGTTTACCAAGCAACCGTGAACTGTATAATACCTCCTGGACAACCAATAAGTACGACACATAATCTCCTTGAATGTTGTGTTTGGTGTATCACATTTTCAAGGCGACTGACTCAGTTACCTATGACATGTTTGCAACCTAGTGGGGTCTCCCAAAATATATGCAACAGTACGTGGGAGCTCAATCCGTAGTAGCGCTGTCTAACGTGTAACCATCCGATGAGAGCATCCCCATATACTTACCATAAATGGAGCATAGTCCTATATACTTTTGTACGTGGGACGAGATATCACCCCTAGGATGCAACACAGGCGGTTAGCGACAGTGGCTATGCTTAAAAATGCTAGAACAAGTCTCTATAGTAGACCTCTGGAATGTTTGCGTTAATTCCAAATGTTCCTTAGGTTAATTGAGGTTAATTTTAATGTTGACCTTCAATTAAGTTTCAATTTTGGGCTAAAAAAATATATCACCTGAATTCCTAAGATGCAATTATATGAGAAAATGATTCTTTTTAATTCAATGAAAGCTAAACTAATAAGGGAAAAGATTTCAAAGAGTAGTGCATCAAAAATAATGCAACAAACAAAATCCCCCCCAACTAGCTTTCACTTTTCACTTTTCGAAATGAAAGTTCTAAAAAGACAATTTCATTTTCACTATCCCAAATTCAACTCATTCAAACGTAAAATGATTTCTACTTTCATTAAGATGCACTTTAATTAATTTTTTATTTTTCTTTCCCGGTTTGAGTGATGAATTGCACTTGATGCAGCTAATGCATTTTTAAGTTTTCAATTATTGAAAAAATGTAATCTATTTCCAATAAGAAATCCAAAAATCTAGCCTTTCAATGCAAGTAACCTTATGCACTTAAAAAGTAATTTCTGAAACAAAAACTAAAAGGATGCAAAACCCATTTTTTCTAAAAATGCATAAAGGTTACCACTATTTTATAACAGAGAATCAATATTTCTTGAATGATACAAGTAGTAAACATAGGTTTTAATTGACCTAAAATAAAAATACCTAATCAAAACACAAATTTTATCACTTAAATCAAAAGACCAATTTACACTTTTTCCAAGAGTATGAAAAAACTCAAAGCAAAAAATAATGCAATCAAAGCAAAGAAAATATTTCAAGGATCAAGACACACTAAGGATTTTCCAGAAGAAATTATAAAAGTATCTATTTTCTAAGACCAGTGCGGACCTCTCGTTAACACCAGTGGTCTGCAGTGCGACTGTTCTAGCAAAATCCAATGTTGGCAATGCAACTGTATCTGTTAAAAACAATTATTGGGGGAAAAATTTAGAATTGATACCTCAAAAAACTTACAATAAAGAATATAGACTAAAAAAGAAATCCACACAAGAAATTGTTCAAAGGTTGGACAAACTAAGAATGGAGAGAGAAAATGAGAAAAGGGCAAAAAAGGTGTAGCCTCCCTAGTGGAGTCACCAATTTTTTATGTAGACAATCCCTTCTTCAGAAAGAAGCGATTCCTATAGCCCAATGAGTCATTCTAGTAACAACCGTGACAAGGAATGCAAGCTTTACTAGTTTAACATCGAAATAACATGAGAGAGGGAGATGGCCTACCTCACTCCTATGTGGTCGCTTTCTTGATGTCGACGATGATTCTTTCACTTCGAGGCTTGCTCCTTGCTATTCCTTATGTGTTCGAATACCTGTAAGAAATATCAGTCGACGACAAGCGAAAGAGACATAGCATATATTTATTTCATAGTAAACCATATGAAATATCAAGGAGCATCATACTAAAATAGTTAATATTAACAAGTTCATGGAAAGAAAAAAAGACCTTGTATTATGAAGTAAACAAAGGGAAGCTTACAACGGGTGCCTTGATGTTGGAGGCCTCTTTCGGAATGGAAATCCAAGCCCAATCCAAGCTCTTCAATCTCTTCTCCTTTCTCCAAAAATTACAACTTATTGGTGAAATTAGTTAGAAGAATGACAACCAACAATGACCAACCAATAATCAATAGCATGGCACTCTTTTATATCAGAGTTGGAGAGGTTATGGATCCAAAAATGAGGGGGAAAGTCTTTATCTCAAAGGGGAAAATATTTGGAGATAAGATCAAAGGTTCAAAATGGGAGAATCTGACTATATCCTCAACCAACAAGTACCAAACCTCTGTTCTCGAGAGTTCCAGAGGATAAAGCTTCTGTTCCATTTTGGGAGAACCTGCCTAAAGAGGACCATCACAGATTTATTGCTAAATTCCCATGCTTCCAGCGCTTTTCACAGGTTATAGATAGGGTTACAAGCGCAGGGTTTTTAAGTGGAGAGCCACGCCGGGCTTGGAAATTAGGGTTTTTTACAAACTCTTGCAGAAAGGCTTCAAGGAATTTCTCTTTTAGGTATTTAGGGATAGATTAAGCATGTTATCCAATATGAATAAATTTTCACAACCTTTTTCACTTTGCGACGCTTTTGGTATGAGCAACACAAAACACGACACTCAGGATAAGAAATGAGGAATGTGACAAAATAACATGTAACACCTAATCTTTGAGTTTTTCAATAGTTTATTCTGGAAATGATCCAAGTTGGGGCTTTGAATTATTTAGGTGGTAGTTTTTTCGGTTGACCACTAACCATATTCCATGGTTATTTGTGGTTTATTGTTTATCACTAACCACTCTACTTTAAATAATGTGGTGGTGCTTAGATGACCAATGACCAACTGCTTTGAATAATGTCATGGTTTTTGGATGACCACTAACCAATCTACTTTGAATAATTTGGTTTTCTTTTGGTTGATCCCTAATCGTATTCACTTGATCAATTCAATCCCCCCCTTAAAGGTTTAGGAGAGTTTATTTTATCATTGTGCTCCTGCTTTGAGGTGTCAAGAGTACCATATTTGACTTCAAAGCTTATATAGAATGATATTTGGGGAAAGGTCAAAATCATTTGAAATATTTGTTTGATAGAATTTATTTTGCATATTTTTTGTTTCTTTATCTCTATCGTGAGTAGGCAGTAAGGCCAATGTAGATTCTTTACTTATATATTCCATCTCCAAGAATTTATCCATCCATAATTAATTGTCTTCTTAACCTACTTATACTCTCAACATTTTTTTGATAAGTGATATGTCTTTCCATAATGAAGAGAAGGATGGAGGTCAAAAAATGGACTCTCCATGTGACCAACTCTTTGATAATTGGAATTTATTACCAATATTTTGAACATGTTCAAGAAATATTGAACTCACAAATGATTTTGCTTTGAGTAATATATAATACGCAAGTTTTTAGTTTTTTTGTATCCTAATCCATATCAATTTTTGTTGAATCATAACTCTTCCCATGGTAATAAAAACATCTTGGAAATATATTGATCTTATTGTTTTGCTTCTTTTCTTTTTCTACTACCACTGTCGTTATTTTGTGCTTCTTCTTGGGATTCATCTTCATTTATTTTTTCTTTCATTAGTTCATCGTATGAGTCCATCAAGTTCTCTGTCTCAAAATGAGCATCAACCACTGATATTATGTCTTATCCATCATAATTTGCATCAACCTTTTGCATGATTTCATATGTATCACATAGTGCATCAAAATTTTGAATAAGATGTTTTGAATCATTTATTCATTAATCATTTCTAATAGCTAATTTATGTCACAACTTGCATCAACATTCTCTATGAGTTCATTTGTATCACAAGATGCATTCACCTTTTGTAAGAGATATTAGAGGAAATTTCAACTTAAAAGTGCCCATGAAATTTTCATGTAATTTCTGTGTCATAATATGTAAACCATCAAAATTATTTAAATTCAAAAATAGGTACATGTAAATATTTTGGAGGAAAAGAAGGAAAAATATTTTTTTAATTGTATTTTTGGCTTATATCCTTATAAGTTTACTCAAATTTCAAGTGTAGACACTTGTTGGATGCAGAACTAAATTCCACATCCAAAGAGTACCCATTATGCATATTTTTGAGAAGAACCACGTTGATAAAAACTAAATATACATTTAAATAGTGTGTGAACACACTTTTTAAATGTATATTCATTTTTTAAGTGTCTACACTTGAAATTTGAGTAAACCTATAAGGAGATAAGCCAAAAATACAATTAAAAAAAGTAGTTTTCTTCTTTTCCCTCCAAAATTTATAACTTGTATTTTATTGTTTTAATTATTATTTATTATTTTTCCTTAGGAGGTCACTTTTAGGCTAAAATTTCCTCTAATGTCCTATATCACGAATTGCATCAACCTTAGTTTTATATGTTGCATCAAGCATGTCATCAAGTTGATCTTGCTTTTCTCTTAATTTTATTGTAAGTGCATAAATCAATTTATCCTTCATATCTAGATAATTTTGAAGATCATTTGTCGACTATAGTGTATCAAACATGTGATCAATGATTTTTTTGTTTTTTTTTTATCAGTCCCACTTAAGTGATTTAATTTGATTTTGTAATTCATGATTTTACTCGTTTAAATCCTTGATTTCTTGGGTTTCATTTTGTAAATTATTTCTTCATTTACCTATTTTTCGCATGCCACTACATCTTCCTTTCGAAGTGCATGTGATATTCTTAATGCATGTGGTGCTGGGCAAGAGCAAGGACATTTACAAAAGCCCACACATGAAATAACCCTTTGGAATAGGCCTTGAATATAGGGAAACAAGATTCTAAAACTTGGTAAGCTACATAAATCAAATGCTAATGTTCAATACTCACTCAAGCTCGTATCCCAATTATTTACAAAAAAATAATTTGAATTTAAGTCACTTGAATCTGGTCATTTTTCCCCTCATTTGATACATATTTGATGCCTTCAACCTTGCAAATGTTTCTCTTCTTAATAAACCTCTAAATGAAAACCTTCTTAGGTCGTGATATGAAAATTTTCTAATTTCCAAATCCAATACTATAGCTAATCAAACTTGAATATTTGTTACATATTTCTAATATGGGTGATGTGTTGTTGAAGTGAATGACATGGGATTAATCATTGTGATTTTTGACATTGATTTCTTAGGTCAATCATTGTGTGTGAATTTATATGCATGGGAGTGAGGATCCTTTTCAACTACGATTTATGAAGCATGGAACCATAAATTATACATTATGTTATAACACTCTACAGTACAACTGGATATTTATGCATTGATAACATACTATGAATTTTAGCATTAGGATTAGAGGTTCATCAATAGATTCGATAGTCTATGGACTCAAATTTTATTTTGAAATTAGGGTTTGATCTGCACTTATTCATGGTTTCAATTCATTTAGAATTTCTAGTTCATGAATTTGACCTAAATTAGGAAGATGCAAGGATGAGAATGGTAGCCTCACTAAGATATCTCATTTATTATCTAATGGCTATATGTCATTCAGAGACTATAGAAAATTTGTACAAATTCGCTATTGTCTTACTTGGAGTATATATTCTCTCTCCATTAAATATCCATGAATAAATTTTAGCATTATCACTTTATAACCTCACTTTTCTATACCATGGCTTTGATACTATGTCAATAATCAGGTGAGAAAGACAAGACAAGAAAATAAGAAGAAAAGGCCTTATGCCATTCTCTTAATTTTATATTAATCTCAATATTTGAATTTATAGTACATAAATTGGACAATTATACATCTAGATCTCATTGAAAACTCATTAATGAATCATGACAACACCTCATCAAGGATAAGGTTTGTGTCTCATGACTATGTGGTCTCACGATTTGTGATTTTCTAGGGACTTATAATGTAATCATTGAGCGCACATCAATGAATCAATGTTGATAAACACGATATTACTTGGAATTTTTATGGGAACATTATGAAGAGTCCCACTGGTTGTGATGAATGTGCATCATAAGCCCTAAGTGTGAAGGAAAATGATACAAGTTCAAGGGAACCCAAAATCTGCCATACATGTTTAGAAATGATGCAAGGGGGTGCACCTTCATCAATGGTGTAGTGATGGATGGTGACATTATGAATGGTAATGTGAATTTGAAAGGTGATGGTGCTTGAGGGAAATTTGATCCATGGTTACCCATGGTTTCCCATGGTTTCCTTCATGCATTTGAATTATTTTATTTGGTTTTAATAATGGGTGTTGTGTACATACTCTTCACATATTTCCCAATGGAAGTTAGTGTGAGGTATTTTGTTCTTCCATTGCTTGGTTGGATCGTTGTTATTAGGATTTGGATGCTGGTTTCCACTAGGGGAATTTCCCCTAACCTATGGATTTTGTTGTTGGGAGTTTCATTTTTATTTACCCTTACCTTTTTCTTCCCATTTTTCCGTTGGGAAGGAGGATTTCCTATATTGATTTTCTTACATGCCTATTGTTGTTGCATGGGAGAAGGTTGAAAAAAATTGAATTTAGCATGCTAAGAACGCAGGATAATATGGTTGGTTTGAGGTGGACTAAGGAAGGGAAACTAAGGGTTTCCTTTTGGGGGATTCATAAATTTACTATAAAATGTAAACATATAATCATTGCACCATTTTTTTATGTATCAGGGTCCTTGCATAGTAGGGCTCACTTTTGTGCCATGAGAAGGAATCCGAGTAATAGGTTGGGAAGAATAGTGCCCCCATATCATGGGCATGGAGGGAGATGATTTCCCTATCATATTTGGACATGACAGATGTGGCCCATATTTATTTCTATAAGGGTCGCTACTCTAACAACACCAAGTTAAAAATCTATGTAATAAGGTTAATAAAGGAAAAATAAGACCAAGGTCATGGGACATGTATTCCAAGCTGAATGGTGGGAAAAAAATCCTAGTGGGAATCACTTGATGTGTTTATGGCTAAGGGGAGATTGGAAAATGAAATGGCTAAGGTTTTGAAAAGGACAAAAAGTATTTTGGCAATTATTTTATGAAAATAAAGGAAATTAGGAGAAAAGGGAGGTGAAAGGTCAGAGGTTGCATGTGAGGAGGAAATTATAGGAAAATAGAGGAAAACGAATAAATTAGAGCTATGAATGATAAAAATGATTGAGAGCATCAATTTGGGAGCCTTTTGTTAGGTTTTTTTTGGAATTGGTTTCATAGAGGAGAAGGAAAGAAAGAAAATCAAGGAAGGACAAGGAAATAAAAGGAAAGCAAGGATCAAGCAAGGAAAATTTGGATCAAGAAGCTTCATCAGGAATAATTGCAGGTAATAGGTTGCATGTATAATTTCATATATGGTTTTGACATGCATGGTATGTGCATGTTGGTATTTTTTTCTTTTGCTATCATTGGCATGGATTTTTTTTCCGGGTTTCAATAGTGGATTTTGGCCTTTCCTTTCCATTTCCAGATAGCCATGGTGGGATGGGATTATTTCTTGGTTGAGATTTGTATTTCTGGAAGGTTTTGGATCCAGGTGAGGTGGTCTCTGGAAAATCCCAAGGATTGGGGGTGGAGATAGTTTTCTTAGAGAAGCCCTCAATAGGTGGGTAGAGATAGGAAAATCCCTCAAGAGATGGTGAAGGAATTTTGAGGCATCCAAGCTTGGTTTTGTTTTTTGATCTTGGAAATGCTTTAGGTGAGATCATGGTACGGTGAAGGTAGAGGTGGTTTAACCTATGGATTCCCTTGGTTGTCAACGGATTGGTTTATCCCATGATATCCAACATTCATGCTTGGAATATGGTACGAGGGAGATTGGCTCAAAGAAATATTTGATTCAACTCAATCTATGGTCGAGTGGTACGTGGAAGTCCCAAACCTGGTTGGGTTTTTCATATGTTTAATATGAGCTAATTTTCTCTTTGTTTTGATGAGTAGATGTACTTTTTATTATGCCACTTTAATGGTTGTTCTCTCATTGTTATTTATCTAGTTATATGCTAGTTATAAGCATGGCTATATGATAAATCTTAGTCATAGTTATCTTCATGTTTTAGTTGTAACTGAATGAATAATCAATGCAATAACTAATTGGTGTCATGAAAAATATTGTGAGAAGTAATTGGTCCTTCTTTTTAAACCTCAGATAAGTTTTCAGATCATTATGTTCAGATATGCATTCACGACCTGTAGGTTGCACGTTACCATGTGTTTGATGGAATTTCAGTCCTGGTTGGGAGAGGTTAGGTCAAGTCCTAGTTCAATTTTTGGTTTATAAACCTTGTTTCTATGTCATTCATCATTTTTGGAAGTTTCACTGAGTTCTGAACAGAGGCTTGAGTCCTAGCCCTAAAAAAGTGGCTCAAAATTTGAGGTCATTGTCATAGAAATGACTGGAAAAGTACACAATCGTTGGCAGTCATGAATATGGGAGAAACTGGAGGGCTATAGTCACTTGAATGCCTCGGAAAGGTAGTGGTTGAGGCTCTATTTTATTGAAAGAGGGAGCTATCTAAGGGGTTGGACACCTGAAGGGGTTGGGTTGCTCCTGGAGGTCATTTATTACTTGAGGGAAGTCAGAAAGATTTTAAGTTGTCAAGTCCATTTCCTTAAGGTCATCTAGGAGGTTGAGTCTTATCATAGTGACTCTGATCTCATGTTTACCCCAGGTAAACTAGTGGAAGCGGGTAAATGTGGGAGGAGGTGTTACAGGGTGGTATCAGAGCATGATTTAAATACTTGGACTGGATGGGCTAGATGCATGATGTTATGTATGCATTATGATGGTTAAGGTTTTCATGCATGTAGTTTATATCATCATGATCTTATTGGTATGTTATGTTGATGATGTGTTGGATGGTATGGAGCAGGATATGCATATCATCAAAGTGAGGTTGCAACACTAGACCTCAGGGTAAGATAAAATCATCATACATGTTTGTATGTTGGGTATGCAGGTATGCTCGATAATGGTTGTTATAAGCATTATTGTTATGTACACACCTGTCATTTTCTAGTTGTTGTGGTTACATGCATTATAGATGCTAGTTGATTAGTGTGGTCTTATGCACATGCGCCGAATAGTCACAAATGGTAGTAATGTGTTGTTATATGCATTGCGATCATATGCCTAATGATTATGGTCATTTCCTTTAAGATATTGATGTTATGTGTATCGTGATCATCTGGATTTACCTGTGCATATGGTTATGATTATGGTATTTAGGTATGAGTCGATATACTTGTGATATTGTGTCATACTAATCTGGATTTAACTATGTAGATGTGATTTTTATGCATGAATTCATTTGTTTATGAGTGTATCCTATGAACATGATAGCTAGTTGCTATTATGGATATCATGAACTTATGTGTGTATGATTTGATGTGATTGTGAAGTTATATCATGCTAGTATG
This sequence comes from Pinus albicaulis, assembly GCA_034641835.2. NCBI lineage: Eukaryota > Viridiplantae > Streptophyta > Pinopsida > Pinales > Pinaceae > Pinus > Pinus albicaulis. Next base: position 740,680,895 of record CM076579.1, read on the forward strand.
GATTGATTTTGTAGATGAGATAGCCTCCCCTTAAATAAAATGAGGTATGAGTTTGATTATGTCATCTATTTGGTTTATCTAACATGGCTTGTTAACAATTTGTCTGAATGTTTTATGGATTGCATGATATGAGTATGTGTCAATGAGATTTCATGAAGAATGATATTGTTTTAAGATGGTTGTACTAAATAAATATGTGTTGAGACAACTGATATGTACTTGAGTGCATGTGGGTGTTAGTTTTAGTACTATGACTATGACTGTGAGTTGACTATTGGTTATGACATGGTTGTGAGTCCTGGTAATGGATAATTTCAAATTATTAGACATGATGTCTTGATATTTTGAATGTGTGTCTGACATGTGTGAGAATGTGCAAGGTATCATACTTGGTAATAGCATGACAAGGCAACAATTTATTTGTATATAGTAACTAAAAAATGAGTGATGTGATAGTACATAATAAGACCCAATTGCAACAATGAAAAATTAAAAGAAAGGAATTGGGTGAGAATTCCTTTGGCTGTGCTGGGAAATCAAAATTCCAAATGAACGAGTGCTTTTCATACAAGAAGCATTCTTAACCCTAGTATTGTTTGACACTATGTGAATATAGTTATATTCATGAACATGTACTTGATAGGTAAATAATTTGTTTCCAGTTATGGCTGGATTCGTCAAGGAATTGGAGTCCCTTAAGAGATGATATGTGTATGTGCTCAGTTACAAGGTAGAGTGCTTGGTACAACAAGGGAACTACATGGAAAAGAGATTTCCATGAAGTATTTAACAATACTCGGGTTGAGCTTTCTCTTAGGAGCATTGGGAATCCATGGGGATTGAGTCATGGTGTTTGTTTTTAGATTTTTTCTTTCGGTGCATTATGATTTTTCTACCCTTGATTTGCAATTTTGTTTATGTCTGGTGCATGGCCATGCCACTTGTTTGTGGTGTTGTATTGATATTGGTTTTTTATGATTTTATTTTGTTTTCTTCTTGGTATTTCCTTTTATGTTTTGAGAGTCTTGGAATTGGTTGGGGAAGAGGAAAGTAAATGGAGCTCGAGAGAGTTGTGTGGTATTCGATAGGTAATGTATGACCTGGATGAAGCTGGTGCATGTATAAGGGAATTTGAAGGCAAGAGTGTGAAAACTAGTTGGATTGGTTGGATCCCCCAGGATAATGTATAGTGGCATGACAATTGAGAAAGGTAGTAGGAAAGGTAAAGAAAATGGGCTTAAGGTAACATATGCCTTGGCTAAAGTTGGGAACTGTTGTTCTCAATGTTTTTCATGTTGTGAATGGATAAAGGGAGTTATATTAACATTTACCTAATGATATTTGTAATTATGTTATGATTATGATTATGAAGATGCCTATATATATATATATACACATATGTACGTATGTTTTTGTTTGACAAGGTTTTTAGGGATAATGATTGTTTTATGCTAGTGTTTATATATGTATATACACACATGTCGTTGTTTGACAGGGTCGTCAAGATTCATTATTATGGAGGAATGATTTCTTGTGCAGGTGAATGGCATGAATAGGTTCTTGGTTTCATGAGGAATCAAGTGGGAAGAGTAGCACTGAAAAATATATGAGGTAAATATCATGTGGATATGAATTGATATTGTGTGTTTATAATATGCCTATGTTTATGCTATGATAGGTAATGCTTAGGGATACATCAACAAAATGAGAGTAGTGTGATTTGCAGGATGCTGGGACAAGCATGGATAGTGGAAAGACACTAGAAGAAAGACCTCATAGTAGAGATAGTGTGGTCTTTGGATGCGCATTACTACTGTTATGTACCTATTGTACATGTTGTACATACGATGTTGTGTACACATTTTATATGTGGTACATGTTATATATATGGTGTTATGTGCATGTTGTATATGTGGTACTGTGTACAAATGGCACTATGTACATGTTGTATTTGTGATGTTTTGTAGACATGGTGTTGTGTTCATGTTGTACATGTGGTATTGTGTATATGTAGTACACACAGTGTTGTGTGCATGTGGTGCTATGTACACATTTTGTAGGTGGTGCTGTGTACATGTGGTATTGTGTACACATTGTGTAGGTGGTGTTGTGTACATGTTGTACACATGGTGCTATTGTACATGTGGTATTGTGTATATGTTGTACACATGATGCTATTATACATGTGGTGTTGTGTGCACATTGTGCATGCAATGTTATGTACATGTGGTACAACGTTACAACTATTGTGTAGTCGTTGTATTGTGACATGCATATTCGTGGTATTGTATGGTGTGTACGTATACGTTTTGTGTTGTACACGGGGTGTAGGTGTATGTGTTGTGTTGTACACCGGGTGTAGGTGTAAGTGTGGTGTTGTACATCAGGTGTAGGTGTATGTCTTGTATTGTATACTATGTATGTGTATATGTTGTAAAAAATGATGGGATAGAAAGGTATGGGATTTTCTGGGCCCTTGTTGTTGGTATTGATGGTTGAGGCGGTTTAGTCTCTAGATGCCCTTGTTATTTCTAATGGGGGTTGAGGGGGTTTAGTCTTTGGATTCCCTTGTTCATATTGAGGGTTGAGGCGGTTTAGTCTTTGGATTCACTTGTTTCTTAAAGAGAAGGAACTAGATGCTTTCCAGGTTTGGAAACTGATTCAGTGTGATGAGGCTCATCAATAGGTATGTTATAAGGGTCATGATTCCATCCTCAAGCTTTAGAACTATCTCCTTCTCACATTTATTTACATTTTTAGTTATTTTATGCTTAATGAGAAGGATAAAAGTGTTTGTCATATCATGTGGCCTAATGTGGTTTAATTGCATGGAATGGAGCATTTTTGAGATATTTTCCATGCAATTGATCGAAGTAGACAACAAGGAGACAATAAAGGAGGTTTTCCACCTCCTTAACTCCCTCAATCAACATAATATCACGACACACACTCTCTCTCATTTTCTCGAGCTCATTGGCAGCCAAACCACTATTAGTGCAAGTGGGAGTAATGAAGAACAAGATCCACCATTCTCAAGTTGAAGGAGACAATCATTCCTATTTTCTAGTGAGTTTCTAGCAACTAAAATCTTGTATAAATAAACAAGAAGAAGAGCTCAATAGGATTCGAGTTTTTTTTCCAGCTAGATAGCTATTGAGCTCAAGAACTTGGCACTGTTATTTTGACTATCATCTGATGTATTAGAAATTTTATTTGATGATAATTAGAAGCTTCTTATTGAGTTATCATTGAGTTAGTTCCAGAGGGCTGATGATCTTGGGTTTTGGCCCAACCTAGTGGCTTAGGTCCCTCTTGCATATTTTTATTCTTGTTAGCTTCAAGTATTTCTTCGTTTCTTACATTTCATTAGAGAATAATCCATCAAAACATGTGGTTGCAACCTATAATTCACCTCGCTTGTTGGAGTATGAGTGGAAGGATTCACAACCACAACCCAAAAATATTATGTTTATGATTTCTTGGAAATATACTTGTGTTACTTGTATTATTTTGAATTTTCTTTCTGTAGCTTAGAAGTTAGTTTAGTGATTATATTAGAGTTATGGCATACAATATATACCCTTTAAATTCAACTCATATTTTCCACCATAAGTTATCTTATTTTGTCAATGATAAATGGATGCATGCATGTGATGGTTGCAGGGATGTGTGGATCTATAGGAAATTTCACCTTTAACACCTTCATATTGAGCTCCCTCACCTCCTCTTGTCACCTCAAATTATGTTTTGGAAACTTTTTTTCATATATCACTTGGGCCAGGCCCACCGAGAGCATTCATCCTAGTGCAAGACATGTATTTGAGAGGCTATGAGCTTGGCTAGGGGCTTAAGCTAGCCTTTAATTTACCACAAACTCCATCCACCTCTCCATGCCTTCAAGACACCATTTTCACCTTCAAAACCTTCTCGACATCCCTCCTATAACATTATAGGCCCTCATGTAGTAATACAAGGATCATATAGCATCCACCTGTAGCTAACCTGTAGGACCTTTTTTATTCATCAATTTTGATTCCCACTGCAAATTTGACTTGATATAGATGAATTTTGACCCCCAACTATGATTTTATGATAGAGGGAGCCTCCTAGGCCACTCCAAACCTTTCCTTCACTGCAAAAATAGAGTAGAGTTAATTTCATTATCACAATTTTTGTGCAAATAGATTACTGTTTCACAAGAAAGTGTGAGCTAGGTAGATGGTACATGAAATTATGTTTGGTATCTTGATGAATTATGAAATATAAATTTAATTCCTTTCTGCAAGTAGATCTGGTAGTTTTGTGAATGTTACACGATAAAATAGCTCTCTTTTTGCAAGTAGTTTAGCCTTTATATTTTCCTGAATTGATTAATTAACATTTGCAAGTCAAAGTCAATGGAATTTTTCCTTCATAGCTAGAAGTATCTTTTAATTTCACTTTCAAAAGAAATATTTCATTCTAGTTCAGTAGGAGGAATCATCTTGGGTACTTTTGATCCAATGTCACAGTTAAGGGTGGTACAGGTAGAATCCCATCTATTGCGCATATAACATTGGCACCTCTAGGTTTGTATGGACCCCAGGTTGATAAATAGAGGTGAGTAGCCCTTGGGAGTTGCAACACTCTTGGTGCAATCCAGGGATCACTAATTTTTGGCGTCGTTGCTGGGAGGTGTCTAAGTATATGATTTTTTCTGCTTAAGTATTGTTTTCTACTTTCTGTTTTTCATTTAGTTTTGAAAAAGTGGAAAAAAACACGACAAATTTTTTTTCTTTTCTTTCATGCCTATTAGAAGTAGGGATAATCAAGGAAAATTTCTACCAAAATCCCCTACACCCTCATGCGGTCAACCTTCACTCTTATTTAGTGACTGTGAGGTTACCTCTCTTACTGCAAGGGAGTTAGAAGGCCCTCTAGGTGAGAAACTTGAATTTTTTGAAGGACCTATTGGGGAAGAAGAAGAACCTACTTCACCTATCCAATATATGGCTGAGAACTAAAACAATGAGTACTCTCCCATTAGAGAAAATAATGGAGAGGCTAGGATGAAGAACATCAACCCTGCTGCCCTTTCACACTTCAATGGCCTCACCTCTGAGGATCCTGATACCTTCACGTTTGAATTTTTTGTTGTTTGTAGGAACTATGAATATGCCTAAGATGAACAAAAGTTGAAGTTGTTCCCCTCTACCCTTAAGGATCCAGCCTTTTGCTGGATCATGGGTCTCCTTGGGGGTAGCATCAATACCTGGGCCCAAACGCAATAGTCCTTCAATAACCAGTACATGGATTATTATGGGTCAAATGAAACCAAGGAAGAAATATTTAGGATGACTTTAGGACCCAATGAGTCTTTAAAATACTATGAGGAAATGTTTCAACTTAACTATAGGAGGGCTAACTGTACCCTTGATCCCTAATCACTCAAGTTAGTTCTTCTCTGATGGATCAGGAAGGATGTGTTGGAGACCCTCAATATGTTATCTGGAGGATATTTCAATCAGTTATCCGATGATGACATCAAAACTGTGTTGAAAAACCACTCTAGGGAAGCCGAGAAAAAGGGTAGGGCTAGGAAAGGCTTGGCCAATACCTCTTCCTCCACAACATCCATAAAAGTGAGATAGGGAACATGTTGGAGGATTTCAAGAGTGAAATGATGTATAAATTTGCATTACAAATGGATACCATGTAGATCAATAGGAAACAAGAGGAAGAAAAGAGAGTCCTAGCTATTTTCTTCCCTAGATGCACTAGGAGACACCCTAGGAATGAATTCCCAATGAATGCCATAGAATTTTGCCTAGTTTGTGAGGAAAACCATGCAATAGAAAAATTCCCTTGTTTACTAGGCCTAAAATATGTATACCAAGGGGTAGAAGGTGGGCTAGAGCAACTCTACTTCATCAATCAAAGGAGGCCTCAATTACCTTAGCCATACCAACAGGGCATGAAAGGTGCACCTTATTATTACAATTAAAATCATAATGCACCTTTGTAGCCTTGGTACTCTTCCACTCATCCATCATGGCCCAAATCTCATTCCTGGCCTTATGATCCTCCACATACTCCTCAATCTGTAAACCATATTTTTCAGCCATATACTCCCTGACCTCCTCAATGGAACAACCCATAATAGGGGTGCATGCCTAAACTTAAATAGCCTCCTGATTTACTACCTCCACCCTAACCTCAACCTCAACCACAACTCACTCATCCTACTCCACCTAAGAAACCTCAGGTGCTTTCTCAACCCATTTTGAACCCGAATAATAAAAAGGCACAACATGTCTACAATAGAGAGACATCTTATCATGCGTATGATGTGGATATACAATATATAAAAATTCGGTTTGGGAGAGTGCTTCCAGATAACCAAACACCTTCTCCACTTGAATAAATTGAAGAGGAAAAGGAATAGCGTTCCCATCAAATAAATCCACCACCTTTCCCTGAAAGATTGATCCACCCTAGCTAGCACACCCTAGAAGAGATTGAAATTCTGGGATAATCGAAGAATTTGTGTGTTAAGATACCCCTTCTCCAGGATATTAAGGATGTTCCCATATATAATAATATTATCAAGGAGAATTTTTTTTTAAAATCTTGGGAGAAAGAAGAGAGATACCCCCACCATCAATGTTGTTGGAAAATTATCTGATTTGATGCTAGGGAGAGTGGTTTTTCCAAAATAACTAGAGCCTAGAAGCCCAATAGTGGATGTGCACATTGATGACATCATTGTCCCTCTGACCTTGGTTGATCTTCAGGATACCATCAATATGATTTCAAAATAAACAATTCTTAATATAAATCTCCAAGGGGCTTTGAGGAATACGACCATAGTGTTGTAACTTGCAAACATATCCCTATAGATCCGGAGGGGGTTGCTAAGGCTGTCATGGTCTCCATCGACTCTTGGGAGTATCATACTGATTTCCTGGTTCTATAGCCCAAAAATAGGTTTAATAACTACCTATTATCATAGGAAGACCTTGGTTGGCCATTGTTGATGCCTAGATTATTTGTAGGGCTAGGAACGTGACCATCAATAATGGACCTTTATCAAAACAACTAATATTGTATCCTACTGCCCAACCTTTTATTGAAAATGATATACTTTTGTGGCTAGAGGATGAGGAAGGAGATGAAGTGTGTCATACAACACCCTACCCAATTTTTATCCTAGATGTTGTTAGAGGAGGGGGGTGACATGATGAAGATGACCTCATTGACCATATCCTTACCAAACCCCCACTACCATTCCACTTGATGAACTCATAAGAGAATTTGGAAGTAGTCCATGGGCTGAGTTAATACTCATTTGACTCAGTTCCTGAACATGTCAAAACTGTAGAGTTTGGCCCACCCATAACCTTAAATATCAACCCATATCTCTCAGCCAAACAATAAGAAAAATTGTGCAAGACACTTAAAGAACACTTAGATGATTTTTATCGGGACTATAAAGAAATTAAATTGGTGCATCCATCAATTTTTACTCATCATATTTACATCAAAGAAGTATGAAAGCCTGTGGACCAACCCTAGAGGAGAATGAACCCAACCCTTAAGGACTTAGTGAAGGAAGAATTAAAAAATCTACTGGATGCAGCGTTCATATACCCCATCCCAGATATTGAATGGTGTCACCTATAGTCTTAGTCCCAATAAGAATGGGAAGAGGAGGATCTCTGTTGATTACAAATAAATGAACAAGGCCACAAAGAAATACCATTTCCCTTTTCCCTTCATTGACCAAGTCCTAGATGGTATTGCAAGGAAGAATTTATTCTCTTTCTTGGATGGATTTAGTGGTTAAAATCAAATACATATAAGCCCCGAATACCAAGACAAAACCACATTTACATGTCCTTGGGGTACCTTTGCTTATATATTCCTCCCATTCGGCCACTACAATGCCCCTACGACTTTTGAAAGGGAATTTTTGAGTATATTTTCTGAACTTATTCATGACTCTGTGGAGATCTACATGGATGATTTCACTCTTTATGGATGTGATTCCAGGAAGCCCTCTCTAATCTGTGTAAATTCCATAGGAAATTTATTGAAATGAATCTCTCATTTGTTAGAGTAATTACATTGGAAACATAAAACAAATAAGACACACACACAACATTCAACCATGAAAAACATATATTTTAACGTGGTTCACCCAACCAATTTGGGCTACGACCACCTAACAGGGCATCAAAAATCTCATTCAACAACTGGAGAAATACAATAGCATAGTTTCTCATCTGCTCATCTCTTCCACTCACTACACATTCCTCATAGTGCTCACTTGCCTCTATGGGCTTACATTTTATAGCTGTGAATGGAAATAGAATCATAAATTCACTCACAAAAAATATTGGATGCATTAACTCCTCATCAGATATAGATGGAGTCAATTTAGCAACAAATCCTATTATTGTCACCTACATGAGATTTTCTCCAAAAATAGTTAAAAGAAAAATCTCAACAATCTCCACCTTAACAACAATTAGCCTGATACCCTGTTCCATTATTATTTTTATCTTTTCTGCAAGCCAAGAGAATCCATACACCATCGTAGCTTCTCTAATAGAACTGGTTTCGTGAACATGTCTGCACAGTTTTCCTTTGTACGCACCTTTTCAAGAGAGAGTCCCCTTTCAGTGATAACCCGTCTTACAAAATGGTACTTGATAGGGTATATGCTTTGATTTACTATGATAGGCCAGATTTTTAGCCAAATGAATTGCACTTTGAATATCACAAAATAACTTGATGTTGTCCTGTAACCTACCAAACTCACCAAACAAACCTTTCAACCAAACTGCTTCTTTGCAAGCATGTGAAGCAGCTATGTATTCTGCTTTTGTAGTGGATAAAGCAACAATGTTTTGTAGCTTTGACATCCAGCTAATAGCTCCACCTGCAGGAGTAAAGACATAACCTGAAGTTGGCCTTCTCTTATCCAAATCACCTACAAAATCGGAATCAACATATCCGCAAAAAAATTCACTACTCCTGTTATAAGTGATACAATAATCACTTGTGCCTCAGATACTGAAGCACCCATTTCACTGCTGACCAGTGTTATTTTCCTGGATTTTCCATATACTCGTTGACAACCCCAACTGCATGTGAAATATCTGGTTGAGTACAAACCATCGCATACATCAAACAACCTACTACATTGGCATATGGAATTTGAGACATATATTCCTTTTCTTAATTAGTGTTAGGACATAAACTTGAAGAAAGCTTAAAATGGGAAGCTAAAGGGACTGAAACAGGCTTCACATTGTTCATACCAAACCTCAAGAGTATTTTCTCAATATACTTCTGTTGTGATAGCCACAACTTACCATTGCTCCTGTCTCTGAAAATCTCCATGCCCAAAATCTGTCTTGCTGCTCCTAGATCTTACATACCAAACGTCCTAGCCATTTGAGCCTTTAACCTGTTGATCTCTGTTATGCTTCTGCTTGCTAAAAGCATATCGTCAACATACAACACTAAGATAATGAACATACCATTAATTAATTTCTTAAAGTCAACACAATGATCATATTCACTTCTTATATAATTTTGACTCATCATGAAAGAATCAAATTTCTTGTACCATTGTCGAGGCGACTGCTTCAGACCATACAATGATTTCTTGAGCCTGCAGACAAATTTCTTGTTGCGATTTTGAACAAACCCTTCCGGTTGTTCCATGTAAATCTCCTCATCTAAATCACCATGTAAAAATGAAGTTTTAACATTTAGTTGCTATAATTCTAAATCAAGTAAAGCAACTAATGCTAACACAATCCGAATTGAAACAATTTTTAAAATTGGTGAAAATATCTCATTAAAGTCAACGCCGACTTTCTGAGAAAAACCTTTCGTGACCAGCCTCGCTTTGTGTCTGTCTTCTGTATCATCAACACCCTTCTTCAATTTGTAAACCCACTTACATCCCACAGTTTTTCTATCTTTAAGAAGTTCTACCAGATCCCATGTGGCATTCTTGTCTAATGCCTTCATCTCGTCCTTCATAGCCTCTTTCCACTTACCACTGTTTGAACCTTCTATAGCTTCCTGATGGCACAAAGGTTCATCATCGTTAGCAGTTAAAGAAACTGAAGTAACATAATCATCATACCTTTTAGGAAAACGTCTGATTCTCGTAGATCTCCTTAAAGATGTTTCTGGTACTTCCCCAATTTGCTGATTATTATCTGTAGGAACTTCTTCATGATCAGAATCTGAAACACGTTCATGATCTGCATTTGAAACTTGTTCATGATCTGAATCTGAAACTTGTTCATCTGGACTATTATCAATATTTGAACTGGTTTCAAACTGAATGTGTTGAAGCTTAGGTACATTATCCTGTTTCAATTTATCATCTACATTTGGATTTTCAAGTGAAGATTCATTAAATTTAACATCTCTGTTAATGATGATCTTGTGAGTAGTAGGATCCCACAACTTGTATCCCTTAGTCCCATCACCATATCCTACAAAGATATATCTTTTTGATTTAGGATCTAACTTAGAATGCTGATGTTTCAGAACTAGAGCATATGCATCACAACCAAAAACTTTCAGTTTAGAATAATCACATGGATAACCTTTCCATACCTCTTGAGGAATTTTGCATCATATCGCAATTGATGGTGATTGATTTACCAAGTAACAAGCTGTAGAAACCACTTCTGTCCACAATTCCTTCTGCAAATTGGCGTTACTAAGCATACTTATTGCTCTCTCTAAGAGAGTCCTGTTCATGCATTCAACAACTCTGTTTTGCTGAGGAGTATATACAGTGGTTTTATGTCTTTTGATCCCAGCGTCCTTGCAATAATTATCAAATTCCTTTGAAGTAAACTCACCACCATTGTCAGTTCTTAAACATTTAATGGTTCTTCTAGTGATGTTTTCAACTAATGCTATAAACTATTTGAAAACTGTGAATACATCAGACTTCTTCTTTAACATGTAGACCCACACTTTTCTAGAGAAATAATCATTAAAAGATACAAAATATGACGATCCTCCATATGAGGTTGTAGGAGATCGACCCCAAACATCAGAATGGGTATAATCAAGGATTCCCTTACTAGTATGTTTTCCAGTTTTAAACTTCTGCTTGCGTTGTTTCCCATATAGACAATGTTTGCAGAAATCTAACTTAGAAGATTTTAAACTAGGAAGTAACTTACGATCAGATACAATTTTTAATCCTCTTTCGCTCATATGGCCCAAACTTTGATGCCATAAACAAATAGAATTACTATCGTTTTCAGATACTGTAGAAGCATGATCTGACTCTGTTCTTCCTTCTAACTGAAAAATATTTCCAACCTTCTTTGCTTTCATTACTAGTAAAATTCCTTTATAAACTTTCATTACTCCACCTTGAATAAAGGTTTATATCCATTAGTGTCTAGTACTCCTAGTGAAATGAGGTTTTTTCTTAGTTCAGGTACATGTCTTACATCAATTAGAATTTTATTTGTCCCGACAAACATTTTAATCTGGATGCTTCCAATTCCCACAATATTACATGATACATCATTTCCCACGTAAAAAAATCCATCATTGATTGATTTATAAGTTTTAAACCACTCTCTATGAATGCACATTTGATTTGACGCACCAGAATCTAACAACCAATGTTGATCATGATTAGACAAACTAACTGATAACACTTCATCACTCATACCTGAAATGGATGCTGAACCTGTATCTGTCATGTTTGCTTCTTTCTTTTCTGTCAAAGAGTATCCTTTGGATCTTTGCTGTCTCTTCCAACAATCCTTCTTCAAATGCCCAGATTTTCCACAAAACCAACACTTTACCTTACTCTTCTTCCCTTTCTATTTTGAACGCGAGTTGTTGTGCTTACTGAAGTGTCTTTCTTTAGAACGACCTCTGACCATCATTGCTTCTAATGTAGAGGTTTCTGAATTTGACCTCTTCCTTGTTTCTTCGGACAACAAAGCTCGAACAACATCATCAAAGTCAAGGTTTCTAATGAACTAAGACTTATAGAAGTAACAAAATGATCCCATGACTCGAACAACGAGCATAATAAAGTTACAACTTTATCTTCTGATTCAAATTTTACTTCTATACTTTCTAACTGCACCAGGAGAGTATTAAAGGTTTTCAGATGATCAGTTATCATCGTACCTTCCTTCATGCGCAGGCTGTACAACTTTCGCTTCAGAAGAATCCTATTGGTTAAGGATTTTGTCATGTACAGCTTTTCAAGCTTTGTCCACAAACCATCAGCAGTTTCCTCTAACATTATATTAAACAAAACATCATCTGCCAAACACAGTCGAATGCCGCTCAATGCTCTTTCATCCAAGTCACTCCATTCATCGACATCTGTCATGGTGTAAGGCTATTTGGCTTTTCCCAACAGCACGTTCGCCACATTTTGTTGCACGAGTAGATCATACATCTTCACTTTCCAAATATCGAAGTCATTTTTTCCATTGAACTTCTCGATCTCAAACAGAGCACTTTGAGTTTTTTCCATGTTTAGTCACAAAAAATATCCAATTGCAATTTTTAATAAATGAAGTTTTTATTTAAAAAAATGCCCTTCTCCTATAAAATTCCTTTCCCTTGTTACATATGCAAATAGCATTTTACATAATTACCAATCGATTTTTAAAACGAACTTTTACAATATAAAGTGCCAACATTTTTCAAATATAATCGATTGTACTTTAAAACACCACTCAAATCGATATACACAAATCGATTTATATAAATCGATGTTAAAAAAATTCAAATCGTTTGTTTTTTATTTTTAAAACATTCCAATAAAATCGATTATAAATGGCATTTGAATACCATTATACTTCAATATAAAAATCGATTTTAATAAAAAACTTTCAAATGGAAAATGACTCACTTTTTTTTTTTTTCAAACTATGCTTCCACAAATGAAATGAGTTATATCGTTGAAATCCCAAGCGTTGCCACCATTCAACTCTCTCAGGCTCACAGTCCACTGCACTGTTTTCAGCTCATGTTAACGCAGTTAGCTCACAGAGCTCACGGATTTTGGTCAAACATAAATTTGCGTTGCTGCCAATAAACTTCGGAACTCCTCCTTGCTCACGGCACTGTTTCCTTGGCGTTTCCAAAAAGAAGAAGAAAACAAACGTCCATGAGGTCCGGGCGCCCATCCACATTTTCAGATTTCCAAAAAAACTACTTCAGATATGCTACAACTCTCTGATCTCTCCAACCAATGAGCCTTATGCTGTCACCAGTGTTTTCACAGCTCTACACATCCATGACTCTATGTGAAGCTATTTCACGCACATAAAAAAAATGAATCGGCGCTGAATTTATTAGCAACGTATATCACATGGTGTTCTCCACATGGACAACAACATATCAATATCGACCAGCTCACATTTTGTGCATCATCGCAGGTCTAAGTCACTGCATGGTTCAACACACAGCAGACTGTGTATGCAACCTCTTTCAAACTGCGGCCAACAGTTCTAGGTTCGCTTGGCAGCGCTTACGCAACAAACAAGAAGCTCAAACAACCAACTCTGATACCAAGTGTTAGAGTTATTACAGCAAAAGCATAAAACAAATAAGACACACACACAACACTCAACCATGAAAAATAGAGATTTTAATGTGGTTCACCCAACCAATCTGGGCTACGTCCACCTAACAGGGCATCGACAATCTCATTCAAAAACTGGATAAATACAATAGCAAAGTTTCTCATCTGCTCATCTCTTCCACTCACTACACATTCCTCATCATGCTCACTTGCCTCTACGGGCTTACATTTTATAGCTGTGAATGAAAATAGAATCATAAATTCACTCACAACAAATATAGGATGCATTAACTCCTCATCAGAAATAGATGGAGTCAATTTAGCAACAAATCCTGTTGTTGTCACCTACATGAGATTTTCTCCAAAAATAATTAAAAGAAAAATCTCAACAATCTCCACCTTGACAACAATTAGCATGATACCCTGTTCCATTATTATTTTTATCTTTTCTGCAAGCCAAGAGAAGCCAGACACCATCGTAGCTTCTCTAACAGAACTGGTTTCATGAACATGTCTGCACAGTTTTCCTTTGTACGCACCTTTTCAAGAGAGACTCCCCTTTCAGTGATAACCCGTCTTACAAAATGGTACTTGATAGGTATATGCTTTGATTTACTATGATAGGCCGGATTTTTAGCCAAATGAATTGCACTTTGACTATCACAAAATAACTTGATGTTGTCCTGTAACCTACCAAACTCACCAAAAAAACCTTTCAGCCAAACTGCTTCTTTGCAAGCATGTGAAGCAACTATGTATTCTGCTTCTGTAGTGGATAAAGCAACAATGTTCTGTAGCTTTGACATCCAGCTAATAGCTCCACCTGAAAGAGTAAAGACATACCCTGAAGTTGACCTTCTCTTATCCAAATCACCTGCAAAATCGGAATCAACATATCCGCATACAAATTCACTACTCATATTATAAGTGATACAGTAATCACTTGTGCCTCTCAGATACCGAAGCACCCATTTCACTGCTGACTAGTGTTATTTTCTTGGATTTTCCATATACCTGCTGACAACCCCAACTGCATGTGAAATATCTGGTCGAGTACAAACCATCGGATACATCAAACAACCTAATACATTGGCATATGGAATTCGAGACATATATTCCTTTTCTTAATTAGTGTTAGGACATAAACTTGAAGAAAGCTTAAAATGGGAAGCTAAAGGGACTGAAACAGGCTTCACATTGTTCATACCAAACCTCAAGAGTATTTTCTCAATATAATTCTGTTGTGATAGCCACAGCCTACCATTTCTCTTGTCTCTGAAAATCTCCATGCCCAAAATCTGTCTTGCTGCTCCTAGATCTTACATATCAAACGTCCTAGCCATCTGAGCCTTTAACCTGTTGATCTCTATTATGCTTTTGCTTGCTAAAAGCATATTGTCAACATACAACACTAAGATAATGAACATACCATTACTTAATTTCTTAAAGTAAACACAATGATCATATTCAATTCTTGTATAATTTTGACTCATCATGGAAGAATCAAATTTCTTGTACCATTGTTGAGGCGACTGCTTAAGACCATACAATGATTTCTTGAGCATGTAGAAAAATTTCTTGTTGCGATTTTGAACAAACCCTTCCAGTTGTTCCATGTAAATCTCCTCATCTAAATCTCCATGTAAAAATGTATTTTTAACATCTAGTTGTTGTAATTCTAAATCAAGTAAAGCAACTAATGCTAACACAATCCGAATTGAAACAATTTTTACAACTGGTGAAAATATCTCATGAAAGTCAATGCCGGCTTTCTAAGAAAAACCTTTCGCGACCAACCTCGCTTTGTACCTGTCTTCTGTATCATCAAAACCCTTCTTCAATTTGTAAACCCACTTACATCCCACAATTTTTCTATCTTTAGGAAGTTCTACCAGATCCCATGTGGCATTCTTGTCTAATGCCTTCATCTCGTCCTTCATAGCCTCTTTCCACTTACCACTATTTTAACCTTCTATATCTTCCTGATAGCACAAAGGTTAATCATCGTTAGCAGTTAAAGCAACTGAAGTAACATAATCATCATACCTTTTAGGAAAACGTCTGATTCTCGTATACCTCCTTAAAGATGTTTCTGGTACTTCCCGAATTTTCTGATTATTATCTGTAGGAACTTCTTCATGATCAGCATCTGAAACACGTTCATGATCTGCATCTGAAACTTGTTCATGATCTGAATTTGAAACTTGTGCATCTGGACTATTATAAGTATTTGAACTGGTTTCAAACTGAATGTGTTGAAGCTTAGGTACATTATCCTGTTTCAATTTATCATCTACATCTGGATTTTCAAGTGAAGATTCATTAAATTTAACATCTCTGTTAATGATGATCTTGTGAGTAGTAGGATCCCACAACCTGTATCCCTTAGTCCCATCACCATATCCAACAAAGATATATCTTTTTGATTTAGGATCTAACTTAGAATGCTGATGTTTCGGAACTAGAGAATATGCATCACAACCAAAAAATTCCAGTTTAGAATAATCACATGGATAACCTTTCAATACCTCTTGAGGAATTTTGCATCCTATCGCAATTGATGGTGATCGATTTACCAAGTAACAAGCTGTAGAAACTACTTCTGTCCATAATTCCTTCTGCAAATTGGCGTTACTAAGCATAATTATTGCTCTCTCTAAAAGAGTCTTGTTCATGCGTTCAACAACTCCTTTTTGCTGAGGAGTATATACCGTGGTTTAATGTCTTTCGATCCCAGTGTCCTTGCAATAATTATCAAATTCCTTTGAAGTAAACTCACCACCATTGTCAGTTCTTAAACATTTAATGGTTCACCCAATGATGTTTTCAACTAATGCTCTAAACTGTTTGAAAACCGTGAATACATCAGACTTCTTCTTTAACATGTAGACCCACAATTTTCTAGAGAAATCATCAATAAAAGATACAAAATATGACGATCCTCCATATGAGGTTGTAGGATATGGACCGCAAACATCAGAATGGATATAAGCAAGGATTCCCTTACTAGTATGTTTTCCAATTTTAAACTTCTGCTTGCTTTGTTTCCCATATAGACAATGTTTGTAGAAATCTAACTTAGAAGATTTTAAACTAGGAAGTAACTTCCGATTAGATAAATTTTTTTAATCCTCATTCGCTCATATGGCCCAACCTTTGATGCCATAAAAAAATATAATTACTGTCGTTTTTAGATATTGTAGAAGCATGATCTGACTCTGTTCTTCCTTCTAACTGAAAAAAATTTCCAACCTTCTTTGCTTTCATTACTAGTAAATTTCCTTTATAAACTTTCATTACTCCACCTTGAATAAAGGTTTTATATCCATTAGTGTCTAGTACTCCTAGTGAAATGAGGTTTTTTCTTAGTTCAGGTACATGTCTTACATTAGTTAGAATTTTATTTGTCCCATCAAACATTTTAATCTGGATGCTTCCAATTCCAACAATATTACACGAGACATAATTTCCCATGTAAAAAACTCCATCATTGATTGATTTATAAGTTTTAAACCACTCTATATGAATGCACATGTGATTTGACGCACCAGAATCTAACAGCCAATGTTGATCATGATTAGACAAACTAACTGATAACACTTCATCACTCATACCTGAAATGGATGCCGAACCTGTATCTGTCATGTTTGCCTCTTTCTGTCGAAGAGTCTCCTTTGGATGTTTGCTGTCTCTTCCAACATTCCTTCTTCAAATGTCCAGATTTGCCACAAAACCAGCACTTTACCTTACTCTTCTTCCCTTTCGATTTTGAACGCGAGTTGTTGTGCTTACTGAAGCGTCTTTATTTAGAACGACCTCTGATCATCATTGCTTTTGATGTAGAGGTTTCTAAATTTGACCTCTTCCTTGTTTCTTCAGACAACAAAGCTCCAACAACATCATCAAACTCAAGGGTTTATGATGAACTAAGACTTATAGAAGTAACAAAATGATACCATGACTCGGGCTACGAGCATAATAAAGTTACAGCTTTATCTTCTGATTCAAATTTTACTTCTATACTTTCTAACTGCACCAGGAGAGTATTAAAGGTATTCAGATGATCAGTTATCGTCGTAATTTCCTTCATGCGCAGGTTGTACAACTGTTGCTTAAGAAGAATCCTATTGGTTAAGGATTTTGTCATGTACAGATTTTCAAGCTTTGTCCACAAACCAGCAGCAGTTTTCTCTAACACGTTATTAAACAAAACATCATCCGCCAAACACAGTCGAATGCCCCTCAGTGCTCTTTCATCCAAGTCACTCCATTCATCATCTGTCATGGTGTAAGGCTGTTTGGATTTTCCTAACAGCGCCTTCACCATGCCTTGTTGCATGAGTAGATCATACATCTTCACTTTCCAGATCTCGAAGTTGTTTTTGCCATTGAACTTCTCGATCTCAAACCGAGCACTTTCTGTTTTTGCCATGTTTAGTCACCAAAAATCTCCAATTGCAACTTTTAATAAATGAAATTTTTATTTAAAAAAATGCCCTTCAGCTATAAAATGCTTTTCCCTTGTTACATATGCAAATAAAATTTTACATAATTACCAATCGATTTTTAAAACGAACTTTTACAATATAAAGTGCCAACCTTTTTCAAATATAATCGATTGTACTTTAAAACACCACTCAAATCGATATACAAAAATCGATTTATATAAATTGATGTTAAAAAACTTCAAATCATTAGTTTTTTCTTTTTAAAGCATTCCAATAAAATCGATTATAAATGGCATTTGAATACCATTATACTTCAATATAAAAATCGATTTTAATAAAAAAATTTCAAATTTCGAATGACTCACATTTTTTTTTTTTTTCAAATTGTGCTTCTTCAAATGAAATGAGTTATATCGTTGAAATCCCATGCACTGCCACCATTCAACTCTCTAAGGCTCACAGTCCATTGCACTGTTTTCAGCTCACGTTAACGCATTTAGCTCACAGAGCTCACGGATTTTGGTCAAACATAAATTTGTGTTGCTGCCAATAAACGTCGGAACTCCTCCCTGCTCACGACGTTGTTTCCTTGGCGTTTCCAACAAAAAAAAAAAACAAACGTCCACGACGTCCGGGTGGCCATCCACATTTTCAGATTTCCAAAAAAACTACTTCAGATATGCTACAACTCTCTGATCTCTCCAACCACCGAGCCTTATGCTGTCACCAACGTTTTCATAGCTCTACACAGCCACGACTCTGTGTGCAACTATTTTACGCACATCTAAAAAATGAATCGGCGCTGAATTTATTAGAAACACATATCACACGGCGTTCTCCACATGGAAATCAACATATCAATATCGACCAACTCACGTTTTGTGCATCATCGTAGGTTTGAGTCACTGCATGGTTCAATGCACAACAGACTGTGTATGCGGCCCCTTTCAAACTTCGCTCAGCAGTTCTGGGTTCGCTTGGCAGCGCTTATGCAGCAAACAGGAAGCTCAAACAACCGGCTCTGATACCAAGTGTTAGATTAATTACAGCGGAAACATAAAACAAATAATACACACACAGAACATTCAACCATGAAAAACAAAGATTTTAACGTGGTTCACGCAACCAATCTCGGCTACGTCCACCTAACAGGGCATCGACAATCTCATTCAACAACTGGAGAAATACAATAGCAGAGTTTCTCATCTTCTCATCTCTTCCACTCACTACACATTCCTCATCATGCTCACTTGCCTCTATGGGATTACATATTATAGTTTTGAATGGAAACAGAATCATAAATTCACTCACAAAAAATATAGGATGCATTAACTCCTCATCAGAAATAGATGGAGTCAGTTTAGCAACAAATCCTATTGTTGTCACCTACATGAGATTTTCTCCAAAAATAATTAAAAGAAAAATCTCAACAATCTCCACCTTGACAACAATTAGCTTGATACCCTATTCCATTATTATTTTTATCTTTTCTGCAAGCCAAGAGAAGCCAGACACCATCGTAGCTTCTCTAATAGAACTAGTTTCGTGAACGTCTGCACAGTTTTCCTTTGTATGCACCTTTTCAAGAGAGACTCCCCTTTCAGTGATAACCTGTCTTACAAAATGGTATTTGATAGGTATATGCTTTGATTTAATATGATAGGCCGGATTTTTAGCCAAATGAATTGAACTTTGACTATCACAAAATAACCTGATGTTGTCCTGTAACCTACCAAACTCACCAAACAAAAATTTCAACCAAACTGCTTCTTTGCAAACATGTGAAGCAGCTATGTATTCTACTTTTGTAGTGGATAAAGAAACAATGTTCTATAGCTTTGACATCCAGCTAATAGCTCCACCTGCAAGAGTAAAGACATACCCTGAAGTTGACCTTCTCTTATCCAAATCACCTGCAAAATTGGAATCAACATATCCGCAAACAAATTCACTACTCCTATTATAAGTGATACAATAATCATTTGTGCCTCTCAGATACCGAAGCACCCATTTCACTACTGACCAGTGTTCTTTTCCTGGATTTTCCATATCCATGCTGAAAACCCCAACTGCATGTGAAATATCTGGTCGAGTACAAACCATCGCATACATCAAACACCCTACTACATTGGCATATGGAATTCGAGACATATATTCCTTTTCTTAATTAGTGTTAGGACATAAACTTGAAGAAATCTTAAAATGGGAAGCTAAAGGGACTGAAACAGGCTTCACATTGTTCATACCAAACCTCAAGAGTATTTTCTAAATATAATTTTGTTGTGATAGCCACAACTTACCATTGCTCCTGTCTCTAAAAATCTCCATGCCCAAAATCTGTCTTGCTGCTCCTAGATCTTTCATATCAAACGTCCTAGCCATCTGAGCCTTTAACCTATTGATCTCTGTTATGCTTTTGCTTGCTAAAATCATATCGTCAACATACAACACTAAGATAATGAACATGCATTACTTAATTTCTTAAATTAAAAACAATGATCATATTCACTTCTTATATAATTTTGAATCATCATGAAAGAATCAAATTTATTGTACCATTGTTGAGGTGACTGCTTCAGACCATACAATGATTTCTTGAGCCTGCAGACAAATTTCTTGTTGCGATTTTGAAAAAACTCTTCTGGTTGTTCCATGTAAATCTCCTCATCTAAATCTCCATGTAAAAATGCAGTTTTAACATCTAGTTGCTGTAATTCTAAATCAAGTAAAGCAACTAATGCTAACACAATCCGAATTGAAACAATTTTTACAACTGGTGAAAATATCTCATGAAAGTCAATTTCGGCTTTTTGAGAAAAACCTTTCGCGACTAGCCTTGCTTTGTACTTGTCTTCTGTATCATAAACACCCTTCTTCAATTTGTAAACCCACTTACATCGCACAGTTTTTCTGTATTTAGGAATTTCTACCAGATCCCATGTGGAATTCTTGTCTAATGCCTTCATCTCATTCTTCATAGCCTCTTTCCACTTACGACTGTTTAAACCTTCTATAGCTTCCCGATAGCACAAAAGTTCATCATCGGTAGCAGTTAAAGCAACTGAAGTAACATAATCATCATACCTTTTAGGAAAACGTCTGATTCTCGTAGACCTCCTTAAAGATGTTTCTGGTACTTCCCCAATTTGTTGATTATTATCTGTAGGAAATTCTTCATGATCAACATATAAAACACGTTCATGATTTGCATCTGAAACTTGTTCATGATCTGAATCTGAAACTTTTTCATCTGGACTATTATCAGTAGTTGAACTGGTTTCAAACTAAATGTGTTGAAGCTTAGGTACATTATCCTGTTTCAATTTATCATCTACATCTGGATTTTCAAGTGAAGATTAATTAAATTTAACATCTCTGTTAATGATGATCTTGTGAGTAGTAGGATCCCACAACCTGTATCCCTTAGTCCCATCACCATATCCAACAAAGATATATCTTTTTGATTGAGGATTTAACTTAGAACGTTGATGTTTCGGAACTAGAGCATATGCATCACAACCAAAAACTTTCAGTTTAGAATAATCACATGGATGACCTTTCCATACCTCTTGAGGAATTTTGCATCCTATTGCAGTTGATGGTGATCGATTTACCAAGTAACAAGCCGTAGAAACCGCTTCTGTCCACAATTCCTTCTGCAAATTGGCGTTACTAAGCATACTTCTTGCTCTCTCTAAAAGAGTCTTGTTCATGCGTTCAACAACTCCATTTTGCTGAGGAGTATATACAGTGGTTTTATGTCTTTCGATCCCAACGTCCTTGCAATAATTATCAAATTCCTTTGAAGTAAAATCACCATCATTGTCAGTTCTTAAAAATTTAATGGTTCTTCTAATGATGTTTTCAACTAATGCTCTAAACTGTTTGAAAACTGTGAATACATCAGACTTCCTCTTTAACATGTAGACCCACACTTTTCTAGAGAAATCATCAATAAAAGATACAAAATATGACGATCCTCCATATGAGGTTGTAGGATATGGACCCCAAACATCAGAATGGATATAATCAAGGATTCCCTTACTAGTATGTTTTCCAGTTTTAAACTTCTGCTTGCTTTGTTTCCCAAATAGACAATGTTTGCAGAAATCTAACTTAGAAGATTTTAAACTAGGAAGTAACTTACGATCAGATAAAATTTTTAATCCTCTTTCGCTCATATGGCCCAACCTTTGATGCCATAAACAAATAGAATTACTGTTGTTTTCAGATACTGTAGAAGCATGATCTGACTCTGTTCTTCCTTCTAATTGAAAAATATTTCCAACCTTCTTTGCTTTCATTACTAGTAAAATTCCTTTATAAACTTTCATTACTCCACCTTGAATAAAGGTTTTATATCCATTAGTGTCTAGTACTCTTAGTGAAATGAGGTTTTTTCTTAGTTCAGGTACGTGTCTTACATCAATTAGAATTTTATTTGTCCCATCAAACATTTTAATCTGGATGCTTCCAATTCCCACAATATTACACGAGACATCATTTCCCATGTAAACAACTCCATCATTGATTGATTTATAAGTTTTAAACCATTCTCTATGAATGCACATGTGATTTGACGCACCAGAATCTAATAGCCAATGTTGATCATGATTAGAAAAACTAACTGATAACACTTCATCACTCATACTTGAAATGGATGTCGAACCTGTATCTGTCATGTTTTCTTCTTTCTTCTCTATCGAAGAGTCTCCTTTGGATGTTTGCTGTCTCTTCCAACAGTCCTTCTTCAAATGTCCTGATTTGCCACAAAACCAACACTTTACCTTACTCTTCTTCCCTTTCGATTTTGAACGCGAGTTGTTGTGCTTACTGAAGCGTCTTTCTTTAGAACGACCTCTGACCATCATTGCTTCTGATGTGGAGGTTTCTGGATTTGACCTCTTCCTTGTTTCTTCGGACAACAAAGCTCCAACAACATCATCAAATTCAAGGGTTTCTGATGAACTAAGACTTATAGAAGTAACAAAATGATCCCATGACTCGGGCAATGAGCATAATAAAGTTACAGCTTTATCTTCTGATTCAAATTTTACTTCTATACTTTCTAACTGCACCAGGAGAGTATTAAAGGTATTTAGATGATCAGTTATTGTCGTACCTTCCTTCATGCGTAGGCTGTACAACTGTCACTTTAGAAGAATCCTATTGGTTAAATATTTTGTCGTGTACAGCTTTTCAAGCTTTGTCCACAAACCAACAGCAGTTTTCTCTAACACGATATTAAACAAAACATCATTCGCCAAACACAGTCGAATGCTGCTTAGTGCTATTTCATCCAAGTCACTCTATTCATCATCTGTCATGGTGTAAGGCTGTTTGGATTTTCCCAACAACGCCTTCGCCACGCCTTGTTTCATGAGTAGATCATACATCTTCACTTTCCAGATCTCGAAGTTGTTTTTTCCATTGAACTTCTCGATCTCAAACCGAGCACTTTGTGTTTTTGCCATGTTTAGTCACAAAAAATCTCCAATTGCAACTTTTAATAAATGAAGTTTTTATTTAAAAAAATGCCCTTCTCCTATAAAATGCCTTTTACTTGTTACATATGCAAATAGCATTTTACATAATTAACAATCGATTTTTAAAATGAAATTTTACAATATAAAGTGCCAACCTTTTTCAAATATAGTCGATTGTACTTTAAAACACCACTCAAATCGATATACACAAATCGATTTATATAAATCGATGTTAAAAAATTAAAATTGTTTGTTTTTTCTTTTTAAAACATTCCAATAAAATCGATTATAAATGGCATTTGAATATCATTATACTTCAATATAAAAATCGATTTTAATAAAAAAATTTCAAATGGCAAACGAATCATGTTTTTTTTTTCAAACTGCGCTTCCGCAAATGAATTGAGTTATATCGTTGAAATCCCATGTGCTGCCACCATTCAACTCTCTTAGGTTCACAGTCCACCGCACTATTTTCAGCTCATGTTAACGCAGTTAGCTCACAGAGCTCACGAATTTTGGTCAAACATAAATTTGCGTTGCTGCCAATAAACGCTGAAACTCCTCCCTGCTCACGGTGTTGTTTCCTTGGCGTTTCCAACAAAAAAAAAACAAACGTCCACAACGTCCGGGCGCCCATCCACGTTTTCAGATTGCCAAAAAAATACTTCAGATATGCTACAACTCTCTGATCTCTCCAACCACCGAGCCTTATGATGTCACCAGCATTTTCATAGCTCTACACAGCCACGGCTATGTGTGCATCTATTTCACGCACATCCAAAACATGAATCGACGCTGAATTTATTAGCAACGCATATTACACGATGTTCTCCACATGGACAACAACATATCAATATCGACCAGCTCATGTTTTGTGCATCATCGTAGGTCTGAGTCATTGCATGGTTCAACGCACAACAGACTGTGTATGTGGCCTCTTTCAAACTGCGCTCATCAGTTCTGGGTTCGCTTGGCAGTGCTTACGCAGCAAACAGGAAGCTCAAACAACCAGCTTTGATACCAAGTGTTAGAGTAATTACAACGGAAAAATAAAACAAATAAGACACACACACAACATTTAACCATGAAAAATAGAGATTTTAACGTGGTTCACCCAACCATTCTGGGCTACGTCCACCTAACAGGGCATCGAAAATATCATTCAATAATTGGAGAAATACAGTAGCAGAGTTTCTCATCTGCTTATCTCTTCCACTCACTACACATTCCTCATCATGCTCACTTGCCTCTACGGGCTTACATTTTATAGCTGTGAATGGAAACATAATCATAAATTCACTCACAACAAATATAGGATGCATTAACTCCTCATCAGAAATAGATGGAGTCAATTTAGCAACAAATCCTATTGTTGTCACCTACATGAGCTTTTCTCCAAAAATAATTAAAAGAAAAATCTCAATGTGAATTCTTAATGAAGGAAGGGACTGTCCTTGGCCATTCCATATCTTAGGAAGGGATACAGATGGACCCAAACAAGATTTATATCATAAAAAGGGCCCCTACCCTTCAGAAGCAAAGAGATGTTAAGAGTTTCTCAGACTTAGATGGTTATTGTAGAAGGTTAATCAAATATTTTATTAAAGTGGATTCACCATTGTTTGGATTTCTGGCCAAGGATTCAAATTTCTATTGGACAAGTAGTTTCCAAGAGGCCCTTGAAATATTAAAACAAAAATTGACCACTGCACCCATACTTAGGGGTCCCAACTTGGTTCTGCCTTTCCATATCCATACTGATGCATCATACAAAGCTGTAGGGGGAACCTTGGGACAAGTAGATGATAAGTCTCCCTATACCATTTATTTCATTAGTAAAAATTTGTCGAAGGTTGAATTGAACTACACTGTCTCTGAAAAATAACTCTTAGTTGTTGTACATTCCCTGAACAAATTCAGGTACTATATCACTGGATACCAAAATTTTGTGCATACTGATCATGAAACTA
Source organism: Pinus albicaulis (assembly GCA_034641835.2). NCBI lineage: Eukaryota > Viridiplantae > Streptophyta > Pinopsida > Pinales > Pinaceae > Pinus > Pinus albicaulis. Next base: position 740,706,393 of record CM076579.1, read on the forward strand.
TTAAATATTTGATGAATAAGCCTAATGTGAATGCTAGAATAATTATATGGTTGTTATTATTACAACAATTTGATTTGATAATCATTGATAAGCCAAGAAAATAAAATGTAGTTGCAGATTTTTTGTCTAGACTTACACTGCCTGTAGGTAATGAAGAGATGGTTGATGATTAACTTCCAGATGATAACATATTTTATATCTCATTTCCCTCTCCATATTTTGTTGACATAACAAACTACATGGTTTCCGAGAGGTTCCCTCCAATCCTTTCATCCAGGGAGAAGAGAAAAATTGTGAGGAAAAGTGCCCCTTTCGCTTGGATTGGGGGATTTTTTTTCAAAATGGGACCAGATCATATGTTGAGGAGATGTGTAATGGAAGAGGAAGTATTTGAAATCCTCTCAACATTCCATGATGGGCCCTGTGGGGGTCATTTTGCTGCTAAGAGGACAAATTTTAAAGTTCTACAAGCTGGCTACTATTCACCCACTCTCCATCAACATGCAAGAAGGTGTACCAGAAGATGTGATTAGTGCCAAAGGATGGGGAAACCCACACCCAAGGATCAGATGAATTTACAACCTCAAGCGGCCTTAAATCCATTTGACAAGTGGAGCATGGACTACATTGGGCCAATTGATCCACCATCATGCCAATGGAAATAAATTATTGTGTGCACTGGCTATTTGAAAAAGTGGGGCGAGACAAAGGCTATCAAAGTAGAAATAGAGGAGAAAGTGGCTGAGTTTTTGAGGGAACATTTTTTCTACAAATTTAGGTATCTAAGGGAGATATTTATCGATAAAGGAGTTCAATTCACATCACATTTGATTGAGAATCTCCTGAGGCAAGACAATATAAAGCACATAAAATATACTACCTATCCCCCTCAAGAAAATGGGCGAGTAGAGGTCACCAATAGGGCATTCGAGAGCATACTCACCAAGGTTGTTAGAAAAATTAGGAGAGTTTGGGTAGAAAAATTAGTGGACACCAATTGGGCCTACAACACCACCTAGAATACAACAACTGGGTTCACTCCATATGATTTGGTTTATGTGAAGAAAGATCTTCTTTCTATTGAGTTTGAATATAACACTTTGAGAATGGTAGCCCAATTGGACTTAGATGTCACAAGAGCAAAACAAGAAAGGATTATCCAACTGAGTGGCTTGGAAGAATTCAAAATGTAGGCTTTCCTCCACACTAAAGTTATACAACTGGAAAGGAAGATCTTGCATGACATGAATATCAAGGAAAAGACTTTTGAGGAAGGGGATTGGGCCTTGTTATATGATTATAGGTTCAAATATTTTAAAGGGAAAGTAATTACAAGATGGTTGGGTCCATACCTAGTGGAAAAATTTCATGAAAATGGATCTGTCCTAATCAGAATCGTTGATGAGGAAGGGATCCCCTTGCTTGTTAACGGTTATAGGCTAAAGCTATACATGATACCTCTATCCAAGGCATAATTCATTAGTACCATCGACATGTAATTCAATGTGATTGGGAGTTTTATGGCTTCCAGTCCACAACACTCCTAGAAATTTGAAAAAAAACAAAAATAAATAAAGATGCATGGATGAAAACCTCTATGAGGCATCTGACACCAACTCCAGGGTTGAAAAACTCTCTAAGGCATCCGAGGAGAAAAAAAGAGAGGAAGAAAAATAATAAAGATCCCTAGGTGAAAACCTTCTCTAAGGAACCTAGGGCAAGCGTGTAGGTTTTAAAAATCCTCAGAGGTAGTCGGCTTGTCTCAAGAATAAAAAGGGGAAAAAAAACAAAAGGAAAGAAAAACACAAGGAAGAAGCTTATACCATGTCTGTTGACTTTTATTTTATTTTGCAGGATTATAAATAATGGCATATTTCATGGCTACATGCCCAAAATTTTCAAGATATCATGCATTCTTCCACCCATCCACATCATATCCCTCATCTCCACTTATGTTACCTTATCTCTCCACCATCCCATTAGCATAAAAATCGAATTTCACCTCCTCTCTATGATGCTACAGGAAAGACCTGTATTGCTACAGGAAGGTATTGTAGTTCTACAGGAGGAGCCTATAAAGCTACACGAGGGAGATACGAGGAGGAAGACAACCCAAAAGAACATCATGGTTCTAATAAATGATGAATAAGGATCTCCAATTATTTTCTTTCATCCATCCATTGCCCATATACTATATTTCACCAAAAAAATTCTCAAATTGTCAACTTTGTCTTACTTAAAGAAAAAACACAGAAGTGATTATTTTTAATCCTACAAGTGTCTACACTACTCCTTCATGACCCTAACACTATCCTCGAGACCTGTCATAATATCCCTCATCACCCTCATGTAGACTAAAGACTCCAAAGGAAAATAAAAGGACTACAATAGGAAGAAACCTCCTCCTATAGCAGCCTGTGAAACCACGACCAAGATCATTGATATTATTTTTTTCCTTTCATCAGAAGGGAGGATGAAACTTTGTTTACAACTATGAAGAAGAGATATCACTCTCAGGGAGATTTTCCACCGGCAACAACAAATTGGATTCAAAAGAGGTACCTGCACAAAAAAAAAACCACATTCAAGGTATCATAAAAAAAAAATGAAGATATGCATAGGAAATAGGTCAAAGACTCAACTCCCTTGATGTCAATGATACGGTCCAGCTCTAGCATGCCAACCTATGCAACATTTCAATCCTTCGATAGGCTCAGGTATGGAAAAATCTTACCTCCTCCCTATATGTAAATAAATAAAGTGTATAAATGTTGAGAAGGAATGTTAAATAAGCTGGAGGTGGCTAGTTAGCTTGAAAACCCTTGGCTAGTGAACTGAAGTTGGGTTTGTCACTCGTGCAACATGGAGATGTCACATAGAAGGAGTTAGGATAAAAATTATGGGTGGTGATTATGAGGTAAGGAAGAATAATTACTCAGAGCAGGAACAAAAATCTAATAGAGGAAACCCAATGTAATTTCCATGCCACCACAACACTCTGAGTCAACACAAAAAAATGGAGTATTATGTACTCGGGCTCAATTTGTTTTACACATTTTATCATTTCGAAAACAGTTAGAGAGATGACAAGTTTTGGTTCCACCGAGGTGTTTCAAACCCCATTTTGGAATTGCTATAGGAGGGAGCTATAGGCGGGCCTATAATTTCTATATGAGGGCCAGTAGATTGCTACAGGAGGAATGGGAAGGTGAGAAGGGGCCATAGTGGTTCAAATTTGTCTCCAAATTACGATATACATCCAATGATACATAAAAATAATTAAGTGTCACCATCTCCCTACTCCTTACATCAAAATTGCATACAAATTCTACTCAAATTATATAGCCTGTGGTAGTTTAATTGTGAAAGTAGAAGGCATCTTTGAGAATTATAATGGTTTCAGAAGAAGATATTTTATTGACAAGGAGTTCTAAGCATAATTTCAACTCAATGCTACCAAAAATTAAACATTGTATCACCATTGAAGCTATAAAATAAAAAACCCTCTACCTCACCTAATTAGCACTAAGGAGATACATCAGAAGAGATGGGGGGAGGATTCAACATGATGGAACCCTCAAACACAAAAGGATCCACCTACACACTCATGTGGTAAACATTTTCATAAGACACCAATGGCTAGGATTCTTTGAGTTGTTAAAGGGGTATGATATTACCTTTCCTTTGAATTTTACATGGCATTGAATTCCAAAACAGAGGAAAACGACTCCATTGTTATAAGAGGTTTAGATATCTCTCTCAGACCTGAAATGATTAGCAGGACAACCCCACTTCTAGTGATCAAGTGGAGCAAAGAAGCCAAATCCATGAGTGTCACTGCTAGGAAGAATTTCTTCATTTCAAAAGAAAAACCCGTTGAGGATAAGAATGGGGTCCAAAGATAAAGATTAACTTATCATTGGGATGAGATGGATTACCATATCCTTAAGTACATATCACGTGAAGGAATAATGAGTGTGGTGTATGCTTACCACTTCATATCACTTCATGACTTGAGATTCAAGGAAAAATTTCCTCTTCCACAAAGACTGAGTGTGCCATAATTTCTCCCACAGTTAATAAAAGAGTTGAGTCAAAAGGTGAGGGAGGCACTACAAGGAAAAAACCCTTTAGAGGAGGTTATAAAGGAGATTTTTAGTGTTATACAATTGGCCAAAATTTTCAAAACAACATTTTCTAGAACAACCATTTTTGGTAACGGAGGTTTTCATGGAGCTTGTAATGGAACATCTACACAACTGAAAAAACTAGGCGGCCAGAGTTTTTTACGGATGTTTTTCTCATCGATGTATGCATCATGAGTGAACACACCAGTCCGTTTTAACCTATATGCACTGGTACTGTAAACATACCAAGCACTGGGATGGAAAACAAATTTTGGAAGCCCTAGGGCATTTAGCAATGTCCTGGTGCATGTCACCCATAAATATGCACCAGGCCAATAGAAGGTGCATGCAAGGATGTCGTTAAGGTGTAAAAATGCACCGAGCCATTAAGGTGTTAAAACACACCAGGCCATTAAGTTATAAAAATGCATAGGCACATTAAAGGTAAACCATACCGGTGCATGCAATGCCTATCCGCCTGGGTCATAGTCATCGATAAAGCACACAGGGTGTTCTAATTGGTATTGGTATTTGGTGCGGTGCTCATAGGTCATAGAAACGAACTGGTGTGTAGTATCATACAAACACACCGGTTCACAGTAACTAACACATATCAATGTTCATTTTCTATTTTTAGAAGCATAGGCCTATGACAGTGCAATTATTGTGTTTTTTTTAAATTCATTATTCATCAAAATTCGACACATATCTTATTACAATATTAATATCAATTAAATTTTTATTAGTGCATTTGAATGTGATGTTTGTAAGAATTTTTTATATCATATCTTCAGATTTTGCATCTCTTCATTATAATATTTAATCATCCCTATATTTAATCAATGGTGTAACATTTCACAGCAACAATGGAGAACACAATAGAATAAATTAAAACGTATTTTATTATATATATATATGAATAAGACAATCTTTGTCATACAAAATGGGATAGTTATTGGTATCCCTTTGTCTTTCAATCAGGACACTATGTCCATTAAATTAAACACAATTTCTAATTTCACAGACAAATATTTCAAAAAATACAACGCCTTGCTTTAATATCCAAACATATTGATCATCATTCTTCGCTGGAACTGCTGTCACTACTCAAGCTGATTCCATGACTTAGGTTATTTGGAATAATGTTTTGTTCATTGTGTTGATTTTTTCCTTCTCCTTCAAGTTCCATCTACAAACATAAAAATAAAGTGTAATGAGTGTATATACATTAGTGAGAATAATGAAAATTACAATTTTAAATAATATACATCAATGTAAATCGAAAAGAAATGTACCATAGTAAGAATTGACTCGTGAACTATACACATTCTTTCAAAACCAAATTTCATGCCATCTTTCAACAATTCATTTGTTGGCACAGTTCCATACTTTGTTTCCTGCAAGTCTTATACCCCATAACAAATCATAGATTTAATATAAAAGATTTTTTTGTTCTATTAATTATGACGGAGCTAAGTAAAACAAGATATATGCTTACAAATTCCAAAATTAATTTCTGATATGCCAACATATACTGACAACCCATATTTAACCCAATGTCAATCAATTCTTCTGATGGTTCTTCTTTGTATGTTAGCACCTCTTTGAAGAAAGTCAATGATGATTGCTGTAAAACAAATTAAAATATACAAAAATTAAATCTAGTTAAGTTGTTATAAGGAAGTAACAATTACTCACAAACATAGATATCAACCCTTTTCTTCCTCGTCATCCTGTTTTATGAGTTGAATAGGTTCCATTTTCTTTTCTTTTCTGCAAGAAAATACTTGAAAATTAATATGTAATGAAAAATTATTTATTTATTTTAGCTAATTGAAAAATTCAATGATTACATATTACATTTGAAGAAATTTTTTGTTGAGATGGCTCCTCGTGCGATGAAATTATGTCCATTTCTTTGACCATCTCCTTGTACATCTTTTTGGAAATTCCAACTGGCATATTTCTGATATCAGCTCGTTCATCCTTTGAGATTTTCATAATCTTCCTGAAAAATTAACATGACAATAAACTATTTAATTTTTATATTGATATATGAAAACTAAATATAACAAAAGTGATATTTATACATGATTGCTTTGTAGAAATATATACATATAATTCTAGAAAAAACATTTAAAAGAATATTACTTTTTCAATCCTTATTTTTTGTGTTGTACATTTTTGCTATTAAAAGTCTGACATGTTCTATGGAAACTCTTCCTGTATTTTAAATAGAATTTGGTTCTTGGAATCATTGGATTGATTTTTATATTGTAAGTGGAAATAATGTCTATACATTCGTTCCACTAGATCCCTCAATGTTTTTTAAAAGTCCCCCCCCCTTTCGTTAACCTCTAGCACCACTCCAGATGAGCCAAGGAGAAATTCATTTTCATTTGCATGTTCTATTTTCTTTTCTTTTCTTAGAACAACATTCTTTTTCTTCGCTGTTGGTCCCTGTAGAACATTAAACATATCTGAATTAATAGATTGTTTGAAACATGTTATCTAATATTTTTAAGTATATTATTAATAAAAATTCAAAAAAATAAACTCATATTAGATCGATAGTATTTTTTCATTCACCTGATTCATTCTTTTGCAAATTTTCCATCAAGCTTTTACGCTCTTCTGGTCTTAGATAAAAAAGAACCTTATCAAGATTCGTCATTTTATGGCTCTGCGTGATACACACTAAAAAATACATATTAGTTAAACTTAAATATAGTTCAAAAATAATAGTTTTTGTAAAGAATTTACAAAGAACTTGCCTTTTTTTCTTTTCTGGATGTGATATCAGTATTTTTGTTACTCAAAATCTTGTCAACCATTTTTTTATCAATATAAAACTTGTACCACTCATTAATATATTTTATAAATAAATCACATACTTTTCAATTAAAAAAAAAATCAAGAAAACGGTGCGACTTTCGCAACTTACACACTGAATGCAGTGCGGTAGGTTCTTATAAACGCACCACCAATACAATAGAAGCATCGTACGGTGCTCTTTTTCAACAAGGAGACATGGTGCATTATATTAATATTGGAGAACCTATTAACATAAACATAAATTAATAAAAAACTGTTTTTATCAAACAATGTTTTTTTTGTCAACACACCCCCGGTGCACTATTTTAAAGACTGCGCATCGATTAACAAAAGTTGTTTTAAAAAAAATCGTGCAAGGGCCAACAAGGATTAGGATCCGACTCTGCAATTAGTGTCATGGGTTGGATGTCATATGCCTATATATATAGTAATGAAAACCCTATAAATCTGAAATGAAAAGCCTTAATTGTGAAGTCACATAAACAAGAAGAAGCAAGGGTTTAACATAAGAATGGATTTTTTTTGTTTTTGTTTTGTTTTGTTTTTTTGTTTTTGTTTTGTTTTGCCTTTTGTTTTGTTTTGTTTTTTTTTTTTTTTTTTATAATCCGAATTTTAATTAAATGTAAATAGGAATAGAGATTGTAAATTTTTTTTGTAAAAAAACAATTATTACAGTAAAATTTAACAATTTTACTATACTACAGGGTTTTTGTGTGAATCATCAGATGTTTCAAATTCTGATTCTCTGAATAGTGGTATTGTTTGAAAGTATTTTGCTGCTCCACAGTGTTCTCATGCTCTCTTCCTCCATGTATGTCTCTCGTGCAAATCTATCCTTGAATTTTTTTGCAAAAATAATGAAATAATGAATATATTTTACTATTTAAAGAGATTTTTTATGAAATAAGATTTCCAAAAATCATTTTCTGCTCATTTTTCAATTTACCGTTTTTTTTTTCACTTAAAAAAAATCAAGTTGCGTTTTTTTTACCCGACATTCGGTGCGTTTGTTAACTAACAACACCGGTGCATCTGATATTAAAACCGCACCAATGCGGTTAACAATACATTAGCACTGATAACAATAACTCCTTTTTTAAGGCAACAAAATTACTTTCAAGTATGTACACCAAAATTTAATGTTGATTTTTCTCAAATGTAGGGAGAAAATCTCATAATGATATCAAATGGAAAATTCTTCAAATTCCATATCATTCCATAATATTTCTCAAAGTCCATCGCACAGTTCTCCCTATCCATCTCTAGACAATTACTTCAAATTTTATTTATGTTTTCATTATCTAATTGAATTTATTTATTTTATCCATGTCAATTAGCTGAATAAAATTAATTTTTACAAATTTGTAGGTTCATGCAGATTCAGAATCGAGTTCGGATGCATAAAATATTCAAACAGTTCCAAAACGTTGGAAGCTCTTATCAGGAGCAACATACCACAAGGTGCGGTTTGTAGATGAATTTTGACAGCCGCTTCACCTTGCTAATTGTAACATGCCATATTCTAGCTACAATCTCGGGACAATGATGGTAATAATAATTGTTTGGTATAATGTAATTATTTCAATGTCAAACCAATTAATCATGAATTGACGTGCTTACTAATTGACATCATCGGTTTTGTACTAATCATGTTCAAATATATTTTTTGAAATTATTAGGATTCTAGTGATGATGGGCGACCTTCCTACCATATTCCATTGCAGCCCACGACAATGTCAAATTGAGAGAAAGATGAATTAAGAGAAAAACTTAGAGAGGAATGATTCCAAGAATGGTTGAATCAACCACCTATTCAATTCCCACTACTTCTAGATTCACCAATTAGGAATGACTGCAACAATAATAGTTCTTCATAAGCTGGAAATGGAGGAAATCAAATAGAGGTTGGTATGGATGATTACTTAAGGGATACAACTACCATGGAGACAATGTTTTTAGATGAATTCCAGAGTGATGATCAACTAGGGGATGATGCTCATATTGTTGATACCTTTCTTGAAAGCCTTAAATTTTATTCCACCTTCCCTCTCTTTGGACCTAGCAATTAATGAAATTCTACCCAGTTGGGGACAACGATGTTACTGTATAACTTGAAAGAAAATTTTGGCTTGTCGAATGCATGTTTCTCAGAAATTTTGAGGTAACTGACCATCAAGTCCCTTATATTTTGAGAAATATTGTCACACAATCAACAATACAAATGGTTAATTTTATGAACATTAATAATTATTGGCATTGTACATTTAATATTGTAACCTGCTTGCACAGATAAAAGTCTCACCCGAAGTAGTATGGAGTGGTGCTGGAACTAGGTTTCCGGACCCAGAGGAAGAAAATAATGAATTAGCCCTAAGCAGATTGGTTGAAGACTTATATCGATCATAAAAAAATGTGCACAATACTTAACAGATTGCAAACATAATAGAAAACCGCTTTAGCACATATATAACATGGCACAACTAGATCCTAATCGACACAATGCATAATCACATAAGTAGATTCATTCATGTATTCTATCATCAATGTAGCTTCATGCATAAATAACTGAGGTAATTGTGCATATACAAATATTCAACACAGAAGTAATGCGATATAAAGACATAAACATTAGATAGATAACTCAGATCAATAACACAATGCTTTTGCCAAAATATGTCCTTATATTATCTCCAGGTCAATTCAATACATTAGAATTTACCCTTACACATTACCATTCTGTGCACACAACCATCAGAGTTTGCACACAACCATGGCTAGTTCTCTACGCACACATCCAACAGGAGTGTTTCTACCCAACACAGAAAAACCTTACAAAGTATTACTGATGCATAAACCTTCAAATCATCATAATAGTCTATCTTGAAATTAACTTCTTCCTTAGAATCGATCTATTTATTTATATCATTCTAGCACGTAGATAATATGGTCTCAAATCGTGGTTTGAGGCCCACAGTTTACCCTTAAACCATTTTACATCAAAATAGGGACTTTGACCCGCCCCAAAGCCCCTTGACTCATTTTCACAGTGCGCATATAAAAAACTTGTACACAAATATATCAAAAAGTGCACCCTAGGGGACCCCGCTCCAACAATGACTACTACAGGTTATTCAAAGATAAGGTTCTTCTAAGTGATAATGTCTTGCCCGGTAGCTACGAAGAGGCAAAGAAATTGTTGAAAATGTTGGGTGTTGAGTACATATCATATCATGCATGTCCAAATGATTGTGTTCTATATAGAGGAGAATATGTAGACAAAGAGATATGTCTAAAATGTGGGCATGACAGGTATGATAAATAAAAAAAGAAGGGTAAATTACGTGGTACTTCTTTTAATATATTCAGGCACATGCCTATAATCCCAAGGATTCAAAGGCTCTTTTGTTGCAAAGAATTAACTATGTTGCAAGGATGGCATGCCTAACATAGAAGTGAGTTGGGAGTTATGTGAATCCCAACAAATTCAATAGCCATGAAGCATATAGAGGATACATGGCCCAAAAAATTAAAGGATGAAGTACAAAGTCTACGACTTAGCATAACCATGGATGGAGTCAACCAATATTCTCTCCAGAACACCAACTATTCTGTTTGGCTTGTAGTAGTGATCAATAACAATATCCCCCCATGGTTGTTCATGAATAATGAACATCTTAGGTTGGCTCTCATAGTCCCTGGTATAAGACAAGTGAATAATATGGATGTCTACTTACAACCACTGGTAGATGAATTGAAGAAATTATGGGATGGGATAAATGTACACGATGTATCAAAACCCATCGCAGTAGAGAGGAGTTTTATGTTGTATGGTATATGTGCTTACATGACACATTATTATCTAGGTTTAGGAGTTTTCTCTGGTAAATTACATGTTTATTAATTTGTTTATATACGTAAGAATATTCGTTCACACATTAATTATTTAATTCGTTGTAATTGTTCTAATCTTCATGATATTGTTTAATGTTCCATGCATATTGTATACAATAATGTCACAGGTCTTGTAACAAAAGGGTATTATGGATGTAAATTTTGTGGACCTTATTTGAAATATAGATTGTCCAATGACCTACGAAAGCCAGTGTATGACTACTCCAGGGTATTCCTCCTAGAAGAACACCCTTACAGAAGAGAAACATCTGCTTTCAATGGTAAACGAGAGAGAACCCAAAGGCTTGCAATAACGACACCAGTTGAATGGCTTAGAGAATATGAGAGAGAGAAGGAGAAGGAGTTCATAGAAATATTCGATTCAAATGGGGAGCCTATGTTCGATGATCCAAAATTCTTCGACACCTATGTTGAGAAATTTCCCATTGGGATGAAAAGGAAATCTATATTTTATAACCTCCCATATTGGGAGCATCTTAAAATTACCCACTTATTAGATCCCATGCATATGTTTAAAAATGTTTCATATTATTTATGGAGGCACATAGCATCGAAACAAAGTGACACATTAGCTGTTAGGATAGATCCAATTACTTAAAAAACTAAAAAGAAAAATTGGCTAAGACAATTAGAAAGTACAGGATTAGAGGCCGGTCCCTCTAATTGGTATTTCAAAGAAGGTGATGTCCCATGGATTTTTAAAAAAGGTGAACTTTCTTTGGTAAAGGAAGTTATAATGGGTGTGAGGATTCCATCTTCATATGGGTCTTCACTACGACACTGCTTCACCAAGGAAGACCATTTGTCAGGGTTGAAATCACGTGATCATTTGAATCTTATAAGAGTACACATAATGTCAAAATCATGATTTTATTATTTTTTATATTAATAAATTTTATCCCATGGGATCATAAAACATATCTAATTTTGTATATTATTGCATGTGTTTATAACTTTGCAGTGTCATTGTCCTTTTTTCATGCGTGGGTGTGTGAAACATGACTTCCCCTAAGACCTAGGATGTGCCATATCTAAATTACTTGCATTTGTACGTTGGATCACATCAAAGAAGGTTCATGTGGTTAGCATTCCACGGTGGCATCAAGAGATAGTTGATATTGTTAGTATGTTTGAGAAGGAACTGCTGACGAGTTTCATGGACTTGCAGGTTCATGTTATAATCCACCTAGTAGATGAGGTTGAATTTGTTGGGGTGGTTTCTTGTCGTTGGATGTTATTCTTAGAGAGGTACATGAAGAAATTGAAAGGTTTTGTTTGACAAAGGGAAAAACCCGAGGGGTCTATGGAAGAGGGGTGCATATCATATGAGTCTTTCTATTATGCTGGTGAGTACATCAAGCAGATCGAAAAAACACTAGGTGTGGTGATTTTGGACGATGAAAGGGATGACGACAAAAGAGAATGAGAGCTTCTCCAAACGAATGGAAAAAGGTGCTTGATAAAGAGTAAGCGACTTATAATTTTTCAAATTTATACAAAGAAAATATTCACGTTGAACTTCGATATAATTTATATTTTGATCTCATATGTACTATATGTAGGGTTGATTTCATCAACGAATGCAGATATTGAAGCAATCAATAAATTTGTTCTTTATAATTCCGAAGTGACACAATCGTGGGTCGCATTGTATGAACAAAAGAGGATGAAATGAGATAGTGAGAGGAAAGAATTCAGACAGTTGAATGGTAGAAGCATGCTTTATCCTAATCATTTAAAAGAAAATATGCCAATTATATGCCCCAATATTTGGGTTACTGACCACGTCAGAGAGAAATACTGTGCAACCGGTTATTACCTGCGTGCTCAAGAGGATGCACTAAGTGTAGGGATTGGGTGCAGAAACTCGGTAATAATCTATTTATGTACATTTTAAACTTAATAATGCACCTTTGAAATGTAAAATATTTATTTGATAATTTAACAGTTCGGTTATTAGACACATGACACTATGATTTTTTAACTTTTTTATAGATACATTTGTTTCCATATATGTGGGGCATATGGAAACCATTTTTGCATAGAAAATTTCGATGATGGACACATGAAACAATACTGTGGAGTGGAATTTGAGTTCGATCAATCTAGTCGAGCTATCCACCGTGATCAAAACCTAGTATGAGGGATGTTAGGTTACGTCGGAAAGATACAAGAGTTAAGGCGTGAATGTTTCCACAGTCAGATACATTAAGTTGTTGAGAAATTTTGGAGACCCGTGTATTATGATTGAAGAGATCATTGAAGTGGACTTCTCTTATTTCCAATGTGTTATTTTTACGTGCAAGTGGTGGGACACCTTTGATCGGAATAATTTAAAGGAAGATCACGATAGTAGGCTGATATATATCAACTTTAGAAAGATGTGGGATGAAGCTAAGGAGCCTTATGTTTTCCCCAAAAACTGGAACTAGGTGTTTTTTAACCCAGATGTGTTGGATAGGGATTGATTGTTCATATTGAGACATGAACCTAGATCAAAACATATTTTTGAGAACAATAGTGTTATCATGCCAAGAGAGCTCGAAGATGATGAGGGTGATCATGAGAACAAAGAGTGATATGGTACATGTGTTATTTCATCATTTATACTATTTAGGATGTGTTTTTATAAAGAAGAGGACTTAACATTATAACTAAGACTCTTTTTTTCCAAACATTATAATATGTATTTTAAATCAATTGGCTTTCATTGTGTTAATGTTAAAATCTTTTCACTTGATAATTTGCAATTATGTTGATCTCAAAAACAATGCACTGTATCAAGTTCTTTTTTTTTTATGTCAATTCCTAAAATAATACAACTGCTTGATTGCTTTAAATGGTTTTTCACTATATCATTACTTAAATAAATGCATTATATATATATATATATTGTTGGAACTTTCAATTTGCATTGTTTATTGTTGATTGTAGACTTTGTTTCCCTCTGACTTTCAACAGAATTATAAATAGAAGAATTATTAGTAGTTGATTCTTATATAGAAACATGATTTAAAGAATTCTCAAGATCAATTTTATTTATGTTGAACTTGCTTATGCTTTCATGGGAAGTCCAATTGGAAATTTCTGCATTTTCTTCTTGAATATGCTCAATCATGTTATCAATAATATGTGCCTATTCAACATTGACAAATACACTTAAAAAAATAACATCTTCTAGTCCTTGGAAATTGTTTGGAATGCAAGGAAGGGAATGAATATATTCAAACAATTCCATATATTCAATATCTAAAGGTATATCTTAATATTTAAATCTTAAACAAATTAATTGGAATAGAACAATAAAATCTATTGAATATTCATTTTCAAACTTTCGTAAATTTGCAAGTTCAATGTATACCTGCTCATAATTATAGTAGTTGAATTTGTGAAGGAATATTGTGATAAATTGGTCCCAAGTGTGAATAAAGGAAATTGGAAGAGATTCATACTGTCTTTTGGCTTTACCTGTGAAAATGAGAGCAAAGATCTTACATAAAATACCTTCATCAATATCGAAAAAAACCAAAATTTGTAAAATTTGAAATGAATTGTAAAGAATGATCATATGTGTAAGTATTTGTATTACAATCAAACTTTACCTTTGAACACATATTTCAATAAAATTGGATTAATTCTATTACAATTTCTGATTAACAACACATTTTATTAAATTTGGAATTATACAATGGATGTAGAGTTTAAAACTTTAACTAGAATAAGTTTGAAAATCAGTTAGTTTGGAAAAATTATATTACAAGGAACTATCACAAACACATTTCATTGAATTTGGAATTACGCATTTGGTATAAAATTTAGAACTTTAACTAGATTAAGTTTGAAAATCAGTTAGTTGACTACTTTAAATGTATGTTTTCACCATGTTTGGAGATAAAATTATCATGAGTTCTTGATTTAATAATATATAGAAGAAGTTATGAATTAAATATAGAAGTAGACCATTTATAACATATTATAAATTAATTATAAATTAATTGTTTTGTAAAATTGGTATCTTTATTCCCGGATCCAGGTGGCAATCAAGATGACGTTGACATCTGGAAATGGAATTTTGTAGCACATGCAACTCGTATTTCATTATGCCTAGAGAAGGGAGAGATGAGGTGGTGTATACTGTTAAGTCCAACCCCTCAAGTATTTAAATATTAGTAAGTACTGGCCTTCTCCACTTTCCCTTCATGGTTACCGTTTACCATTAAAACGATGGCTACTCTCACTTTACAATCACGAGTTATTGATTTAATAATACATAGAAGAATTTATGGATTAAAAATAAAAGTATACCATTTATAACACGTTATCAATTAAAATTATATATATATATATATATATATATATATATATATATATATATATATATATTTTTTTTAAATTTGTATCTTTACTCCCCTGAATCTGAGTGGAAATCAAGAACCTGGAAATGGAATTTGGTGATGCACGCATCTATTCTTTCATTATGCCTTAAGAAGGGAGAGACAGGGTGGTGTCTACTTTCAAGTCCATGCTACTCAAGAATTTAAAGCACATTAAGCATTTCCCTTCTCCAATTTCCCTCTACAGATAACGTCTACCATTGAAACGATGGCTTCTCTCATCTTGTAATTCAATTCTGGCTTTAGAGAGATAGTGGTTTGGTAGTTATCACAGACCCCTTACTTTCGAGAGAGGGTGGCCTTACGTCCATGGTTTGAGAGAGAGGAAGGCCCAACAGACTAGGGCGAGGGAGAGGCTAACCTCCTCACCCTTCCTCACATGGGTATGGAGATGAGCATGCCCAATGGTTGAGGAGAATCCACTATAGCATCATGTGAGATATCTCAACCTCTCAAGGTATTGTGTCTATAAATTGCTTGTTGTTTGTCTCTTTTACTTGTTTTTAGATTCTCTTAGTGGTGGGGGCACCTTTCCTCTACTCGCGGATTCTCTTTTTAGCGACCAACCTCTCATGGTGGAATTATAAATCTATCATTTTTTGTTGAATTTTGGAGAATTGGAAAGGTTTGGAGGCATTCTAGTTTCTCCACTGAGGTCTCAAACTATAGAATGGATTAATCTACCTTTGAAAATGGATCAGAGGAGAATTCCTCTTATGTGGAATTTATCAACTATTTTGAGCTTTGGTAGGTTATGTTAGGTATCGTTTTGTCTCTTCATATCTTCAGATAGTTACCATTATTTTTTAGTGAACCATCAATTGTTTCTATGGTTCAAAGTGGTAAAATCATGTATATATCCTTGTTTTTTGAACTAGGAAAATCTTATATTATCTTGGAAGCGTCTATGGCTTATATATATGAATGACCAGTTAGTCTTCTTTAAGAGTTTTCTCTGTGGCTATCATTTCAGTTTTGAGTCACGAAACTTTGATCATCTATGTCAGTTGGACCCTCTGCAGTCTCCTTCTTATGGTTGTGTGACGCTTATTGTATGCATTTTTTATTCCTTATTAATATCATGATATTGTTGCAGCTTTCATGATTTTTTTTTTTCAATAAATAACTTCAAGTTGGATTCTATGAGATTATATCAATTACAAATAATGTTTTTAAAATTTGAAATTTAAAATGTTAATATGGATGGGAAAATCAAATTTAATCTTATGGTGTAAAAAGTTTAAAGGCACCCCTTTATGGCTCATACCTTAAATGAGCTTGAATAATCCACTTAAAACCGATTATCAATTAATTATTCCACGTTTTGTTAGGAAAACAATTTTCTTTTAAATGGATTTTTTTTTTAGAACAACAATGTCACATTTATGGACTGATATCAAACCACATGTTAGGTCAATATATAGGTCAATAAATGAGCCAATAAATGGCTTCCCGATTTACTTATGTGAGATGATTGCATATATATGTAAATGATTTAAGAATACATAGTTATAAAAATTTATGGATTGAAAATCAAATCGACCACATAGAACTCATTATCATATTATTATTTTTCTTTTAAGTATATATTTACTTACATTAAGGTCTTACAGAATTTCGAATGTGCAATGCATTTAAAAACATGTATCAATAGATATAACTAAATAAAATTCAATAAATAGGATATTGTATTGTTGGATTTGATCACATTATTCTATTACAAATTATTTATAGATTGTGTAGGCATAATGACTATAGAATATGTAAGAACGATGACAATTTTTATGTTTTTTTTATAGAATGTTCAACAAACAATATCAAAGAACAAAATGCAGTCATCATCTATAAGGTTTCTAGCCCATAATCCAGCTTTTGTTAATACAAAAATCTAGTCGTCTCTTAAAAAAAAATGAGTTGTACCTATATTTACAATATGAGTTATTTCAAAATCTACATTTCACATTTATATATAAATATTAGTAAAAATATGTAAATATTCGTAAATAAAAATTATGGGTTGCCTCAATGTATCATATAAGATGATTTTAATGACAAATTTAATTTAAGAATGCAAATTAAAACATAGTTACCAAGTTCAACCATATTAGCCCCATAAATTTGAAAATTCACCCATTCCATACATTTCAAGCCATAATTAGGTAATTTGAATTTGATCGACACTTTTTTAATTATAAATTTTATATTATAAAAATAAATCATTCTATTACAAAAATAAAAATAGTAACTTCTACATTTAAAAAAGTCTATAAAAAATAAATTACATTTTTAAAAATTTGAGTTTATTAAAAATAGTAAATTCCATATTAAAATATGGTAAGGAATGTTAAGTTTGCAGTTGTTAAAAAAAAAAAATTTTAATATGGGACGAAATGGTAAGTTCTATTTTCTTCCTCATTATTTCTAAACCATTTAAAATAGGAGTTAAATCCAGTAAATTCCATACTAAAATATGGTAAAGAAAGGTAAGTTTGCATTACAACAAAATGAATGCAAAAATGATTACAAATTTCCAAAAAATAACAAATCATACAAATCTATTCACAATTAACTGTCCAAGTTGCATTGAAAATTTGGAATGTTGTTGTGACCAAATTTATAATTTTTTTAATCTCCATTCATTACATTGAATTACATATTCTATTGAACATTTAAATGTACTCGCGTTTCTCTTTAATTTAGACAAGTGTCCTAATAAATGGAAATAAAAACGGAGTTGTCTTTAGTGCGACTTTTTGGACTTTCCATTGCCGGAATCCAGTTGAAAAATATGAGGTGAAATATTGATTTGTGTTATTTAAACTGGTTTTTTGACTATATATATGGATTCGACACCCTGAAAAAACCCTAAGACACTTCGATTGTGCAGTGATTACCCATCAATTTTGTGATTTCAATAAATTCTTGCCAGATTTTAGAGAAATTAGACCGGAAAAATCCACCAAAAAAACTTCCAAAAAGTCATACTAAAGACAACTCGAATAAAAATTACATAAGCTAAGTATCTCGCTCTTGTTATGCATAGAGTTTTATTAATATGTGATTTGAATGATATCTGATGAATTGGGACATATGTTTTGATGTATCTATTAGAAAAACATTTTATTCTTCATATTTATGTCCATATTGGGACAAGACATCAATCAATATTTTCTCATAAACAATATTTTTCTCCTTTCTTTCACTTTTGTTTGTAAATGACAAAGATACATGTCCCATATGAATTTTGAAGTGCCTTATATCACTATTTGTTTTTTCAAGTACTTGTCGGATGTACTTGTAAGTGACATCCCATGTCCAAATGGAAACATCATAATTTTTTAAGAAATATTTTAATACTTCTAACTGAGAAGGCCTAAAAAAATAGGGCCTATCACCAAACTTCCAATCTACTTCTCTTTGAATGTGAAAAATTGGTTCATTCATAGTGTATGTTTGGAATAATACTCCAACCATATCAAAGATCAACAACATATTTCCGCTTGCATTATTGGTGATCTGCATCTGCATTGAAAACACATCCATGACATTAAGATATCACCACTTCAATGCTTCAGTTGCTTAAGAACATCAAAACATTTAAAAAATTATGTTAGTATATATTATGATTTTTTTTTCCATTTGTAGCAAAACAAATTTTATGAGTTTTTTTTTTTTTTTTTTTTTTTTATAAGAAATTCTAAGCATTATTTATATTCCAAAAAAGTGGGGATTAAAATCCATATCACATTCAAGTGGTGAAGTAGAATAACAAGGAGGGGTGATGTGGCAAAATACTGAACCTCCTACATGATGACTATTGCTACTATGCTGCATATCTGATTCTTTATAAATCCTAACAAACTGAAATAACATAACTGCAAATTTAAAATACATGATATTAGATGTGATAGATGGAGGAATGGAGCCTACTCTTTGCTTTCTTGTCGGGCATTTTAAATGTCTGTGGTGCCATGGTTGTTGTCCAGGTTGGCATTAGGAACATTGTTTGAGCTTGAACTCTGAACAGTTGACTTGTCCACCATGTAGCGCATGATCTCCATGGATTCTTCAATGTGAGCACAACAATTGTTAGCTCCCCTCAGATTCTCCATGAATGATTGTGCTTGGTGTTGGAGGAAGCTGGTGTCTACTTGGTGTTTGTCCTGCATTATCTTTAATTATGCTTTTATCAAATCCATCTATGCTTGCATATCAACACAATGGAATCATTTATCATTCCTCATAGTGGTGGAAGGATGGTAGGACACACTAGCACATTTGCCCCAAATTCCGACGGCTAAAATGTCGTTCTTACGAAACATAGGCAGCCCAAGAGCGAAGTTTTTCGGTGCGCCAAAACGTGATTTCTCCTCACGTCGGAATTCTGGCACTTGACTTAATTTTCGGTAGAGCGACGATATTTCCGACATTTTGTATTTTCCGTCACACTCTGACGTTTAATGAATTGTCGCACTTTCGACAGCATGACCATACTAATGCCCCCCAAACGTCGCTAGAAAGATGGGCATGGCGTCGCTGTCCGACGTCCCATCGTCGTTGAACAACGGTACTAAAAGCCAGGAAGACCGATGAAACCAAAACAAAAAGCAACGCCATAGAATGATGGTTCAAGCAAATTTTAAGATCGAATGAAACCAAAAATTGAAAAAAAAAAGTAAAAGTCACTAGAGCGAAGGTTCGAAGCGGTCGAAAGACCGACGAAACCAAAAAAAAGAAGAAGAAGTAAATGTCTCTAGAGAAATGGTTCCCAGGTCAAGACTTACGAAACAAATTAAAAAAAGAAGCAATGTCATGAATATGGTGCCAAGATTTCGGAATACTGATGGCACAAACAATTTTAAAAAAAATTAACGTCGAAATATTGATGGAAACAAACCATTTTATAAAAAAAAAACGTCAGATAAGCTATCAACAATAAGCCAGGTTTTTGATATAGAAGAGGAGTACATGAACCCTCCAAATGATCAAGGTTTCATCTTTGAACTGACAAGCATTGGGAAAACCAGAAAGAACAAACAATTTTAGATTACTAATAAAGAAGGAGAAAACATATCTTGTGCTTGCTGAAAGCCTTAGTTTGTGGGCCAAATTTGAAAGGAGAAAATATTCAGGTGTCTTATCATCATAAGGATAATACTAGGAGGCATTCATCGCAATTCATGTAAAAGAGTGTCAAGTTCTTGACTCTCTAACAAGTCCTTGAACTACTTTGAAATTTCACTCATGTGAAAGTTGAATTCTCAAAAGGAAATATCAGTCCACCAGTGAAAATGGGAAGCCCTAGACAGAGGGATGGATACATATGAAAATTTGTCATGAAAAAATATTTGCAGGCAAATCAATATTGGAATCATCATATATTCATGCATATAGTTATCATAAGAAGAAGTATTGAAATGACACTCTTCTAGTTTGAGGAAGTTGTGACATTTTGGAAAAATTATTGATGATATTATCCTTTATAAATTCTAATGATGGGACTTTTTCTCAATCAAAGTTGTAAAAAAGTCAGGACCATTGATAGTATGATGCAATTTGTATCTCTATGTCGATCTACCAAGGTAGTATGGTGCCACTGCTAGATCTAACTCTTGTTTCTCACCTCAAGTTTGATCTACCTAGAATGGCACCCTACTCAGCGATAATATAAGGATCGAGGATTTATGCATGCATGAATAAGACCAGTCCTTCTTAAAATTATTTTTCAACCCAAGGTCAAGTGTTGGAACTTGGGATATGATGTCACTTGTAACCTACCCCCATGTGTATTTGTGATTTTTTTTGTTCCTTTTTATGTTTGGGTGGTCCACTATTCCTTGAATGGCTTAGTTTTGACCATTCTTATGTTATTTTTACAACACCCTTTTGCTGAGGTTGGGCCTAACATCATTGTTCTATTAGATATGTTCTATAGGTTTGAAACCTGTCGGTTCCATTTACAAGACTAGAAGGCTATGCTTGAAATTCCTCCAAGGGAGTCAACACAAGAGGATTGTAAAGAGGGAAATGAAACCTACAACTATCATTTCATACTGCTACCTCTAAAGAAGTCCTATTTTTTTTCCTCAAACGGAGGCCTCTATATGTTGCTATACCTACATTAATTTAATACATGGTGCAAGTGGGAAGGGTCATCAAGTGTATACCCAATTATAAACCATTAAATAGGGTGATTACTCTTGTAGTACATACAAGAGAGGTATTATGATAGAACAAAGCCAATAACATGAAAATATTAATCTCATATCCGAGTGTACATATAATTGACATTCCTATTATGATCTACCATCCATAAATATTTCCTTGTGAAATAAACATCAAAAGCACCATGGAAATGCCAAGTCACAAAGGAATTAACATGTCCAAGAATCTTACCATATCAAGAATGGAATTTCTTTATACTAGTGCTTAGCATGGTTGCACACTCAAGTGATGGAAACATCTCATATAAAGACCAACTATATATGAAAATCACACAAATTATACCAATTAGTCTTATGCTACCATTACAGTGTAAAAGACTCCATGAATCAACTATCTTTTGCAAAATTTTAAAGGAAAAATGCACAACTAATTTCAATTTCTTAACACAAAAACCAAAGTTGGATAAGTCCACTAGTTTGGTGGTAAATGGGCAATAAGTTGGTGATGGTAATAGTGTTGAGCCACTAGATGTAAAGTTTAGGGATGTCCATTTCCTTGTTACAGTAGCAAGATATACTTCCCATTAATTAAAACATGGCTCCATTTCCTTGCTACTGTAGCAAGACACATTGCCCAATAATTAAAACACAACCCCATTTCTTTGCTGTTGTAGTAAGGAAAACTGCCCAGCCATTAAAACATGACTCCATTTGCTTTCTGTTGTAGCAAGACAAACATCCCAACAATAAAACATGACTAAAAATATTTGATAAGATCACCTTGTACCCTTTACTAAGGTAAATAATAGTATCAGGTATATCCATAAAGGATACCTCTAGAAATAATACGTGTATATTATTTATAATAATATTTCCATTAAAAAATAAACTGTGTTTAATGTTAAATTTAGACTAATACTTGACATCATGCCCAAGCATGAATACACCATGGAAACACCTTGACATCATGCCCGACTGGGATAGCCTATTTTCATTTATTAGCAGTTTGTATAAATGCTTCTAACAACGTAATGCATAACAATATCACACGATGGCTACATAATTATGAAGCTACAAGTATTTCATACTGTCTTAGGTTTATTTTATTGTCTATGAGGGAAGTCTAACGAGCATCACTTCTCGACTGTATACATATGTATTAGAAAACTGATGGTTGTGTAGTTATTAGACAAGTCATATAAAAATGAATGCTTTGCATAGTAGTAATGTCTACCAAGCTTATACAATGAACTAACACAGATAAATTTATCATAGGCCACCATTAATTAACGCTACATCAGGAATAGAGCTAAAGCGAGCTACAATTAATATAACTAATATTGTGCATAAATAATATCACTCTAGATGTGTATAAATCCTGGGATTTATCTACATGTAATAGAAACCATTAGAGGCACTTTCAAGAACATCAATTATCTCTTTAATAGCCTTCCAGTGTTCCTCATACTAGCACTCAATGCAACAAGGGAATTATTCACCCAAATATAAGTGTGAAGTAATAGACTAAAGTGTTATGTAGCTATTATGCAAAAAGCGCGTAAAGCACAAGACCATATTTATAACCTTAATTTCTAAGTGTAAAATGGGATATAATTAGTTCATGTTAATATACTAAGGATTTGTAGCTACAATTAATATAATTGAAAAAAATTTAGGTTCTATTAGTATTGGGAGATAGGCCAAATACTAGATTCAAAATTTCTTGGAACCAATTCCTCGACATGCGCTCCACATCACTTTCCACTTCCTCTCCATGTTAGTGCCACGTTAGTGTAATGTTTTCACCATGTCATCACCACATCACCAATGAGCCATGTCATGACGATACACCATCTACCACATAGGTGTGCCACATCATTCTACTTCAGTGCCACAACATCATGAACCAAATAACAATGACATGTTATCTTCCATGTGGGTGTTCCACATACCAATGAATATATTACTGTTCTTCACTGCAAACTAGAAGTCTGGGCTAAGGAAATTGTTCTCAAACCTGGGCTAAGGCAATTGTTCTCAAACTTGGGCTAAGGCAACAGTTCTCAAGGTTTGGGCTCTTTTAGGTTCCAAAGGAAGGTCAAGTCCATAGGTAAGTTACTAATCCTACCCTCCAACGATGTTTTTTCATTGGTTCGGGGTCTTCTCTATTGAAAAGTGTAACGCGGTCGGTCTTCATGTTGACTATGTAATTGTGTATTTATGTAAAGAATAAGACAAAGATAATAAAATGTATTTTGTTGTACTTGCTTCACGGGTTTCATGAGCAAGATTGAAAATGTAGATAGACTTCTTATTGATGTCATTAGGATTTATAAGAGTCATTGTCATGTTACACTTGAAAGAAGACCTCCAAAACACAAGACACAGTCATCCTGAATGTTGGCCTCATTAAATATATATTTTAAATGTTGGCTTACATAAATAGGAAGCATCCATTCAAGAATTCATGCCAACTTATTTATGGAAGCCTAACCACTATAAATAGCAACCTCGACTCAGTCTACAAACATTGATTTTCAGACACCTTCTCTGATATTTTTGGTGACCTATCTTTGAGGTTTTTTGGTGACAAGACAGAATTAGTAGGCCTTGACCCATAGGAGGGCACCTACAGCTAGACACAACAACCTTTTCCATCAATAGAATAACATGCTCCCATTTCCTTGCTTAGAAAAATGAGAAAACAAGAGCATGTGGCAATGTGTTTTTTTGGAAAAATGTGGAATAATTACGTGAAAAAGTTGATATAATTATATTTCATGGATTTTCCACATTGAGACTTGTTCATGAGAAGGAAATATGTAGGCATTGTTAGCTCAATAATGCCCATGTGCCCTTATATTTTGAAAAACACCTTTGAGATTCATCTTTGACGCTCAACGTTGTGTCTGTGTGTGAGCCAACACACATACACACACACACACACACACACATAAACGTAATTATTATAAACATTGATGCAATTCAAATAGAAAATATGAAACACTATGGACCTATAACCAATACCAACTTTTTAATGTTATAAACTGTATCCTAACTCGAAAAAAAATAACAATGATTTTGTTTCGTGTAGTGAATTCTTGGCATTAAAATGAATCGGTAGAGCGACTTTAGATACCTTGTGTAGAATAAATAGTTACTAATGATAGATTGATTTTTGTAGGAAAAATCCAAGCCAATTTTCCATCATAAATCCATCCTTATTTTTGGGGTTTGTCCCCTATACTTCATTGTCATCCCCCCTAGTTGGGGGTGACAAGTTTCGTATCCATCATTCTATTGGTGGGTGGCTTATCCCCTTCTAGGATGATGAGTGTGAGGAGATAATATAAGATTCAATAAGATAATTTTATGTGTCTAAGCGAACACAAAACTAGGTCAACCTAGCTAAAATTGTGATTATGATCTTCAAGAAAATTTATCATCATCTGAATGAGGAGGAGGTTATCTATAAATATTATTGTGTTCACTTAGTATGATAAACCTTGTGTTGGGTAAACCCTTCAACCTTGCAAGAATGGGCTGAGTGGGGAGATTTGAATCCTGGGTGGAAATCCTTTTATGTACATGGAGTAACCCCTAGAAAAAACTCAAGGAATCAATGTAATTTGTTAGATCTAGGTCCAACTTTCTAACCTGCACCTGGACCTACAAATGAAGTTTGGAAACTTAGTAGATCTCATTGGGTTCACTTAGTACGATAAACCTTGTGTTGGGTGAACCCTTCAACCTTGCAAGACTAGGCTGAGTGGGGAGATTTGAATCCTGAGTGGAAATCATTTTACATACATGGAGTAACCCCTAGAAAAAAACTCAAGGAATCAATGTAATTTGTTAGATGTAGGTCCAAATTTCTAACCTGCACCTGGACCTAAAAATAAAGGTTGGAAACTTGACACATATTATAACACCACCATACCAAGTAAATTTGCTGCAATTTTAAGCATTTTTAAATAAAATTGTATTTCACCTTTTTTTTTTCCATATGAGATATAAGATTTCAACTCCAAATAATTGGCATGTTTTTTGGAACTAAATGACCCAAGGGAGTTTATGACCTAACAGAATAGACTTCCAAAAAATGGTGGTAGGGAGAAATTGGATGCAAATATTCTAGGTCCACTCCTAGGCTAATATAACATATATACAATTACCAGAATAGGGGCACTCATTCTACTACAAAAGGGGTCTTTGGGCTGGGGAACCCACATATATTATATTTATGTTGTTGGCTAAGAGGAAGGCCGTCAAAAATCACTGAGCAGGTGAAGAATGGATTTTTTGACTCGATATAGGGATCCTAGATTGTTTCAACCTGATAAAACCAATGCTTCTTCTTATAGGGAAATTTCCAGGCTCCATTGAGCTGAATACAAAACACGCTTTATGCTTATCCAACAATATCCATTCACTAGATGTCACTTCCTAAACACTTTGGTGCAGTTCCCTCTCCAATCTCACGATTTTCCACTAAGTTTCAGTGCCTTGCAAACCAATCTTGAGCAATAGATTTTCTGGAATAAGACTATTTATGTGCTCTATAATTGAATTTTCAGTAAATGCTAAATTAAACACCTTCAATTCAGACCATCTTTTTCTAGACTTGGGTTTTCAAATAAAAAATATCAATGACCGTGGTGATATCTTTCTTAGGTAAGTGATTGCTTGGTCACGGGGCTTGTTGAATGTCCCTAAAATTATGATTTCCCCCCAATTCTTAACCCTCTTCTATGCATGTGATAAAAAACATTAACTCTCTCAATCATACAGGTCAAAAACCTCTTGCTAAAACTCTTATGAAGTATCTATTTTGTTTGTAGTTTTATGAAAATGTTGAAAACTCCACATTCTTTGGAAAATAACATTTTCAACAACTATTCTAATTTTTTAGGTGGCTTTATTTCATTCACAATCTATTGTTTGTTCAGATTATTTGGCACCATTTTTAAGCAATATATCCACATTTTGGTCATTTTTTGCATCTAAATAAGTGTTAAGATATTTTAAACTCTATGTTAGCTGAAACTTTGTTGTGAAATTTGAAACAATTTGGCATGACTAGTTGAACTTTTTTGTTTCACACATCTATTCTGCTCCACAAGGGCAGGAATGAAATAAGAAATTAGGAAGAATATGATAGGAAGTTATATAGGAAGAATGAGAAATATCTCCCCTCAGATAAATTTTATGTGCAAAAAGAGAGAGGAGAGCCTTATGCCAACAGAATGATCAATCAGCAGAAATTGTGAGTTTAAAAAAACCCTAAAGCTGAGTTTATCATCCTCACTTCGAATATAAATTTAAGATTTTTGGTATGCCCTAATAGAGTTACAAAATTATTTCCAAATAGATCAAATTATTGAAGGCCTTGAAGTGCGAGTCCCAAAGATAATTCTTACATATTCGGTGAAATGTTTCCATTTTTCTTCTTTCTGCACAAATATCCTCGGATGAAATAACAACATTATAACCAGAAGTAAAATAAATATAATTCTCTTGAGTAGCATTTTGATGCACATACCATAAGGTATTAGAAAAGAGATATATCTTAATTATGTCTGATAATGTGAGCACACTCTATTTGGACTCTGGAGAAACGATCTTGACTTATGTTCCAATATTTTTCATTAAATGTCATTTAGACGTGAAAATTCCTGATAATCCTCCTTTCTGTTTTAAACAACATATCTAACAAGGACAGAAAGGATGGAAGGACTTATAACTGGGTCTAATGATTCTAATGATACCATGTAATTCAGGGTATTCAAAATCACGTGTATAAGCATATCAAGCCTTGGAACATGATTCCATTCCCAAAAAATTGACACACACATCCAATGCTCGAGAGAATAAATCTCAACAGCTTCTCTGATACATAAGATCCCCTTGTTATTATATCTTTCCACTTTTAGGAAAGCGGTTTCTTTACACTCTGCAATACAACATCCCTCACCCCATCAATTATTTTAGAGTGTTTGAATGCCAGACTTGGACTTATAAATCCTTAAATTTCTACATCTCCTTGATGAAGGAAAGGTGACTGAAAGTTGTTTATCAAGTGGTACAATAATCTAGGTGTTATTCACGAACAAGCATTTTTACTGTATCCAATTACATCAGTGAGATGATCAATTTTATAATTGCTTCAGCTAGTGTATGAGCTCAAAATTCCACCACTTGGCCCTGGAAATAGGTGGCTTGCATGGAAGTGTCACAATCATACCAGTTATGCAAGAATATCCATATGTTATAAACTGTTGTCATCTTTTGCAAGACATTATAATGCATAAACTCACAAAACCACATATGGAGAAATAGGATATAGAAACTCATGTGGGCTCAACATACACTTCCATCTTGGTAAAATTGAAATAAACATTCCTCATAATCTATTATAATAGTGTTAAAATTTTACCCTACTCTCAAGAATGGTTGATTTTTGTTGAGTTAGCTCTGGGACAAGTACTACCTAGATACTCCCCTGGTGGAATTCCCCACTTGCCCTACTTGGGAGTCTTGGCCTCAAACTTGGGACTCGGGAGTCCATCCCAAATACAATGAACAAAAATATTGACACATGTTTTGATTGAGTCAGAATTATTTTAGAGGGACCTTTTGGAGGGAAATGAAGTGTTTGAGGTTAGAAGTCTTGACAAATACATTTATTCCTCATTCTTTCTCTAGTGTTCCACTATCTAAAATGGAATCACCAAATATTCATGCGTTACAATTGTTGCTTCAATCAATCTTGTTGTTCTGGTTGATACGTTGGCGTACTATTATATGATTTCTATTTTTATTTTTATCATTAAGTCGAATGCTAATATGTTTATACTATTATGTTGAATGCTACTATTGTTACACCAAAATCTATCCTATAAACTGTGATTCCCAAAGAATAACACGTTGGACTGATTTTTGATATCATTTGTACTAGATATGATATACATAGAGTCACATGATTGGTTGGCTTTAACACATTCTACTGGCCTTGGAAGTGGCTTTGTAACCAGTGACTATAATATATTTATATAGACCCATATTCCCACTAAAGTGACTACCACGAAGAGCATTCCTTCAAAATTAGTGGACTTCTACATTCGTTATGGTTAAGGAACAACCCAGGATTGAGTTGCTTGTATATGGAATTCCTATAAGGTGGAAGGAATATTGCATCCCATAGCCCAGACCTCTAATTGATAGGAATTCTTGGTGTGTGTCCATACTTAATGGATTTATATTACTAAAATATGGGTATACATGGCTAAGTGGTACATGCCTTAAAAATATATCTTGGTCCTTAATAAACTGAATGTAAGATCCATATCTAACCCCTCGCTACAAATATAAAGATAGACACATATACTGGTGTGGTTATTCACATATATAAAATGTAGTTGACACTTTCCTTAGCAATGTTTACATATATAACTAGATTTAGGTCTAGAATAAAGTGCATTTCTAAGTTCACTACTGCTTGAAGAAGTAACCAACTAACTATCCACATAGAAAAGACATGAGGTACAGACACCAGTACCTCAGATTTTTTAATGGAATATATTCCATTAAAGGTGGTTCCCACGTTGATTTAATAGAAAACCAGATAACAACCCATGTGATGAACATTGTAAATAAGAAGAACAAGACAACTGCGGTGAAAGCACACATGATAAAGAATCATTTATGGATCTTTGTCAATTCCTTGATTGACAATCCTAAATTTGAATCCCAAACTAAGGAGACACTAACAACTCGTCAGAAAAACTTTGGTTCAAAGTGTGAACTCTCTCAAGAGTTTTTGAAGAAAGTTGATAAATGTGGAGTTGTTGAGAACATATTATCATGGGCAGAATTCAACTTCATACACTCTTTCTGGACATCTCTACTCAAGATTCCTTCATTTCTTATTGAATTCATTACTCCTATTTTCAAGGCAACCCATAAAAATGGACGAGTATTGTCTTTTTATACCATGCCTGAGTATGAATCATGGAAATAACATCTGGGTGGATTAGCATCAGGGTGGACCATAAAGTACTATAAAGGTCTCAGTATAAATACTTCTAAAGAGGGGAAAGAATATTTTAAAAATTTGGACAAACATAAAAAATACTTCATGTAGATAAATGAGGAAGATGGAGATGCAATTGAATTGGCCTTCATCAAGAAGATAATAGAGGTCGGAAAGAACTGGCTAAGAGATTTTGAGCCGGGAACATATTTGGACCAGATTAACACGCTTATCAAGTACGTCGAATTTGTAAACAAGGAACTGATCCTATTTTCCATGGATGATTTGCAAAGATCCATCCCATCCATGGTTGATGGTTTGAAACTAGGGTAAAGGAAAATATTGTTTTGCTCTTTCAAGATAATTTTTGTTACGAAAGAAAAGATTTCTCAATTCTCGGGTTATGTCTCAGAGCATTTTTCTTACCATCACGGTGAGTAGAGTCTTGCTAGAACAATTATTGGAATGGCACAAAATTTCGTTGGAAGTAACAACATTAACCTCCTTGGTCCACTTGGGCAATTTGGTACCAGAGCCCAAGGTGGAAAAGATCATGCAAGTGCTTGATATATTGGTGTACTATTATATGATTTCTATTTTTATTTTTCTCATTATGTCGAATGCTGATATGTTTCTACTATTATTTTGAATGCTACTATTATTACACCGAACTCTATCCTATAAACTGTGACTCCCAAAGAATAACACGTTGGACTTATTTTCGATATGATACACATAGAGTCACATGATTGGTTGGATTTAACACATTCTATTGGCCTTGGAAGTGGCTTTGTAACCAGTCACTATAATATATTTATATAGACCCATATTCCCACTAAAGTGACTACCATGAAGATAATTCCTTCAAAATTAGTGGATTTATACATTTGTTATGGTTAAGGAACAACCCAGGATTTAGTTGCTTGTATATGGAATTCCTGTGAGGCGGGGAATAATGCATCCCATAGCTCAGACCTCTAATTGATAGGCATTCCTGGTGTGTGTCCATACTTAATGGTTTATATTACTAAAATATGGGTATACATGGCTATGTGGTACACGCCTTAAAATTGTCTCTTGGTCCTTAATAAACTGAATGTAAGATCCATGTCTAACCCCTCGCTACAAAGATAAAGATATACACATATATTGGTGTGGTTATTGACATATCTAAAAAGTAGTTGACACATTCCTTAGTAATTTTTATATAATGTTGAGTGAAATAATGTGTGAATTACATATACAACTAGATTTAGGTCTAGAACAAAGTGCATTTCATTTGTCATTGTGTACACATGTCATCCTGAAATAGAGGATTTCTATGTAAAGTTGAGAGCATTGTCTTCACTAAGGGTAGTGGTAGGATACAAGCCATGCACAAACTTGTTCATGCATGAAGAACATGCTCTTGGCCACCAAATTGAAGTGTTGGCCATTGCTTTTGGATGTATCTCTAAGCATCTAGAATCATCCTCCTTTGATGAATGACATAACGATAACAAGTTGATCTCTAACATGGAAATCATGATATTTTAGTCAGGGATGGTGGCCATTTTCAACATTTAAGGAATTTTGTTTTGTGGTGATTGTTGGTGAACTATCATATAAACAAGATAGGGGTTTTATTAGCCTATTGTTGTCGATAAGGTAGGTGAAAAGGATCTATTTCAATTCTTGGATATGAGGAATAAGTTAATCAACATGGAAAATTTGTTAAGTATTGGAGTTCCTATATTTTTACTTTCTCGACTTAAGTATTGATGTATTGATTGATGTTTAGTGACTTATTTAATCCTTAAATCAACATAAAGATTTAAATCAACATAGAGATTTATCACCCTTTGCTGATTATATCTTGTCTAAATTTCACCAACATTTTCAACTGATCAAATCTCAAACCCTAAGTAGTTATTAAAAGCTTCTCTGATCCATTAATATCCATCAAACCTTTCATTTGCAAGAAAAACATAGAGAAAAGGATCAAGTTTTGATCCAAATCGTGACCATGTGCAACAAATGGAAACAAAATATCAATGGTACAAATTTCAAATAAATCCTGAAGAGCACCACAACATTCTAACTCCAGAAAATGATAGGGGACCTCCAAAAGATTCACTTGGTTTTCTAAGTTCATTACTACTTGCAGAAGTAATCAACTAACTATCCACATAGAAAATACATGAGGTACAGACACCAGTACCTCAACTTTGTTAATGGAATATCTACCATTAAAGGTGGTTACCACATTGATTTAGTAGTAAACCATGTAACAACCCATGTGATGAACATTGTAAATAAGAAGAACAAGACAACTATGGTGAAAGCACACACGATAAAGAATCATTTATGGATCTTTGTCAATTCTTTGATTGACAATCCTGCATTTTAATCCCAAACCAAGGAGACACTAACAACTTGTCAGAACACCTTTGGTTCAAAGTGTGAACTCACTCAAGATTTTTTGAAGAAAGTTGATAAATGTGGAGTTGTTGAGAACATATTATCATGGGCAAAATTCAACTTCATACACTCTTTCTGGACATCTCTACTCAAGATTCCTTCATTTCTTGTTAAATTCATTACTCCTATTTTCAAGGTAGCCCATAAAAATGGACGGGTATTGTTTTTCTATATCATGTCTAAGTATGAATCATGGAAAGAATATTTGGGTGGACCAGCATCAAGATGGACCATAAAGTACTATAAAGGTCTCGGTATAAGTAATTCTAAAGAGGGGAAACAATATTTTAAAAATTTGGACAAACATAAAAAAGACTTCATGTGGATAGATGAGGAATATGGAGATGAAATTGACTTAGTCTTCAGCAAGAAGAAAATAGAGGCCGGAAAGAACTGGCTAAGAAATTTTGAGCTGAGAAAATATTTGGACCAGACTAACATGCTTATAAATTACATCGACTTGTAAACAAGGAACTGATCCTATTTTCCATGGATGATTTGGAAATATCCATCCCATCCATGGTTGATGGTTTGAAACCAGGGTAAAGGAAAATATTGTTTTTCTCTTTCAAGAGAAATTTTGTTACGCAAACAAAGGTCGATCAATTCTCAGGTTATGTTTCACAACATTCTGCTTACCATCACAGTGAGAAAATTCTTTCTAGCACAATTATTGGAATGGCACAAGATTTTGTTGGAAGTAACAACATTAACCTCCGTGCTCCACTTGGGAAATTTGGTACCAGAGCCCTGGGTGGAAAAGATCATGCAAACGCTCGATATGTTTTCACATGCATGTCACCAATAACATGCTTCTTGTTCCCAAAAGATGATGATGTACTCTTTGACTACTTGAATGAATATGGTCAAAAAATTGAACCAACGTGGTATGTGCCAATTATTCCAATGGTCCTTGTAATTGGAATGTGAGGGAATTGGAACTGGTTGGAGTTCCTTTGTACCTAACTACAACCCAAGGGAATGCAATAAGATGGATACGATACAATGGTGGTTATATCACCATAACTAGAACAAGTAAGTATACAAATAGTATAAAAACCAAAAATATTTCAATGTTTAAAAGCATGTTAAAAATTACAATAAAATAGAGGAAAAAACACATATGAAAAACCATATAATAATCATGAACACGTTTCATCTTGAATTATGAACTGTAAAGGAACTTACAAAATGTGACACTACAAATTTGGTCAAGCGCACAAGCAAAAAGATCATGGACATGACCCTGGTTGACAAGTTGTATTGCTCATGATGCAAGAGGATTTGTACCTGCACTGCTAAGTCATTCAAAATACATAATTATCTATACAATAAATACAAGTAACTGATGTAGTATTTTTTACTCTAAGATGCATTCTTATGATAATTTTAGAACATATGTTGACAATGTCAAAACATACCTGAATAAGCTCCTTTTCATTTAGAGAACAATTTATTAGAGTTTCCTGAACTTGGAACAAGCCTCCCATGATCTGAAAAAAGTAGCAACTAAGTCAACAATGACTTTTTTGTTGCTACGTTGGATCGAGGGAGGTTTTATCCAAGATTAAATCCCTCGAATAAATTATTCTCTACTAAACAAGGCCAACGACGTGAAGGTATTAGCTCTTATGCCCCCCCCCCCCGCCAAATCACTCTCAATTCCCCAACACCCAATCTATATTCATTTTTTACTTTCATGAGCAGAAAAAAATATTCAACAAATAATAAAAAAGCAATGCAACAAAAAGTACGCAAGAAAACATTGAAAGTTCTTGGCATAAAAATAGTATGATAAATGAGTTTTTATATAATGCAAAAAAGGTTCCAAGTATGGTAACATTTGTCTGATAATAATACAATATTTTACATTATCAAATTTTCTTTTTCTTATTCCTACTTGTAAACCTCCTAACTAAATCATCAACATCATTGTGCTCTACTTATGTTTCATGCATTTTCCGCATAGCTAACCTAGTTGCGTACTCACGATGTCTTGTCTCATGTAGTGACGGGGTATTGCCTACAAAAACAAATAATATTAAATTTTAGTTGTCAGTTTTTAAATATCATTGAACTAGTTCGGTAATATTAATAAAAAAAATTGCAATGACATTATTTACCTAGTGCACCATTTTTCACCGTTGGAACTGTTTCCTTGTGTTCCTCTCTGATGGTAGGATTCTCAAGTACAACATTCTCTATCATTTAAACAAAAAACGTTATAAGGACACAACCCTCAAGGTATAATTAGAAAAAATTATAAGTAGAAATTAATTACCGTCATGGCCCTCATTGATAGTAGCGTTGCCGGCCTGGTCCCCACTAGAATGATCAGGTTGCACGTGAGGACCATGTAATTCTGGCAATATTTCACTCTCAACACATTGCTATACAACTGGGTTATTTGGCTTGTTGAAAATGTTGATCCCCTGATTTAAACAAAGTTGTTAGACATTAAATTTATGGATGAAAACAAACATGAAAGATTAACGTTTTACCTTATCAGACATTCTGGATCTTGGGACCTGTCCCAAGCTTCTACGACATTCAACTACGGCTTGATAACAAGAACGGAAAGCAATCTCTCTGTCTTCCTCTGTGGTTTTCATTTCAAATTAATCACCCTACATAACATATGATTGTGTATTTTTAATGTTATTTGATGGGATTACAAAAATGTTGGAAGGCTATACAATTAAATATAAGATGTTTAGCTACTTACAATTCTTGCGGCTAATTTCAAGTAGCCACCCTGGCCTAGCTTGTGATGGAATTTTTTTCAATCCTAGCTTTGGTTTCCTTCGAGGTGTCAGGAAACCTATCATCAAAATTTTGAAGTCAGTTATGTAGCACACTTTTATTTTAGACATAGAGAAAATTAAAGCTATTGAATTAAAGTTGTAATTTACCTTGCGGGTCCAGTTAGCATTTTTCCTTCTTTCTTGGCCTTTTTCTCTTTTCCGTCATCAATGAGTGCTCTCCACTCCCTCTCTAGATCTGTGAGATGATGCTTGTATCTAGAGTTAATTTGAAAGTGCGTCCTATAGGTGTCCCGAGTATATTTCAGATATTTTCCAACTGCCCGGGTGACCGCTATTCTATCAAATGTGCCCACCCCAAAAAGGCCTTATAGATAATATAGAAGTTCTTTTTTATTTTCAGGTTGGAATTCAGGGAATTCCACCTTGTGTGTATGGTTGGGCCAAAAATTACCAACGCCTTTCTCTCCAAGGCCCTGTAGAAATCATTGTTTCCTACACAGAAAAAATATATTATTATTAATTTAAAAATAATAATCATGATAAAATATGTTTTAGATAGAGTACATGAAACAGTTAAAATATTAAAACTTACCTAGGAGTTGTACTTGATTTATAGAAACACCTTCATTTTTCACCAAAAACGTGCCTGGAATGGTCCCCATGTAGGTGACATGTGTAGCTCCAAGAAATGCAATAATAAAGTTGGCCATACCAGCCTCATCACTGCCAACACATTCAGTGGTTGGCTGTGTGTCTTCTTGGGAAGGGTGCGTTTCTTGGCTGCTACCTAAGGGCGTAGAAGGTGTATGAGAGGGTTCCTCGCGAATCTCTTGCCTTTGTGTCCCACTACCACCAACAGCGGGGACATCAGATCCCAAAAAATGCTATATACAAAAGATTTTTTTTTTTTTTTTTTTAGTTTAGCTAATGTAAAAATTAAAAATCAGCCTATCACAATTGATCTCATGTAGAACAATAAAAATATCCTTTTGATTTTTTGTTATTACCTTATATGTTTCTAGCTGGGTCATAAATTGTCTTATCCTTTTTCCTAATTCAGGTGTTTGAGGCACAATGTCTACTAAATGCTCAATTTCCTTGGTTGCTTTTAGCGCCTTTTTTCGCAGCAACACCAATGGACATGGGGATGAAGACAACTCTTCCTCGTTGAGGGAATCATCAGGCGCACCATGGCCAGGCGTCTGCATATTTGAAAAAAATTAACATTATTGAAACTATGTAAAGAACTAAATTACCTGAAGATAGGGCAAGGCTGGCACTTTACATGTTCTTCGACTGGCCCCTTTCCGCGATCATCCTACCACATTATAAAATAATAAGAAGCATGAAATATATAAAAATTTTTTTTGTTAAAGATAAAGAAACTGATATAAAACTGAAATTGTTATTTTTTGTTCTTGTACTACCACGATCAGTCTGCCACATTGCAATAAAATTAGAAATGTGAAAACTTGAAAATAATATCTAACTTGAAAACACAAAATGAAAACTAAAATAATTTCTAAATTTACCTTTCTAATACATAAAATTTGTGCATTAAAGAGTACAAATTTACCATAAAATGACATTCGAGTTTAAATAGAGTAAACAATAAATCAAAAATATTAAGACAGTGTCTTCCCTAAGTTTTCTAGATCAACATACAACACAACGAGTTGGAGGTGCATTTATAAGGAATGGGTGTGAGGCAAACATTGTGATTTATAATTCTATGATCCTTGGTCTCTGTTTTTTTGGTAGAGTAGAAGAGGCCCTAGAGTGGTTGAGTATAATTAAAAGTAAGGGCTATAAGCCGAATATTTATACTTACACCTTTCTGGTAGACAATTTCTGCAAAGTAGGTAGATTAGATGAGGCTAAAGAGATTTTCAATGAAGGTTTAATGAGTGGAATAAAGCTAACTGTGGTGACCTATAATGCATTGGTCAATGGATATTGTAAGGGAGGGAAATTGGATGAATATTTCCTTCTCCTCGAAGAAATGAATGAGAATGACTGCATGCCTAACATAATTACATACAGTACCATAATTTATGGGCTAATAGAAGAGAAAAAGATCTTAGAGGCTTTGAAGTTGCATGATCAGATGGAAGACAAGGGCTATGAACTATATATGAATACAATGATCACCCTTTTCCGAAAACTCTACAGGAATGCTTATGCCAAAGATGCAATTAGGTTATTTAGAAAAATGCCGATTAGGGGCCATAGGAATAATGCCCTTAACTACTATTTATTGATACATGCTCATGCTACAGAAGGAGAGAAAAATATGGCCCATACACTTTTTCATGAGATGATGGGCAAGGTCTTATCCCCTAGTCTAATGACATACAATACCATAATTAAGGGGTTTTGTAGACAAAAAATATTAGGTGAGGCTACTAATATGCTTCGCTTTGTGGTTGAAAATGGCTTGGATCTAAATATTATCTCTTACAATATTTTGATTAAAGAATACCACAAGCTGGGCATGACAAAAGGTGCAAAACAACTTTATTCAGCAGCCATAAAGAGAGGTGTGTTTCCTATTAGAAAAGCAAAGCCTTGTTTTGAAGTTAATATTCATACACCAAAGATAAATGGTGAATCACTAGGGCTTTGATGGATTGGTTTCTGAGTTTATCCTCCCAACTTGCCCTTTTTTCCTACCAGAGAGGTCAATTTTATAAGCTCATGGATGATGATTCATGAAAATAAACATAACAATGGAGAAGAAATGAGAACATCTTGTAGCATAATTGAAAAATGTCTTCATTTGTTTGATTGAATGGAGTTTCCTCGACAAGCCTTGCCAATCTGCACCAAAATAGAGTTTCCTACACAGGCCTTGACTACACTGATGAAATCTGATAGTGAAATTTCTACTTCAACAACCAATCTCATCTTTTTCCATTCTTTCGATTACTTTTATACTTATATTTTATTATGATTTAATTTTTTTATTGCTTCCATTTCTCAGAGTGGAGTGATGTGCATTCTCCAGGAAATTTTTTGACAGCGGAGTCTAAAGATCTTATACCATTTTGTGAGGCTGAGGACAAACTGAAATTGTAGAAATTGATTGTTTATAGAGTGTTGCCACTCAATTCATGGTATAATGAATAATTCACAAAGAGCGATTTATATGATGCATGTAAAAGATTATAATGTGTACTCTAAAAATAAGATAAAATGGTTTTTAAAATGGAAAATCTACATGATTGTAAAGAGGTGATAAGAATCTGATTGTTGGTATTCAAGATGAAGCACAAATTCACAATTGTGTAGCAATAGTTCTGATGAGGGGAGTAGTAAATTAATGAATGCTAGCTATTCAGTCCCTGATTCAAGTTTGTTGAATCTATACGATTTACTAAATTCATGGGTTCTAGAATAGATAAGTAGAAAGAGATATATATTTTGGGTTGAACATAATTGTTGGCAACTGGTCCTTTTGTTCTCGTTTGACTTCACCATTAGGTAATTTAAAATTTTTGATTTCTTATGAAAAGGAACTGAATCTTTGTGATGCTATGACACTAGAAGGTAAGAAAAAAGTTGTTCTCGTTGATGAGAAATATTTTTAAATGATATGATGTTGTATTGTACATGTTGATAAATCTATTGGTGCTTGCTCATATACTAGAAAACATGACTTCTAAAAATATCATTAAAGTAGGACTAGATACCATAGGGCGTGTTTTTATTAAAAAATAGGCATGTAAACTTCAATTTTTTTTTTGGCTATCGGATCTGCCTATTGGATCCAATGGACCTGGACTTGGAGCTAGAATGCTTTGGGTATAAGGATTCACAAATCTGGGCGAGAATTGCATTGCTTTGAATCTCAAATGATTTTCTTGATTTGGAAGACAACCCGTGAAACATTTCCCAACTTTTGATGATGTTATTGACTTGGAAGACAACACGTGAAAAATTTCCCATCTTTTGGGAATAGCTTGCACTCCAAAAAGATAAACATTAAAGGAAGCATAAATAGAAACGAAGGGGTATGTCATGGGAATCCTGTCAATATTTACTTGATAGAGAAATATACCTATCAATATTATGTCACACTTAAAGTGGCAAGGAAAAACATGAAATTCAAAAGTCTAATAGAATATTCTAAGGTTGCTTGAGACGATGGTCAAATATCCTCTAAAGTTTCCCTTACATGCATCATTAAATTATGAATATGGTGCTCAACATGACAGTTTGGTAATTAATCATTATTTGTTCCATAGTTTCCATAGCCTTGGGTATTGCTTGGGAGTACTTGTGTGCAGTGTTTTAAAACTTGGACCAAGTTGACTCGGACTACCATATCAGCTTGGCCAATGGATTGGTTCAGAGGGCTAGTACCTACTCGGCTGAGTTGGAATGTTTTGGTACCAAACCACAAGGCATGACTTGGATGGTTTGGTACCAAACCGACCCAACTCGGCTGAGTCCGTACCTTCTTGGCCAAGTCATTTTTTGATGGAATTTGGGCATGTTATGTTATGCATAGGTCATTCTTTGACCTATATTTTTGTTGATATTTTAGAGCATATTTTCTTGGAAATTTTTTTTCCTTATTTCAGCCTCTTCGCATCCCCTCCAGTGACTTTTTCTTGTTTCTGCTAGCATGCTGTAAAAATGAAAAAAAACCTAGGGTTTGAGAAGATCTATTTAGTGTGCCTATGGCATGTTTATTCTAAGGGATTTTGGCAGTTTCCTCCTCCACTGTGTTTCTGGTACGGGCATGTCAATTACATGCCACAAATTCTGTTGCTGGTTGGAGGTATTCTTGCCTGTTATCTTGGGTTTCAGGTTGTGCTTCGACCTGTTTGGCACATTTTTCTAGCATAAGTTTGGATGTTGGTATGCCTGCTAATTTAGGGTATGTATAGATTTGTGGGTTTATCTAGGATCAAAATTTCTGTGTGCAAGCAACGATTCGTCACATGTGTGGTTTGTTGAATGTTCCCACAACAAATTAGTATTTATTCTCACTGTAATTTTAGTGGAGTATCTCTAGGTTTATACTCTGTATATACTTGAAGGCCAAAGGGTAAATTTTTGAGGGAGGGTTTTACCTTTTTTCATTCAAAAATTATATTTTCATAATCCTTTTTAAGGGCCCTTCCCACTCTAGAGGCCATGTAGAGCCTCACTGATTATATATATATGTGTGTGTGTGTGTGTAGACTTTGCATATTTTGTCTCTAATGGTTTGGAATCATGGTTTTGAATCTTCAAATTTCAAAATATAGTTTTTCATTAAAATTTAAATATTATCTATAGTTTTTTAGCAAACCACGCAATTGAAATCATATTAGTC
Source organism: Pinus albicaulis (assembly GCA_034641835.2). NCBI lineage: Eukaryota > Viridiplantae > Streptophyta > Pinopsida > Pinales > Pinaceae > Pinus > Pinus albicaulis. The sequence goes on from CM076579.1 coordinate 740,746,408, forward strand.
TGAGTCATTCCAACTCCTAGTTGACCCTTGATCGATTCCGAGGCCAAGTCCAAGTTTTAAAACATTGCTCAGGCGTGTGGCGGCTTGGCGAGTACTTCGGACAAAACTCACATTGACCAAGCATTAGGCAGTCAATACTTGTTGTACTTGTGAGTGTTGGCAAGTTCTCCCATGTGCAGTGGAGTATGGTAAGTCTGAATGAATGGCAGTTTTTGATGTTGCTGGCGGTTTTGGGGATAAGATGGAGTTTTTCACCTTGTATTTTCCTTTGAAACCTTTTGACTTGAACACAAAGTCATTTGTGAGAATTTTTTGAAGGCCATTTACAAGTAGATTTTGGGGTTTTAAGGAGAATTTCAAGTGATTTAACAAGCTAGTTGTAATCTTTTGGCCTTAAGATGATTTTCAGATGGCAAAAGATTCAGTCAACTAACAATTCTTATTTTCTTAAATTTATTTATCTTAGGATATTTTCTTCAAGTGCTTGGGCATCTTGGGAGTGCCATGGAGCCGTCTAGAACCAACATTGAACCATTTGAAGGCATTTAGAATGGGTTTTGATGGGTATAATAGGAAAAGTAGAGGCTACAACCCATGGCTGTGGTGCATAGCAGCTATCAGTGAGGTGATTAGGCTTGTATTAACACAGAGATCCACATTTAAAACCTCTTGAGTGGGTTTAGATGGGGCTAGGTGCAACTCCTGGTTGGTTTTGATGTAATAGGGATGCCCCTCATAGCATGGGCACTTAGCTCAAAAATAGCTATAAGTTACTATAATCAGAATGTCCGAAAAAATTTGGGGCTGCATTTTGATACATAATATTTCACATTTATTTTTTCACTCAAATTCCCATCTTTGAATTTCTAGGTCAGTTTGGTTAAGGCTTGAAATTTTCTTCAAAGCCATTATCAAAATCCTAGACACTGTTGGCAATTTGGGATAAATTTAGAGGGTTCTTGGGTAATATGTGAATGATACAATGATAATTAATCTTGGGGTATAAACCAACTTTTATACTACGTGGCTACACTTTCTGACAAGAATCTAGTTGTCTGTCCCAATAAGACATTTGAAATCATGATATAGAGATTGTTGGCTCAAGGGGTCCTGACCTAGGTTCGGAGGTTAAGGTTTCCCAACAAACCCCTATAGTACTGGCCCTTTCGACAGTGACCTGCTTGTGCAGGCCAAAGTCTCACCCGAAGCAGTATGGGAGGGTGCTGGAACCAGGTTTCCGCACCATAGGAGAGGGCAGGTAAGTCGAGCCGAGCTATGTTCGACTTCACAAATATTAGATCGCATATTAAAAAACCCAGATCTATTGATCCCTTTGCATCCATATGCACAATACCACTTATAATCATAGTAAACAACAAATATAGGACAACAAAGCAACTATCGCAGCTATTCTTGCATAAAGTATAACAGATAGATTCAGATCAATTGTCAACGCAACATAATCAAATAACACAGTTACTTTCGGAGCTCATTATAGAATCATACATAACATAATAGATATCAAGAGTCGCATTAACAGATTCAGATATTCCAACAACCTTCTACTTTCATTAATGCCTCGGTTCCTTTTACAATACCCAAAACCCAACCTGCACACACAGCAACAAGGTCCACACATAGCAGAACTGAGGATCTCTGTGCACATAGCTAGCAGGAGTCCTTTCCCCAAAAACCAAAAACAGATCTACTAATTCACGATTCGCACCAATCTTAGTTCATTGCCTACCTTACAAATAAAAAAGGTTCAACTACTTATACTACTTTAGCCTACACATCCAATGGTCCGCAAACCATGGTTTGCAGACTCTTGGTCTACCCTTGACGCACTTAAAATGTATTAGGGGCTTTAATCCTACCCAAAACCCTTGCGTTAGACAAAATATAATAAAAAATATACAAAATGGACCAGATTCGCAGCTCTGTAGGAGACCCTGTTCCAACAGTCCCCCAACACAATCTTGTGACTAGTCCCGAGTCACTGGGGCGGTGGGGCCTCCACCTGTGCCTATATGGCTACTCTAGCCATAGAGTCATTTTATCCGATACAGTTTGAGCCGGCTACCATTGATGTAGCATGGGAGCATATCACCATCCAGGGTATCCAGCCTAACCATTCTGCCATTCGTGATCTCCTTAACTGTGTAGGGACCAAGCCAATGCTGCTGGAACTTCCTCGGATGCTTTAAAAACTGGATATCATGTAAGAGGACCAATTCGACTTCTGCGAATGTCTTCTGGTGAATGTGTCGATGATGCTAGGCTTTATCGCTGGCTTTCTGGACTTGTTGATGGAAATTCACAATAAACCGAGCTTCCTCCAAAGCCATACGCTGTGCTAATCATTCCTTCATGATGTCAAGTTCTGCCATGTTTGTAAATGCTGCAATACGTAGAATAGGACAATATGCTCCATGGTCATAATGACTTCTTTACCATAAACCATCCTCAATGGGGTTTTTCCTGTTAACTTCTTGCAGGTTGTTTGATAGGCCTAGAGGACCGATGGGATGCGCACGTCCCAATCTCTACTATCATCATTGCATACCTTTGTCAGTGCTTGCTCTAAGATTTTATTAAAAGCTTCAACCGCGCCTTTTGCCTGGGGGTGATATGGCGTGCTCTTCGCATGATGGATCCGAAACTCCTCGGTCAAAGCTCAGATTGTTTCATTAACGAAGTGCGTACCTCTGTCACTCATGAGAATCTTCGGACATCCAAATATGGTCAGGATTTGTTCAAAGATGAAGTGTGCAGCGGTATCTGTAGTACAATCCTTTACTGCTTGCGCTTTTTCCCACCTGGTGACATAATCGGTGGCCATAATAATGTAGTGCACACTCGTCTTCTTCCCTGGTGGGTTGATAGGCCCGATGAAATCGATAGCCCATTTATTAAATGCTTGTAGAGCCATTTGTGGTTGAAGGGGCATTTCATCTCTGCGGGATGTCCTCCCTGTTCATTGGCACATATCGCAGGCTTTATAATAGTCGTGGGCATCACTATGTAGGGTTGGCCACCATAACCCAACCCTCAAGATATTTTGCGTCATTTCTTTCCTTGCGTAGTGACCTCCTGCTACTCCGTCATGAGCTTCTGCCAAGATAGCATGCCTTTCGTGCTCCAAAACATATCGCCGCAATACTTCATTTGCTCCCATATTATATAATAGACCTATGATGATGGTAAATTATGCTGCCTGGGTGAATAAATCTTTCTTCTACTGTACAGAGTACTCTGGAGGCATTGTCCCAGTAGTCAAGAACTAAAGGATATCGGCGAAGTGTGCATCTACTACCTTAATAGCAAATAGCTGCTCATCAGGAAATCTGGCTTCTAGGTCAGTTGGCTCCTCGCCACTCTTGATTTGGGGCAAGTGGTCTGGCCCAGCATTCAGCTTTCCTGGCTTGATGATGATTTCAAAGTCATACTCTTGAAATGGCAGTAGCCATCGGCATATTTTCCCCCCCAACACAAGTTTATTGACCAGGTACTTTAGAATTGAATGGTCTGTGAACATTTTGAAGTGTCCTCCAAATAAGTAATGCCAATATTTTTGCAACACGTAGACCATGGCCAATCCTTCCCGCTCTGTGGTGGAGTAGTTGCATTCTACATCAGAGAACTTCCTACTTGCAAAGACAACCGGATGGTTAATATATCCTTCTCTCGGTTGCGTAAGGATAGCCCCGAGAGCAATGCCCGACGCATCGAAGTGAACATGAAATACCTTCTCCCAATCCGGAAAGATGAGAATAGGTGTCGAGACATATTTTCTTTAAGTGACTCGAAGATTTTTTGACATTCGTCATTCCAAAAGAACGAAGCATCCTTCTTGTGAAATTTTTCCATAGGGGCAGTAATCAGCGCATAGCCATGAATGAATTTTCTCTAGTAGCCCGTGTGTCCAAGGATCAAGCGCAACTGTTTCTCCGTGGTTGGTGCTAGCAATTTTATGATAACTGCAATTTTGGGAGGATCTACAATTAGTCCTTGCTGATAAATTATGTGGCCGAGCAAGATTCCGAAGGGTACGTAGAAGATACAGTTCTTGATATTTATGGAAATCTGGTGTTTTTGGAAAGCATCCAACATCATGCGCAGGTTTGATACGTGTGCCTTTACCAGGCCGAAGACAGTCCAATCATCAAAATACACCTCGAGGAACTTGTGAATGAATTATTTGAATACTGCGACAAAGACCCGCGAGAATATAGCAGGGGCATTTTTGAGTCCAAATGGCATGACAGTGTACTGAAACGATCCCCACTCAGTGGTGAACGTGGTCTTGCTGCGGTCCTCAGGTGCAATTCTGATCTGATGGTATCTTGAGAATCCATCCATGAAGGAGTATGCTTCCTGTCCTCCCATGCTATCTAAGATTTCATCTGAGAATGGTGTCGGGAATGGATCATGAACACAGGCATCATTCAACTTGCATAGGTCCACGTAGATCCGAATCTCCCCCTTAGTTTTTTTCTCCTGAACCACCATTGGATTGACCCAGTCTAACTGTTCAACAGGTTCAATGATACCTACAACAAGAATTTTATCGAGCTCATCCTTAACCTTCTGCTTATACCTGGGGTTCAACCTATAAGGTCACTACTTTATGGGCTGCGCATCAGGTTTGAGAGTGATATGCATGACCACTAAGTCCCCCGTGATCCCCTTCAGCTCGGAAAAATTTGTAGGGAACAAGTCCTGATATTCTATAAGTAATTCAGCCACTTTGCCTACTGTATTCTCGTCCTAGTAGTCCCCAATCTTAGCCAACTTAGGTTGCTCTTTCGTCCCAATGTTTACTTCATGAAGCTTGAGATGCTTAGTGACATCCACTTCTTTCAGTGGAGGTCCTTCAATGGTGCACTCCCCTTACGACTCTGGGATAGAGTTAGACTGCGGATCATCTTCACCTTCCTCTCTTTCCAAGCTGCGGTAATTGACAATATCTTGCATCTGCGTTTCTCGTGTTGGCGTTCCGAATACTGCAGAAGAGTCGGTCTTGCCAAACACGAATGCATCTATGTCCTGCAGAGCTTCGTCAAGCGCCTCAGAACCCCCTATCAGTTTAAATGTTCCTATAAAATCATTCTTCAGAGTCTCCCAGTGGCGGGTGTGCTGATGTAGCTCCGCATCCAGGTACCAGGCAGTAGGGATTGGACCCAACGCGTGAGTGAATAATTGAACCCACTCTTCTATATTTCGGTCGCCCCACGCCTCCATCCATGCAATCACGTGTTCACACGGATCCCTTGGGCCAAGAAATAGCTTGATTCGTACCTCCTCCAGAGTCTCAAATCGTAGGAGCATCATGCCTCGACAATTCTCCCACTCTGGGAATGCTTCCTTATGCGTCTCCCACCATCGTGCAGAGGTTGCACACATAGCTAGGTTAAGGGCCCATAACCTTCATTCCCTGGGAACCTTGGCTTCAAATGCTCGCAAAAAGTCCCTAATGTTACCAGAACCATCAAAGTAAGGGAGATCTCTTACCTCTGAAGAGATGCAGCAGAAGTTCTTTGTGATCCGAAGACATCGCAGCGCAGAGACATCATGTAATCCCTCCACCGTGGGGTTGATCCAATCTTCATCTTGCGCAGTCAACTTATATATTTGATCCACATCCTCTTCGTTGTGCACTGGTTCTGTGTATCATTCGCCTTCTGCAGGATGTAATGGTAATATTACCCTTGTACCGTTACTTTCGAATACTATGCTTATCTTCTTTATGTTAATGATGCCCCCTGTATCGATGGCCCAATCCAAGCCTAGGAGCACATGGTAGGGTCCGCGTCTTCTACAATCTGAATTACTTCAAAACCAGCGCAGACCTTGACCCCTGCGATATCCACCACGATCTTCGGTAGTCTCCCCAAGGGTATGATCTTCTATTGATTGGTCATCCGCAGCTGGATAGAGGACCCTTCCAACTTAGGTTCCCGAATTCGTTGCCAAGCCTTCTTTGGTAATACATTCGCATCTAACCCTAGGTCCAAAATAAGCTAATCCATCTCATAATCACTTATCTGCACAGTCAACCGCATCTCCCTACCAGTGTGTTTCTTATATCTATAGAGTTTGTGTATGTCCTTGACTTCCAGAGGGAGGCTAGGTCGTGTTGCATAGCTATCTATTAATGCCTGAAGATTTTCCACAGCCTTTGGGTTGCGCAGCAGCTTCATACATGCCTGTAAAAAGGGTTTGACCTCCTCATCTACCTTGAGGTCTTCCAGCGGCTGCAAAGTAGATGCCTCTGCCTCAGCAAAGCCTTTGTGAGCTGCGACAAATGTTTCTTTCTCATTTGTTAGATCCAAACCTTCCTATTTGATAATTGCTTTTCGGATCAGAGGCTTAGTTGCAATTTTCTCCCCAGGCCCCCCGGTGGCCATCCACTATGCGTTACGACATTCACGCTTGGATCTTTGTCTCATATTTTAGCCTCAACCCTCTACACATTCTGCGTAGGTGTTAGCTGATTCTCCTGCATCTTTGCTATTAATATTGGACAATATTCAATCGCATGGTCCAGATGCCTGCAATAAAGGTAGGTTTGCCTTGTAGGGTTTGGACAGTCCTTGGCAAAGTTTCCTACTTCTCCATAGTTATAATAGATTAGTTTCCCTCGTCCCTGGCCTGCGCTTCCACCTCTCTCGCCTCCCCTGCCACTGGGTGGGGAACCCCTAGTTGTGCTCGAGAGGGATCTTAGTGAGGACGGATATGATTGTACCCTATAGAGGTTCCCTTGATCAATCATCAAAGCATACATCCGACAGTTTTTTTCATCATTCCCTACTAACCTGTAGAACTTGCACCATTGTTGCTTTACTTCTGGGACATACGCAGTAAGGCAGGGACAGTAGTTTGTGTCGTGCAACCCTACTACGTGACAATCATCGCACCATAGCATCAGCCCACTTGACCCTACAATTTCCCTAGGGTGTAACAGAATAGGTCCTCCAGCCTTCATGTAGTCTGTTAACAGAGGGCAGTTATCCTTGGTGTGACCATTCGTCTTGCATCGTATGCACCATCTCTCAGGGCTAGCCTCTGCTCCTCGCTCTTTTCATATATTCTAGATCTCCATGTGAATTGCCTCCAGTTTTCCTTGGATCTGTTGGACGCCCAGCTGAGTATCATCTCTGGGCACAACTTCCAACTTCATAGCGACCTCCAGGGCTTTTTCCGGTGATTCAAAAGTTTGGTGACCTATAGGTACGCGCAGGTGAGGTAGCAACATAGAAATGAACCATTCCGTGTGTTGTCTTTCATCGTAATGAAATCCTCCTTCTCTGATCACCTTCCTCAGTCGCTGATCGGCCTCCCACACAGACTCAGAGGGCCCTTTCTTGAAATCCTTTAGATCGACCACTATTTGAGAATAGGACTTAGGCTTCTTGAACTATTGTTTTAAGGCATTCTTGATCTCTTCAATGGTTGAGTTTGCATTCTGTCTGATGTATCCCATGTACCAGTCCAAAGCTCTTCCTTCGAAGGCAAGGGACAGTTGTGCCCTCTTCACTGCATAACTAGCTATGTTTTGCGCAGTCCATACCGATTATACGATAAGCCAGAACTACTCCATGTCTTCATCTCCCACACCTTTAAATGTAGGAAACTTCATGTTCGCAGCCATGTCATCTTCTGGTGGTGGCAGCGGTAGAGGTGAATTCTTACCCCTATGCTGGTTCGACAGTGGTGTGGCTGGAGGACTCTGCATAGCTGATTCTGTTACCAGACTGTAGACAGATCTATCTCCTTCTTGGTTGGTTCATTAGTATTTTCCACTTCGTGTCGTACTCCCATCCAGATCAGAGGTCATTCATTCGATGTGGCTACAAAAAATACTTTTTTCACACAACAATGTCTTAATTAGCAATGGTAAGGTATTTAGAAACCTACCCCTGAATCCTTTAAAGAAAATCCATTCTGCTTCAGAGTAGGAGATCAACTGATCGATGGAAAATTCTATCACGAATCCTCCTAGCACGCTGTCCACCCAGTGGTCCACCGTGCGAGTGATTTTGTTATCAGTATTTTCTAACTGTTGGATTAGTTCTAGGGTCCACTGTGTGACCCGCTCATCCTTCCAACACTTCTAAAATTCGACCAACCTTGCGAGCCACTCCTGGAGCTCGATCGCAATGGTTGCAAAGAAGATCTTGTAGATCTCCATGAAAATATACTTGTTTTTCCACTCTTTGGTGGTCAAGCTCTTACTGTTGTTTTCTTTTACTGTGAATTCCTGAACTTGCTGCTCGAACCATTCATCAATTTATTTTCTTTCAGGTTTCTAGTATGGCCTTGGCATTACCTGATCCCTCTTTCAAAATGCTCCTGGTCTCGGTAATGGAACCATTTGTTGGCTCGAGGGGTCCCGACCTAGGTTTGAAGGTTAAGGTTTGCCAACAAACCCCTATACTACTGGCCCTTTCGGCAGTGACCTGCCAACGCAGGCCAATGTCTCACTCGAAGCAGTATGGGAGGGTGTTGGAACCAGGTTTCCGCACCCTGGGAGAGGGCAAGTACGTCAGGCTGAGTTGCCTTCGACTTCACAAATATCAGATCGCATATTACAGAACCCAAATCTATCGGTCCCTTTGCATCCATGTGTGCAATACCACTTATAATCACAGTAAACAACAGATACAGGACAATATAACAACTATCGCAGCTATTCTTGCATAAAGTATGATAGACAGATTCAGATCAATTGTCAACGCATCATAATCAAATAACACAGTTACTTTCGGAGCTCAATATAGAATCATGCATAACATAACAGACATCATAGGGTCGCATTAATAGATTTAGATATTCCAACAACCTTCCGCTTTCATTAATCCTTCAGATCCTTTTACAATACCCAAAACCCAACCTGCACACACAACAGCAGGGTCCGCACACAGCAGGACTGAGGATCTCTGCGCACACAGTTAGCAGGAGTCCTTTCCCCAAAAACTGAAAACATATCTACTAATTCACGATTCGCACCAATCTTAGTTCATTGCCTACCTTACAACTCAAAAAGGTTCAACTACTTATACTACTTTAGCCTACGCATCCAATGGTCTGCAAACCATGGTTTGCAGACTCTTGGTCTACCCTTGACCCACTTACAATGCATTAGGGGCTTTGACCCACCCCAGAACCCCTGCGTTAGACTAAATATAATAAAAAATATACAAAATGGACCAAATTCGCAGCTCTGTAGGAGACCCTGTTCCAACAGAGATGCAAAAAAAAAGAGAGGAAAGAGGCATGCAACAAAGATTGGGAGAGGCCTTGGAAATTGAGGTGAGGGAGGTTCCTTAAGGGTTTTAATGTTTTGGAGACGATGCAAACATCTCAATTAATAGACAAACTAGTCTATGATTTTACCCGTCAACCAGTTGGTGCACAAAGCACCTTAGATTCATGCTGGGTGGCAAAAGAGTAGCAAAAAGGTAGAGAGAATTGTAGATAGATGGTGGTATTTGTCTAATTTTCCTTAATGCCTCTTAAGGGAAACATATTATATCAGCCTATGATGCAATTGATATTTGTGGTCTAACTTTTAAAGACTCTTAACTATGAGCATTGAGAAGCTTAGCAATCTCTTTGGCAAGCTAAAAATATTGATACCATCTATGTCACATGGTTCACCGAAATTCAAACTTGAGGTTTAAAATTAAATGAATCTAAAGAAAATTCTTAGGTTTGATTAGGTTCTTCAAACCTGATGACCGAACCTCAAGTTGAATTCAAGTTGAATTTGAACTTGAAGGAAAAATTGGGTTTTTTTTATCGATTTTCTCATTTTTTATAAATAATAAAGTAAAGTTTTTCTAACCCTAGATCCCTAGACTTAGAATCCTTTTTGCACTTTTTTGTTCACTCTTCACTCAACCAACTTGTCTCCATTGCCCGTGTCACTGACCCTCTTTCCTTTGCTGCTGACCCTTGATCCTGCTAACCTTATTCAACCATGTGATTTCTTTATGCCAATTCTAGTCTTAATTCTCTTCTTTTTGGAATTCGACCCTCCATTACCATTGCCAGATGGACCATATACCTGCCAGGTTGATGGTTCACTACCCACAAAGAATTATTTTGTTTGTGATTTTCCACCCTTGTTTTGCCCAACCTCTAGGGGATTTATATGGCTCACAACTCAAGCTCTGGCCTATATCCTGTGCCACACCCACAACTCAAGCTATAGCTTGTAGCATGTGCCATGGCCCATGGGGATTTTATCTAGGACCAGTAATCACTGTAGTCAGACTCTTTAGATAATGAAAAATGTTTATAGATGAGCCTCATCACAAACTTCATCTGAGCCTCGCCAATTTTTTTTTAATTCAAATTGAACCTAATTGTTGTTGAACCCAACCTCATATTTGAACTATTTGACTTAGGATACCATAGAGAGGTTGATAACATTAAGGGGATCTTGGATAGAAACTGAAGGGATAAACACCCTGAATATGTTATTAGAGGTATCAAGCCATAGCTTTATTTTGAGTAAGAATAAACAATTAAAGATGAGAGGGAAGTATAATCGGCCATATTCTTAAATGTAAACAAAATCATTTCTACAGAATGTTGAAAGCTAGATCAAAAGAAGAAATAGGTCCTATTTTAAGTCTAAACGTAGTCCAAAAAATAACCAGTCTGTGTAAAATCAAATAAAGGTCATTACCATTTTGTGGGTTGACAAATTTCCCCTCGAACCAATGTATGTGAAAATGTCTAAATGCAGCTCCCTTCAGTACTGTTTCCCCCACTTCCGGCCTCTATTACTTTGCTGCCTCCATGAGATATGCTTTCATTCCAACTGCTGGATAATATGGAACTGAAAAAAAATTACAGGGCTAGTGTGCAGAAGCTGCATTAAGTGGTAAGGATTGCATTTTCATTGTTGGAAAGATTTAGTAGTAAGAATTTCATTCGGGCAATATTGATGGAAAAAAGGCGATAAGAATTAATTTCAATTGATTAATTATGAATTAGTAAAATTAATTAAAAATGACTAATTAGACTATAATGTTAATTGATTAATTAATTATTTTTTTTTATGTTAGGGGCTTAGGGGTTAGGGGAATATGGGATTAGGGGTTAGAGGATTAGGTTTCAAGGGTTAAGCCATGCACCATGAGTTGATTTACATGTGACTCTATTGGCCTGCCATGGTGGTGTAGATTAGTTGGGTCCCACCAAATTCCCCATCATATTAGACCAAGGTACAAGGAAAGGAGACATGCTTGTGAGAAGTGTGATCAAAACATGCAATAAACCTATTTCCCAACCCATATTAACAATCATTTACCAATGTTGGCGCTCAATATTTTAGATAGGTTCAAGTTTCCGCAACCTTGTTCCAACATGTGTAACATTGTCTAGTCCACTAATCATCTTATTTAGCGTAGGGTCCTTGACATATATGAACCATGAGGACTTCACCTTGTTGACCAATATCTTATAATGTTCATTTATAAAGGATTTTTTTAAGTTATGACTAATAAAGTCAATATATTGTAGGTATTGGGTGGATATAATTGGGTGTATCGGTGGAGGGGGGTGGGGGGTGGGTTTAGAGGTATTAGAAAGTATACAAATAGGTATTTAATTAAAATAAGGAGCCTTAATAGGAAATATGTATTAGGAGGGGGATTCAAGAAAATGATTTTGGGAGATCTTTATCAATATCTATGGAAATTCAGGGTATTATTTAAAATCCCATGAATGCATGTGCTGTTTGATGCGTTTATAAGTGAAGGTCTTGTGAGATGACCAGATCAACCTACTCCTACAATTGATGTGGTTGACAATGAATGGCTATTTTATCAAGAAGATGTTATTTGTTTCTTTATATTGTTATGTTTACAAATAATATAACTTGAATTCTTCATTAAATTTATTTTTTGTTACCAGCAATCCACATATTTGATCATCAGACTTGCCAATAAAAGCTTCTCTTGCGACATTATTTTGTATTTTTTTTGGTTTGTTAGCTATTCGAGACTTGTGGGACTTGAAATATTATTATATATATATATATATTGTTTGGGTTACTAGCTATTAGTGACTTGCAAGACTATATTGTTGTCTAATAAACTACAACCTAGGGGATAAGCTATCAAAGTTATTTGGGGTTTGCAAGACTAGCTTGTAGCTGTCTAATAAAACATGACTCAAGGGATTATAAGATATCAAAAGCATTTGAGATTCATATCTATCTCAGGCCACACCAACCCTCAACATGGATAGATTTTTTTTATCTCGTCCTTGAATTTTGAACCTTAACAAAATTTCAAAACAAAATCCTCAAAATCCAATTGCACTATAATTTTTTATTAATTACAACATTATTTTAATAAAAAAAGGAAAAGTGAGATATATAATATTATAGTGATAATATTTATTTCACTATATAAAAATGAAAATCACATGATAAATGAGCAATTTTAATTATATATAAGTTCAAATTAAACTCATGACATTCATGTTCATATTAGACAACAGTGAAATATAAGAAAAATCCATCATATCTAAAATATTTGATAAAATTCGCCATGAAATTCATGTGTGTGTGTGAGGTTTCTAGTATATTCTCTTATCCATTTGGATGAAGATGATCCAGATCGATTGATCTGGTCAAAGAATTCCATCACAGTGAGAAAATTCTTGCTAGCACAATTATTGGAATGACACAAGATTTTGTTGGAAGTAACAACATTAACCTCCGTACTCCACTTGGGAAATTTGGTACCAGAGCCCTGGGTGGAAAAGATCATGCAAACGCTCGATATGTTTTCACATGCATGTCACCAATAACACGCTTCTTGTTCCCAAAAGATGATGATGTACTCTTTGACTACTTGAATGAATATGGTCAAAAAATTGAACCAACGTGGTATGTGCCAATTATTCCAATGGTCCTTGTAATTGGAATGTGAGGGAATTGGAACTGGTTGGAGTTCATTTGTACCTAACTACAACCCAAGGGAATGCAATAAGATGGATACGATACAATGGTGGTTATATCACCATAACTAGAACAAGTAAGTATAAAAATAGTATAAAAACCAAAAATGTTTCAATGTTTAAAAGCATGTTAAAAATTACAATAAAATAGAGGAAAAAACACATATGAAAAACCATATAATAATCATGAACACGTTTCATCTTTAATTATGAACTGTAAAGGAACTTACAAAATGTGACACTACAAATTTGGTCAAGCGCACAAGAAAAAAGATCATGGACATGACCCTGGTTGACAAGTTGTATTGCTCATGATGCAAGAGGATTTGTACCTTTACTGCTAAGTCATTCAAAATACATAATTATCTATACAATAAATACAAGTAACTGACGTAGTATTTTTTACTCTAAGATGCATTCTTATGATAATTTTAGAACATATGTTGACAATGTCAAAACATACCTGAATAAGCTCCTTTTCATTTAGAGAACAATTTATTAGAGTTTCCTGAACTTGGAACAAGCCTCCCACGATCTAAAAAAAGTAGCAACTAAGTCAACAATGAATTTTTTGTTGCTACGTTGGATCGAGGGAGGTTTTATCCAAGATTAAATCCCTCGAATAAATTATTCTCTACTAAACAAGGCCAACGACGTGAAGGTATTAGCTCTTATGCCCCCCCCCCCCGCCAAATCACTCTCAATTCCCCAACACCCAATCTATATTCATTTTTTACTTTCATGAGCAGAAAAAAATATTCAACAAATAATAAAAAAGCAATGCAACAAAAAGTACGCAAGAAAACATTGAAAGTTCTTGGCATAAAAATAGTATGATAAATGAGTTTTTATATAATGCAAAAAAGGTTCCAAGTATGGTAACATTTGTCTGATAATAATACAATATTTTACATTATCAAATTTTCTTTTTCTTATTCCTACTTGTAAACCTCCTAACTAAATCATCAACATCATTGTGCTCTACTTATGTTTCATGCATTTTCCGCATAGCTAACCTAGTTGCGTACTCACGATGTCTTGTCTCATGTAGTGACGGGGTATTGCCTACAAAAACAAATAATATTAAATTTTAGTTGTCAGTTTTTAAATATCATTGAACTAGTTCGGTAATATTAATAAAAAAAATTGCAATGACATTATTTACCTAGTGCACCATTTTTCACCGTTGGAACTGTTTCCTTGTGTTCCTCTCTGATGGTAGGATTCTCAAGTACAACATTCTCTATCATTTAAACAAAAAACGTTATAAGGACACAACCCTCAAGGTATAATTAGAAAAAATTATAAGTAGAAATTAATTACCATCATGGCCCTCATTGATAGTAGCATTGCCGGCCTAGTCCCCACTGGAATGATCAGGTTGCACGTGAGGACCATGTAATTCTGGCAATATTTCACTCTCAACACATTGCTATACAACTGGGTTATTTGGCTTGTTGAAAATGTTGATCCCCTGATTTAAACAAAGTTGTTAGACATTAAATTTATGGATGAAAACAAATATGAAAGATTAACGTTTTACCTTATCAAACATTCTGGATCTTGGGACCTGTCCCAAGCTTCTACGACATTCAACTACGGCTTGATAGCTAGAACGGAAAGCGATCTCTCTGTCTTCCTCTGTGGTTTTCGTTTCAAATTAATCACCCTACATTACATATGATTGTGTATTTTTAATGTTATTTGATGGGATTACAAAATTTTTGGAAGGCTATACAATTAAATATAAGATGTTTAGCTACTTACAATTCTTGCGGCTAATTTCAAGTAGCCACCCTGGCCTAGCTTGTGATGGAATTTTTTTCAATCCTAGCTTTGGTTGCCTTCGAGGTGTCAGGAAACCTATCATCAAAATTTTGAAGTCAGTTATGTAGCACACTTTTATTTCAGACATAGAGAAAATTAAAGCTATTGAATTAAAGTTGTAATTTACTTTGCAGGTCCAGTTAGCATTTTTCCTTCTTTCTTGGCCTTTTTCTCTTTTCTGTCATCAATGAGTGCTCTCCACTCCCTCTCTAGATCTGTGAGATGATGCTTGTATCTAGAGTTAATTTGAAAGTGCGTCCTATAGGTGTCCCGAGTATATTTCAGATATTTTCCAACTGCCCGGGCGACCGCTATTCTATCAAATGTGCCCACCCCAAAAAGGCCTTCTAGATAATATAGAAGTTCTTTTTTATTTTCAGTTTGGAATTCAGGGAATTCCACCTTGTGTGTATGGTTGGGCCAAAAATTACCAACGCCTTTCTCTCCAAGGCCCTGTAGAAATCATTGTTTCCTACACAGAAAAAATATATTATTATTAATTTAAAAATAATAATCATGATAAAATATGTTTTAGATAGAGTACATGAAACAGTTAAAATATTAAAACTTACCTGGGAGTTGTACTTGATTTATAGAAACACCTTCATTTTTCACCAAAAATGTGCCTGGAATGGTCCCCATGTAGGTGACATGTGTAGCTCCAAGAAATGCAATAATAAAGTTGGCCATACCAGCCTCATCACTGCCAACACATTCAGTGGTTGGTTGTGTGTCTTCTTGGGCAGGGTGCGTTTCTTGGCTGCTACCTAAGGGCGTAGAAGGTGTATGAGAGGGTTCCTCGCGAATCTCTTGCCTTTGTGTCCCACTACCACCAACAGCGGGGACATCAGATCCCAAAAAATGCTATATACAAAAGATTTTTATTTATTTTTAGTTTAGTTAATGTAAAAATTAAAAATCAACCTATCACAATTGATCTCATGTAGAACAATAAAAATATCCTTTTGATTTTTTGTTATTACCTTATATGTTTCTAGCTGGGTCATAAATTGTCTTATCCTTTTTCCTAATTCAGGTGTTGAGGCACAATGTCTACTAAATGCTCAATTTCCTTGGTTGCTTTTAGCGCCTTTTTTCGCAGCAACACCAATGGACATGGGGATGAAGACAACTCTTCCTCGTTGAGGGAATCATCAGGCGCACCATGGCCAGGCGTCTGCATATTTGAACAAAATTAACATTATTTAAACTATGTAAGGAACTAAATTACCTGAAGATAGGGAAAGGCTGGCACTTTACATGTTCTTCGACTGGCCCCTTTCCGCGATCATCCTGCCACATTATAAAATAATAAGAAGCATGAAATATATATAAATTTTTTTGTTAAAGATAAAGAAACTGATATGAAACTGAAATTGTTATTTGTTGTTCTTGTACTGCCACGATCAGTCTGCCACATTGCAATAAAATTAGAAATGTGAAAACTTGAAAACAATATCTGACTTGAAAACACAAAATGAAAACTAAAATAATTTCTAAATTTACCTTTCTAATACATAAAATTTGTGCATTAAAGAGTACAAGTTTACCATAAAATGACATTCGAGTTTAAATAGAGTAAACAATAAATCAAAAATATTAAGACAGTGTCTTCTCTAAGTTTTCTAGATCAACATACAACACAACGAGTTGGAGGTGCATTTATAAGGAATGGGTGTGAGGCAAACATTGTGACTTATAATTCTATGATCCTTGGTCTCTGGTTTGTTGGTTGAGTAGAATAGGCCCTGGAGTGGTTGAGTATAATTAAAAGTAAGGGCTATAAGCCAAATATTTATACTTACACCTTTCTGGTAGACAATTTCTGCAAAGTAGGTAGATTAGATGAGGCTAAAGAGATTTTCAATGAAGATTTAATGAGTGGAATAAAGCTAACTGTGGTGACCTATAATGCATTGGTAAATGGATATTGTAAGGGAGGGAAATTGGATGAATATTTCCTTCTCCTCGAAGAAATGAATGAGAATGACTGCATGCCTAACATAATTACATACAGTACCATAATTTATGGGCTAATAGAAGAGAAAAAGAGCTTAGAGGTTTTGAAGTTGCATGATCAGATGGAAGACAAGGGCTATGAACTATATATGAATACAATGATCACCCTATTCCGAAAACTCTGCAGGAATGCTTATGCCAAAGATGCAATTAGGTTATTTAGAAAAATGCAGAATAGGGGCCATAGGAATAATGCCCTTAACTACTATTTATTGATACATGCTCATGCTGCAGAAGGAGAGATAAATATGGCCCATACACTTTTTCATGAGATGCTGGGCAAGGGCTTATCCCCTAGTATAATGACATACAATACCATAATTAAGGGGTTTTGTAGACAAAAAATATTAGGTGAGGCTACTAAGATGCTTCGCTTTTTGGTTGAAAATGGCGTGGATCTAAATATTATCTCTTACAATATTTTGGTTAAAGAATACCACAAGCTGGGCATGACAAAAGGTGCAAAACAACTTTACTCAGCAGCCATAAAGAGAGGTGTGTTTCCTATTAGAAAATCAGAGCCTTGTTTTGAAGTTAATATTCATACACCAGAGATAAATGGTGAATCATTAGGGCTTTGATGGATTGGTTTCTGAGTTTATCCTCCCAACTTGCCCTTTTTTCCTACCAGAGAGGTCAATTTTATAAGCTCATGGATGATGATTCATGAAAATAAACATAACAATGGTGAAGAAATGAGAACATCTTGTAGCATAATTGAAAAATGTCTTCATTTGTTTGATTGAATGGAGTTTCCTAGACAGGCCTTGACAATCTGCACCAAAATAGAGTTTCCTACACAGGCCTTGACTACACTGATGAAATCTGATAGTGAAATTTCTACTTCAACAACCAATCTCATCTTTGTCCATTCTTTCGATTACTTTTATACTTATATTTTCTTATGATTTAATTTTTTTATTGCTTCCATTTCTCAGAGTGGAGTGATGTGCATTCTCCAGGAAATTTTTTGACAGCAGAGTCTAAAGATCGTATACCATTTTGTGAGGCTGAGGACAAACTGAAATTGTAGAAATTGATTGTTTATAGTGCTGCCACTCAATTCATGGTATAATGAATCATTCAGAAAGAGCAATTTATATGATGCATGTAAAAGATTATAATGTGTACTCTAAAAATAAGATAAAATGGTTTTTAAAATGGAAAATCTACATGATTGTAAAGAGGTGATAAGAATCTGATTGTTGGTATTCAAGATGAAGCACAAATTCACAATTGTGTAGCAATAGTTCTGATGAGGGGAGTAGTAAATTAATGAATGCTAGCTATTCAATCCCCGATTCAAGTTTGTTGAATCTATACGATTTACTAAATTGATGGGTTCTAGAACATATAAGTAGAAAGAGATATATATTTTGGGTTGAACATAATTGCTGGCAACTGGTCTTTTTTTTCTCGTTTGACTTCACCATTAGGTAATTTAAAATTTTTGAGTTCTTATGAAAAGGAACTGAATCTTTGTGATGCTATGACACTAGAAGGTAAGAAAAAAGTTGTTCTCGTTGATGAGAAATATTTTTAAATGATATGATGTTGTATTTTACATGTTTATAAATCTATTGGTGCTTGCTCATATACTAGAAAACACGACTTCTAAAAATATCATGAAAGTAGGACTAGATACCATAGGGCGTGTTTTTATTAAAAAACATGCATGTAAACTTCAATTTTTTTTTGGCTATCGGATCTGCCTATTGGATCCAATGGACCTGGACTTGGAGCTAGAATGCTTTGGGTATAAGGATTCACAAATCTGGGAGAGAATTGCATTGCTTTGAATCTCAAATGATTTTCTTGATTTGGAAGACAACCCGTGAAACATTTCCCAAATTTTGATGATGTTATTGATTTGGAAGACAACACGTGAAAAATTTCCCATCTTTTGGGAATAGCTTGCACTCCAAAAAGATAAACATTAAAGGAAGCATAAATAGAAAAGAAGGGGTATGTCATGGGAATCCTGTCAATAGTTACCTGATAGAGCAATATACCTATCAATATTATGTCACACTTAAAGTGGCAAGGAAAAAACATGAAATTCAAAAGTCTAATAGAATATTCTAAGGTTGCTTGAGACGATGGTAAAATATCCTCTAAAGTTTCCCTTACATGCATCATTAAATTATGAATATGGTGCTCAACATGACAGTTTGGTAATTAATCATTATTTGTTCCATAGTTTCCATAGCCTTGGGTATTTCTTGGGAGTACTTGTGTGCAGTGTTTTAAAACTTGGACCAAGTTGACTCGGACTACCATATCAGCTTGGCCAATGGATTGGTTCAGAGGGATAGTACCTACTCGGCAGAGTTGGAATGTTTTGGTACCAAACCACAAGGCATGACTTGGATGGTTTGGTACCAAACCGACCCAACTCGGCTGAGTCCGTACCTTCTTGGCCAAGTCATTTTTTGATGGAATTTGGGCATGTTATGTTATGCATAGATCATTCTTTGACCTGTATTTTTGTTGATATTTTAGAGCATATTTTCTTGGAAATTTTTTTTTCCTTATTTCAGCCTCTTCGCATCCCCTGCAGTGACTTTTTCTTGTTTCTGCTAGCATGCTGTAAAAATGCACAAAAAACCTGGGGTTTGAGAAGATCTATTTAGTGTGCCTATGGCATGTTTATTCTAAGGGATTTTGGCAGTTTCCTCCTCCACTGTGTTTCTGGTACGGGCATGTCAATTACATGCCACAAATTCTGTTGTTGGTTGGAGGTATTCTTGCCTGTTATCTTGGGTTTCAGGTTGTGCTTCAACCTGTTTGGCACATTTTTCTAGCATAATTTTGGATGTTGGTAAGCCTGCTAATTTAGGGTATGTATAGATTTGTGGGTTTATCTAGGATCAAAATTTCTGTGTGCAAGCAACGATTCATCACATGTGTGGTTTGTTGAATGTTCCCATAACAAATTAGTATTTCTTCTCACTGTAATTTTAGTGGAGTATCTCTACGTTTATACTCTGTAGATACTTGAAGGCCAAAGGGTAAATTTTTGAGGGAGGGTTTTACCTTTTTTCATTCAAAAATTATATTTTCCTAATCCTTTTTAAGGGCCCTTCCCACTCTAGAGGCCATGTAGAGCCTCACTGATTATATATATATATATATGTGTGTGTGTGTGTGTAGAATTTGCATATTTTGTCTCTAATGGTTTGGAATCATGGTTTTGAATCTTCAAATTTCAAAATATAGTTTTTCATTAAAATTTAAATATTATCTATAGTTTTTTAGCAAACCACGCAATTGAAATCAGATTAGTCTAAGTCATTCCAACTCCTAGTTGACCCTTGATCGATTCCGAGGCCAAGTCCAAGTTTTAAAACATTGCTCAGGAGTGTGGTGGCTTGGCGAGTACTTCGGACAAAACTCACATTGACCAAGCATTAGGCAGTCAATACTTGTTGTACTTGTGAGTGTTGGCAAGTTCTCCCATGTGCAGTGGAGTATGGTAAGTCTGAATGAATGGCAATTTTTGATGTTGCTGGCGGTTTTGGGGATAATAGGGAGTTTTTCACCTTGTCTTTTCCTTTGAAACCCTTTGACTTGAACACAAAGTCATTTGTGAGAATTTTTTGAAGGCCATTTACAAGTAGATTTTGGGGTTTTAAGGAGAGTTTCAAGTGATTTAACAAGCTAGTTGTAATCTTTTGGCCTTAAGATGATTTTCAGATGGCAAAAGATTCAGTCAACTAACAATTCTTATTTTCTTAAATTTATTTATCTTAGTATATTTTCTTCAAGTGCTTGGGCGTCTTGGGAGTGCCATGGAGCCGTCTAGAACCAACATTGAACCATTTGAAGGCATTTAGAATGGGTTTTGGTGGGTATAATAGGAAAAATAGAGGCTACAACCCATGGCTATGGTGCATAGCAGCTATCAGTGAGGTGATTAGGCTTGTATTAACACAGAGATCCGCATTCAAAACCTCTTGAGTGGGTTTAGATGGGGCTAGGTGCAACTCTTGGTTGGTTTTGACGGAATACGGATGCCCCTCATAGCATGGGTACTTAGCTCAAAAAAAGCTATAAGTTAGTATAATCAGAATGTCTGAAAAAATTTGGGACTGCATTTTGATACATAATATCTCACATTTATTTTTTCACTCAAATTCCCATCTTTGAATTTCTAGGTCAGTTTCGTTAAGGCTTGAAATTTGCTTCAAAGCCATTATCAAAAATCTTAGACACCGTTGGCAATTTGGGATAAATTTAGAGGGTTATTGGGTAATATGTGAATGATACAATGATAATTACTCTTGGGGTATAAACCAACTTTTATACTACGTGGCTACACTTTCTGACAAGAATCTAGTTGTCTATCCCAATAAGACATTTGAAATCGTGATATAGAGATTGTTGGCTCAAGGGGTCCTGACCCAGGTTCAAAGGTTAAGGTTTTCCAACAAACCCCTATACTACTAGCCCTTTCGGCAGTGACCTGCTTGTGCATGCCAAAGTCTCACTCGAAGCAGTATGGGAGGGTGTTGGAACTAGGTTTCCGCACCCTAGGAGAGGGAAGGTAAGTCAAGCCGAGCTGTGTTCGACTTCACAAATATTAGATCGCATATTACAAAACCCAGATCAATCGATCCCTTTGCATCCATATGCACAATACCACTTATAATCATAGTAGACAACAAATATAGGACAATAAAGCAACTATCGCAGCTATTCTTGCATAAAGTATAACAGATAGATTCAGATCAATTGTCAACTCAACATAATCAAATAACACAGTCACTTTCGGAGCTCATTATAGAATCATACATAACATAACAGATATCATAGAGTCGCATTAACAGATTCAGATATTCCAACAACCTTCTGCTTTCATTAATGCTTCGAATCCTTTTACAATACCCAAAACCCAACCTGCACACACAGCAACAGGATCCGCACATAGCAGGACTGAGGATCTCTGTGCACATAGCCAGCAGGATTCCTTTCCCTAAAAACCGAAAACAGATCTACTATTTCACGATTTGCACCAATCTTAGTTCATTGCCTACCTTACAAATAAAAAAGGTTCAACTACTTATACTACTTTAGCCTACACATCCATGGTCCGCAAACCGTGGTTTGCGGACTCTTGGTCTACCCTTGACCCACTTACAATGTATTAGGGGCTTTAATCCACCCCAAAAACCTTGCGTTAGACAAAATATAATAAAAAATATACAAAATGGACCAGATTCGCAGCTCTATAGGAGACCTTGTTCCAACAGTCCCCCAACACAATCTTGTGACTCGTCCCGAGTCACTGGGGTGGTGGGGCCTCCACCTGCGCCTATATGGCTACTCTAGCCATAGAGTCATTTGATCCGATACAGTTTGAGCCGACTACCATTGATGTAGCCTGGGAGCATATCACCATGCAGGGTATCCAGCCTAACCATTCTACCATTCGTGATCTCCTTAACTGTGTAGGGACCAAGCCAATGCTGCCGGAACTTCCTCGGATGCTTTAAAAACTGGCTATCATATAAGAGGACCCACCATGGGGTTGATCCAATCTTTATCTTGCGCATTCAACTTATAGATTTGATCCACATCCTCTTCGTTGTGCACTGGTTCTGTGTATCATTCGCCTTCTGCAGGATGTAATGGTAATATTACCCTTGTACCGTTACTTTCGAATACTATGCTTATCTTCTTTATGTTAATGATGCCCCCTGTATCGATGGCCCAATCCAATCCTAGGAGTACAGGGTAGGGTCCGCGTCTTCTACAATCTGAATTACTTCAAAACCAGCTCAGACCTTGACCCCTGCGATATCCACCACGATCTTCGGTAGTCTCCCCAAGGGTATGATCTTCTGTTGATTGGTCATCCGCAGCTGGATAGAGGACCCTTCCAACTTAGGTTCCCGCATTCGTTGCCAAGTATTCTTTGGTAATACATTCGCATCTAACCCTAGGTCTAAAATAACCTAATCCATCTCATAATCACCGATTTGCGCAGTCAACCGCATCTCCCTACCAGTGCGTTTCTTATATCTATAGAGTTTGTTTACGTCCTTGACTTCCAGAGGGAGGCTAGGTCGTGTTGCATAGCTATCTATTAATGCCTGAAGATTTTCCACAACCTTTGGGTTGCGCAGCAGCTTCATACATGCCTGTAAAAAGGGTTTGACCTCCTCATCTACCTTGAGGTCTTCTAGCGGCTGCAAAGTAGATGCCTCTGCCTCAGCAAAGTCTTTGCGAGCTGCGACAAATGTTTCTTTCTCATTTGTTAGATCCAAACCTTCCTGTTTGATAATTGCTTTTCGGATCAGAGGCTCAGTTGCAATTTTCTCCCCAGGCCCCTCAGTGGCCATCCACTATGCGTTACGACATTCACGCTTGGATCTTTGTCTCATAGTTTAGCCTCAACCCTCTGCACATTCTGCATAGGTGTTAGCTGCTTCTCCTGCATATTTGCTATTAATATTGGACAATATTAAATCGCATGGTCCAGTTACCTGCAATAAAGGTAGGTCTGCCTTGTAGGGTTTGGACAGTCCCTGGCAAAGTGTCCTACTTCTCCATAGTTATAATAGATTAGTTGCCCTCGTCCCTGGCCTGCACTTCCACCTCTCTCGCCTCCCCTACCACTGGGTGGGGAACTCCTTTGCGCTCGAGAGGGATCTTAGTGAGGACGGATATGATTGTACCCTATAGAGGTTACCTCGATCAATCATCAAATCATACGTCCGACAGTTTTTTTCATCATGCCCTACTAACCTGCAGAACCTGCACCATTGTTTATTTACTTCTGGGACATACGCAGTAAGGCAGGGATAGTACTTTGTGTCATGCAACCCTGCTACGTGACAATCATCGCACCATAGCATCAGCCCACTTGACCCTACAATTTCCCTAGGGTGTAACAGACTAGGTCCTCCAGCCTTCATGTAGTCTGTTAACAGAGGGCAGTTATCCTTGGTGTGACCATTCGTCTTGCATCGTATGCACCATCTCTCAGGGCTAGCCTCTGCTCCTCGCTCCTTTCATATATTCTAGATCTCCATGTGAATTGCCTCCAGTTGTACTTGGATCTGCTGGACGCCCAGCTGAGTATCATCTCTGGGCACAACTTCCAACTTCATAGCAACCTCCAGGGCTTTTTCCGGTGATTCAAAAGTTTGGTGACCCATAGGTACGCACAGGTGAGGTAGCAACATAGAAATGAACCATTCCGTGTGCTATCTTTCATTGTACTGAAATCCTCCTTCTCTGATCACCTTCTTCAGTCGCTGATCGGCCTCCCACACAGACTCAGAGGGCCCTTTCTTGAAATCCTTTAGATCGACCACTATTTGAGAATAGGACTTAGGCTTCTTGAACTATTGTTTTAAGGCATTCTTGATCTCTTCAATGGTTGAGTTTGCATGCTGTCTGATGTATCCCATGTACCAGTCCAAAGCTCTTCCTTCGAAGGCAAGGGACAGTTGTGCCCTCTTCACTGCATAACTAGCTATGTTTTGCGCAGTACATACCGATTATACGATAAGATAGAACTACTCCATGTATTCATCTCCCACACCTTTAAATGTAGGAAACTTCATGTGCACAGCCATGTCATCTTCTGGTGGTGGCAGCGGTAGAGGTGAATTCTTACCCCTATGCTGGTTCGACAGTGGTGTGGCTGGAGGACTCTGCATAACTGATTCTCTTACCAGACTGTAGACAGATCTATCTCCTTCTCGGTTGGTTCGTTAGTATTTTCCACTTCGTGTCGTACTCCCATCCAGATCAAAGGTCATTCATTCGATGTGGCTACACATAATACTTTTTTCACACAACAATGTCTTAATTAGCAATGGTAAGGTCTTTAGAAACCTAGCCCAGAATCCTTTAAAGAATATCCATTCTGCTTCAGAGTAGGAGATGAACTGATCAATGGAAAATTCTATCATGAATCCTCCTAGCACGCTGTCCACCCAGTGGTGCACCGTGCGAGTGATGGTGTTATCCGTATTTTCTAACTGTTGGATTAGTTCTAGGGTCCACTGTGTGACCCGCTCGTCCTTCCAACACTTCTAAAATTCGACCAACCTTGCGAGCCACTCCTGGAGCTCGATCGCAATGGTTACAAATAAGATCTTGTAGATCTCCGTGAAAATATACTTGTTTTTCCACTCTTCGGTGGTCAAGCTCTTACTGTTGTTTTCTTTTACTGTGAATCCCTGAACTTGCTGCTCAAACCATTCATCAATTTCTTTTCTTTCAGGTTTCTAGTACGGCCTTGGCATTACCTGATCCCTCTTTCAAAATGCTCCTGGTCCCGACAATGGAACCATTTGTTAGCTCGAGGGGTCCCGACCCAGGTTTGGAGGTTAAGGTTTGCCAACAAACCCCTATACTACTGGCCCTTTTGGCAGTGACCTACCAGCGCAGGCCAATGTCTCACTCGAAGCAGTATGGGAGGGTGTTGGAACCAGGTTTCCGCACCCCGGGAGAGGGCAGGTATGTTAGGTTGAGCTGTGTTCGTCTTCACAAATATCAGATCGCATATTACAGAACCCAGATCTATCGGTCCCTTTGCATCCATGTGTGCAATACCACTTATAATCACAGTAAACAATAGATACAGGACAATATAGCAACTATTGCAGCTATTCTTGCATAATGTATGATAGACAGATTCATATCCATTATCAATGCATCATAATCAAATAACACAGTTACTTTCGGAGCTCAATATAGAATCATGCATAACATAACAGACATCATAGGGTCGCATTAATAGATTCAGATATTCCAACAACCTTCCGCTTTCATTAATCCTTCAGATCCTCTTGGCACACGAAATTTCACCCGCACACACAAATGCCAGTGGTCCGCACACACAGACCTAGGATCTTTTCATATATTAGTGAGTCCTTTACCCAAAAGGACGAAATATATCTACTAATTTTACATTCACCAATTCAGGTTCATTGTTCGCCTACAACCTCAAAAGGTTCATCCATTTATACTATTTTTAGCCTACGCATCCAATGGTCCGCAAACCGTGGCTGCACACTCTTGGCCTACCGCACTACCTGCCTTACAATGCAATAGGGCTTGATCTTCCACCGAAACGCCTGCGCAGACTCACAGGTTGCGGCCAAATGATTGTGGGATTCGGGCAACAGAGGGAGACTCTGTCTCCGAACAGAGATGAAAAAAAATAAAAAGGAAAGAGGCATGCAACAAAGATTGGGTTAGGCCTTGGAAATTGAGGTGAGGGAGGTTCCTTAAGGGTTTTAACGTTTTGGAGATGATGCAAATATCTCAAGTAATAGACAAACTAGTCTATGATTTTACCCATCCACCAGTTGGTGCAGAAAGCACCTTAGATTCATGTTGGAAGGAAAAAGAGTAGCAAAAAGGTAGAGAGAATTGTAGGTAGATGGTGGTATTTGTCTGATTTCCCTTAATGCCTCTTAAGGGAAACATATTCTATCAGCTTATAATGCAATTGATATTTGTGGTCTAACTTTTAAAGACTCTTAACTATGAGCATTGAGAAGCTTAGCAATCCCTTTGGCAAGCTAAAAATATCGATACCATCTATGTCACATGGTTCACCGAAATTCAAACTTGAGGTTTAAAATTCAACGAATCTAAAGAAAATTCTTAGGTTTGATTAGGTTCTTCAAACCTGATGACCGAACCTCAAGTTGAATTCAAGCTGAATTTGAACTTGAAGGAAAAATTGGGTTTTTTTATTATCGATTTTCTCATTTTTTATAAATAATAAAGTAAAGTTTTTCTAACCCTAGATCCCTAGACTTAGAATCCTTTTTGCACTTTTTTTTTCACTCTTCACTCAACCAACTTGTCTCCATTGCCCGTGTCACTGACCCTCTTTCCTTTGCTGCTGACCCTTGATCCTGCTAACCTTATTCAACCATGTGATTTCTTTATGCCAATTCTAGTCTTAATTCTCTTCTTTTTGGAATTCGACCCTCCATTACCATTTCCAGATGGACCATATACCTGCCAGGTTGATGGTTCACTACCCACAAAGAATTATTTTGTTTGTGATTTTCCACCCTTGTTGTGCCCAACCTCTAGGGGATTTATATGGCTCACAACTCAAGCTCTGGCCTATATCCTGTGCCACACCCACAACTCAAGCTATAGCTTGTAGCATGTGCCATGGCCCATGGGGATTGTATATAGGACTAGTAATCACTGTAGTCAGACTCTTTAGATAATGAAAAATGTTTATAGATGAGCCTCATCACAAACTTCATCTGAGCCTCGCAATTTTTTTTTTAATTCAAATTGAACCTAATTTTTGTTGAACCCAACTTCATATTTGAACTATTTGACTTAGGATACCACAGAGAGGTTGATAACATTAAGGGGATCTTGGATAGAAACTGAAGGGATCAACACCCTGAATATGTTATTAGAGGTATCAAGCCAGAGCTTTATTTTGAGTAAGAATAAACAAATAAAGACGAGAGGGAAGTATAATCGGCCATATTCTTAAATGTAAACAAAATCATTTCTACAGAATGTTGAAAGCTAGATCAAAAGAAGAAATAGGTCCTATTTTAAGTCTTAACGTAGTCCAAAAAATAACCAGTCTGTGTAAAATCAAATAAAGGTCATTACCATTTTGTGGGTTGACAAATTTCCCCTCGAACCAATGTATGTGAAAATGTCTAAATGCAGCTCCCTTCAGTATTGTTTCCCCCACTTCCGGCCTCTATTACTCTGCTGCCTCCATGAGACTTGCTTTCATTCCAACTGCTAGATAATATGGAACTGAAAAACAATTACAGGGCTAACGTGCAGAAGCTGCATTAAGCGGTAAGGATTGCATTTGCATTGCTGGAAAGATTTAGTAGTAAGAATTGCATTCGGGCAATATTGATGGGAAAAAGGCGGTAAGAATTAATGTCAATTGATTAATTATGAATTAGTAAAATTAATTAAAAATGACTAATTAGACTATAATGTTAATTGATTATTTATTTGTTTTTTTATGTTAGGGGCTTAGGGGTTAGGGGAATAGGGGATTAGGGGTTAGAGGATTAGGTTTCAGGGGTTAATCCATGCACCATGAGTTGATTTACATGTGATTCTATTGGCCTGCCATGGTGGTGTAGATTAGTTGGGTCCCACCAAATTCCCCATCATATTAGACCAAGGTACAAGGAAAGGAGACATGCTTGTGAGAGGTGTGATCAAAACATGCAATAAACCTATTTCCCAACCCATATTAACAATCATTTACCAATGTTGGTGCTCAGTATTTTAGATAGGTTCAAGTTTCCGCAACCTTGTTCCAACATGTGTAACATTGTCTAGTCCACTAATCATCTTATTTAGCGTAGGGTCCTTGACATATATGAACCATGAGGACTTCACCTTGTTGACCAATATCTTATAATGTTCATTTATAAAGGAGGTTTTTAAGTTATGACTAATAAAGTCAATATATTGTAGGTATTGGGTGGATATAATTGGGTGTATCGGTGGAGCGGGGTGGGTTTAGAGGTATTAGAAAATATACAAATAGGTATTTAATTAAAATAAGGAGCCTTAATAGGAAATATGTATTAGGAGGGGGATTCAAGAAAATGATTTTGGGAGATCTTTATCAATATCTATGGAAATTCAGGGTATTATTTAAAATCCCATGAATGCATGTGCCGTGTCATGCGTTTATAAGTGAAGGTCTTGTGAGATGACCAGATCAACCTACTCCTACAATTGATGTGGTTGACAATGAATGGATATTTTATCAAGACGATGTTATTTGTTTCTTTATATTGTTATGTTTACAAATAATATAACTTGAATTCTTCATTAAATTTATGTTTTGTTACCAGCAATCCACATATTTGATCGTTAGACTTTCCAATAAAAGCTTCTCTTGCGACATTATTTTGTATTTTTTTTGGTCTGTTAGCTATTCGAGAATTGTGGGACTTGAAATATTATTATATATATATTTTTTGGTTTACTAGCTATTAGTGACTTGCAAGACTATCTTGTTGTCTAATAAACTACAACCCAGGGGATAAGCTATCAAAGTTATTTGGGGTTTGCAAGACTAGCTTGTAGCTGTCTAATAAAACATGACTCAAGGGATTATAAGATATCAAAAGCATTTGAGATTCATAGCTATCCCAGGCCACACCAACCCTCAACATGGATAGATTTTTTTTATCTCGTCCTTGAATTTTGAACCTTAACAAAATTTCAAAACAAAATCCTCAAAATCCAATTGCACTATAATTTTTTATTAATTACAACATTATTTTAATAAAAAAAGGAAAAGTGAGATATATAATATTATAGTGATAATATTTATTAAACTATATAAAAATGAAAATCACATGATATATGAGAAATTTTAATTATATATAAGTTCAAATTAAACTCATGACATTCATGTTCGTATTCAACAACAGTGAAATATAAGAAAAAACCATCATATCTAAAATATTTGATAAAATTCGCCATGAAATTCATGTATGTGTGTGAGGTTTCTAGTATATTCTCTTATCCATTTGGATGAAGATGATCCAGATCGATTGATCTAGTCAAAGAATTCCATTTAGGGGAATGCACAAAAAAATTGGGTTACAAGGCCTTTTTAGAATCAAATACCACACAACGAAAAAGGTGGTGGTGGAAATATTTATGGAAACACTCTTTTCAACTCAATTGTATAGTGATGTTATGGTTGACATTGAATAGTAAATTGCTAACATATGAAAATCTACTCAAAGAGGATGGTCTGGTCCAAATCGTTATGCCTTATGCCATGTGGAGGAAAAATCCATCTCTCATACATTCATTTCATGTCCCTATGTATAAAATGCTTGGATTATCACCTATTCAATTTGGCTCCAATGTTTTCTCGATAGATAAAGAATCATTAAAGGAATTCACTCAAGTTTGGGTATCATTTTGTTCAATGCAATTTTACCAGGATTTCCCTACTATCTCGTGAACAATATTTGGTGGCGTGAAATTAGGCCATTTTCCATAACAAATACATACCACCTAAAGTGATGACCGATATCATAGAGAAAATAGTAAATGAACTGATGGAAAATCCAAAAACAAAGAAGACCATGGGATTAGGGGTTAGAGGAATAATGAGGATTAGGGTTCAGGGGTTAAGAGAATAATGAGTTAGTGGTTAAGGGGTTAGGGATTGGGGGGTTAGGGGTTAGGGGATTTAGGCACATTTAGGGGTTAGGGAAATAATGAGTTAGTGTTATCTCATGGTTTATTTCCTGAGTATGTGGAAGCTTTATAGGTATCTAGCGCTAGTACTACCAGAGTGGTGCAAGTGGAAGGGTGTTTTGGGCTTATATCCGAAGAGGAGGGGGAGGATGTCACGGAGTTTTCATCGCTTCCAAAACTGCCCCAAAACTCTCGACAAGCAGGGTTAAAAAGAAAAAAAGGAAAATTTATTAAGAAAAACTTTGAATACCCAAATTTGGTTTTCGAAGTGGACATACAAGTAGACCGGACGATGGCGGCCTTGGAGACCATACTGGTGGGCATAGCGTGTGGAAAATTATTCTCTGCTAAATTTATAAGTAATTGGATCGAACAATATTGGGGAGAATATCTGGATAAGGAGGTGGAGGTGATAACCCTATCAGAGGGGTGGTTCATGACCAATTTTGCAAACAAAGAGACTAAGATTAATGGGTCCTTGTGCACAATTGGGGTTTTGGAATTGTGTTGATTCTCTTCAAGTGGTGGACACCCATATTTGATGTGAAGTGGGAAAGAGTGGATGAGATCCTCATTTGGGTGAGTCCGTTGGTGTTACCTCCGTACTTATGGACAATGGACATTTTCAGGGCCATTGGGAATAGTATGTGCATCTTTCTGGATGTGGATATGTCATTTCAGGTTACAAAATTTTAGAATGTGGCTCATATACTGGTTCTTCTTGTTCCAAGAGAAGATCTAGTTGAAAAAATCCACTTACATCTCGAAGGAAAATATTTCTTCCAAATTATTGATTACGATCACCTTCCTTTTCAGTGCCATAGATTTCACAAGTATGGTGATCATTTGGTCAGAGACTTCCCTCTAGGAATTAGTAGGAGGCATCGTCAAAGGGTAGTCTACAGGAATGATTATCAGGCTCAGGTAGCTGATCAGTCAGAAGGTTGTGAGCAGGAACAGATGGAAGAGGTGGTGAATCAACAGGAAGAGGGGCTTATCCCGATGGAAGGGATGGAGGAACATATTGAACAACTGTAGATCCCTCTTGTCGGTGAGATATTGAACCAAGCACAGGACACTTAGGCTCCAGTGGAACCTGCAATGAACTTGGTGGGTACTGTCACTCGATCCCTTCCTTCTATTCATGATACTTGATCTGTTATTAAATGTTATTCAATCACCCAGTCCTTCCAGGCCCCTAGTAAATGAGTGATTGTGCATAAAAAATCTTTCTATAATGATTAAAATATAAATTTATAACATACCAACTCATACTCGAACAGAACATTTGTATCAATATTCTTCTTCCGTATCTTCTTGATCTCCATCCAACTGATCGACATCTATACCAACATCTGATTCAGAAACAGTGTTGAAATGATCGACCATGTCATCATCATCATCGATTATGTAATTTTCAATAATATCCTCATCGACATCATCATCAATAATTGTTGCCTCGTCTCTTATGCTTGGTTCATCTTCTATATCTTCTTCGTCTGTCAATGCATGTTTCTGCTCATCTTCCACTGCATCATCTTCTTCTTGATCAATATCATCTTCTTCCTATATAGTATACTCTACTGGCCTTCCTCTTGGATCATATCTAATAGCAAATGACCATCCATTCTCACGTGGAACCTCTGAGTTAAATAGTTGTTCACGTTGGCTTCGAAAAATATAGCGATCTTTTCCTGCTTCAAACTGTGATGTTTTAACCATTGGAAATCCATTGTCATGTTGAATAAGAGTTTTGTCATCATGACGTACATTCATTCGTAGCCTATACCATTTTCCATCGAACAAAACTAATTTGAAGGAATTCAAGTCACACTCAACTATATATCATCAAAAACCCATAATATATATTTTTAGATTCTCGAGGATGTCTGTCACTCCTGGAGGAAACATTAGTGACTTGGACTAATTGAGTTTGTCATATTCTGATTTTTTTTGTAATAAAATTCCATTTCTCGAACTCACATCAAGGAATCTTCAATTTATGTCAACATACTCCATTTGTAAATGGCTAGTATGGCACGATGGAGAAAACGAGCCCGCCTGAACGCGTTTCCCGGGGCTCCCTCACAGTATAGCACGATCGGACCCGACCTGAAATGAACGCGTTTCCTTGGGAACCATCACATGACCTGACTTGACCCAACACGCTCGAACATCGATTAAGCGGCATGAGGGAGAAAAGGAAAGGGTTAGGGGTTAAGGGTTTAGAGGTTTAGGGTTTAGGGGGTTAAATGGGTTAGGGGTACCTAACATACCTAGCCTTGTCACTCCCTCCTTAGCACACCTAGAACTTGCTAACACTCCCTATCACACACTCTTATTCATGTTGGTTGTTTCATAAAAGAAAGCAACATTAATTCAGGTTGTTTACCATTATTTGTAATCAAGAAAAATCTAACCAAATTACCCGACCCACCCCGACCCACCTGAACACGTTTCCTTAGGCCCCCTCACACAACCTGTCCCGACCCGACCCGCCAGAACACGTTTCCTTGGGCGCCCACACACGACACGACCTAACCTGACCCACCCGAACGTGTTTCCTTAGGTTCCCTCTCACAACCCGATCCGACCCAAATGAACATGTTTCCTTGGGAGCCTCACATGACCCAACCTGAAACGACTCGACCCGCCCGAACGCATTTCCTCGGGCGCCCTCACACATCACAACTAGACCAGACCCGACCCAAACCAAATGCGTTTCCTTTGGCACCATCACATGACCCGACTTGACTCGACACGCCCGAACGTCGATTAAGCTGGCATGACGAGGGAGAAAAAGGAAAACGGGTCACACGAACATGCATAAGGCACACAGGCAGTCACAACTTAGCTTTTTTGATACGACCTCCTTCACACGATCTGACCCAAACTTGTTTCTTATCGCACCCTCACACGGCACGACCTGACCCACCTGAACGAAGGCACAATGGAGAAAATGGAAAACAGATCGCACAAACGTGTAGTACAAGGCACACGGGAGGTCACAACTTAGCATTTTTTATACGACCACCCTCACACGACTCGAACCACCTGAACGCATTTCCCTAGGCGCCCTCAAACGACCTGACACGCACCGACCCACTTGAATGCATTTCCCTGAATGCCCTCACACAACCCGACCCAACCCTCCCTGACCCGCGAAAAACGTGTTTCCTTATGCGCCCTCACACGACCTGACCCGAACCTACCCGACCCGGCCCGAACCGACCCAACCCGATCGAACACGTTTCCTTGGGCACCCTCACATGACTTGACCCAACTCGACCTTCCTGAACACGTTTCCTTGGGTGCCCTCACACAACACGACTCGAGAAAACCCACTCGAATGCGTTTTCTTGAGTTCCCTCACATGACTCGACCCAACCGGAACTGACCTACTCGAACGCATTTCCTTGGGCGCCCTCACACGACATGACCTGACCCGACCCGCTTGAACGTGTTTCCTTGTGTAGCCTCACACGAAATGACCTGATTGAACCCTACCCGACATGCCCAAGCATGTTTCCTTGGGTGCCCTCACACGACCCAACACGACCCAACTCAGATGCGTTCCTTGGGCGCCCTCACCCGACCCGACCTGACCTAACCTCACACGACCCGAACCAACCCGACCCGACCCAACCCAACCCGACTTGACCCGACCTCGCACGACCCAACCTGACCTGACCTCACACGACCCAAAATCACATGACCCGACCTGAAATGACCCCACCCGACCCAACTGGACCCTCCTAGACAAAGGCAATTGGGATGTCAAGCTTGCAAAAATGCTAAAGGGATGACATGCATGAACATAGGAGAGGGTAATAGAAAGTTTGAGCAGAAGGTTAGAGAGGGAGAGCTATTGAAGGTAGAGAATGGCTAGAAGGCCAAGTCCTTAAGGTCAAGAGGTCTTCACTGAGAAGCTGAATCACAAAGTTTATGACACATATTGCAACCTGCACCAAATGATATGCTTTAGCTAAAAGGGATGTTGATCTTAAATAAATTTGCATGGTCATGGTAATTAAAGCACATGAGAGTATTGCAATGCATAATATTGTTGAGATTGAGGGAGATCACGTTACCATTATTAGGCCATACTATGCATGATTTAAGGGTGTTTAACTCTACTTGGTGTTGCGATGGATATTGTGCTATGTGCCAATGCTCTTGTTGCATAAGGTTTCCATGGTGACTGCTTCCTTGGGGAAGTGATTAGGGGTGTTTTGACAATGAATGAGATCCATCATATTACCATTATGATACAAAGTCTTCACCATCAACGATGACATGGTTATGTGCGGGGTTATACTGGCATGGTACAAAATTTAAGTAACGTTGAAGGCAAAATGTCATGTTGAAGTGAATTTCCAAGGTGACACACACGTTAATCAGTACGAGGTGAGTGACATTAATGAATTGAAACCCTTGAAAGTGTGATCTGTCACCATGTCAAAGCAGGTGGGGAGGGCCCACATTGGGCTACAAAAAAATGGTAAATATTCTTCAATACACAAGACATTATATTTTGAAAAAATTATAATAAAACTTCTAATTTATTCATTCATTAAATTTAAAGATAAAATTTATTACACATATATATATATATATATATATATATATATATATATATATATATATATATTCATTTTTAAGATTAAACATGTTATAATTTAAAGAGAAATTAATAACAATTAAATATAACAAATATATTATTATTTTTGTTAGCTTGACCAAGCTAACATAGTAATAGCTAACATGATAATGGTCAATTAAATCACCCTAGTAAACAAATAACAAATATATTATTATAATCCTATAAAAATTAATAAAATAAAAAACAACATTACAAAATATTCCACCGTTACAAAATGTTACAAAACGTCACAAATGTTTACCGTCTTCACTATTCCGACGTTTGGTCTGAACGTCGCAATACCAGTGGTTTTCCCCAAACCGTCGCAATACCGACGGTTGTCCGCAAACCATCACAATATCGATGGTTGTCCCCAATACCGTCACAATACCGACAGTTTTCCCCAATACCGTCGCACTACCAACATGTGTCTCTAAATGTCGCAATAGCGACACTTGTCTCCAAATGTCACAATACCGACTCATGTCTTAAGAACGTCGCAGTTCCGACGTTGTGTCTCGAAACATTGGTATTTTGACGATGTTCCTAAACATTGCAAGACTGAAAATTTCCCTACATGTCGCTATAGCGACGTTTGTTGGCGGGATTTAAAAAATTGAGAAAAAATGGGGAAATTTCCGACAATACGTCAAAAGTGTCGGAACTAAAGTGTCGAAATTTTGACCAAATGTACTAGTGACAAGATCACAACTGTGAGAGGATGGATTCAAGGATGTAGAAGAGGCACTATTTGATAGTGAGAATTGAGAGCCTAGGGATCATGGGAAAAAGTGCTATGAGGAAGCAGGAGGTTGAATGAGCGTTGTGTAGCAGGTGATCAACAGAGGAGAAGGGATTAGGATGAGTAGGAGAGGGAGAATAGATTTGAGGAGGAAAAGAAGGCACTATTAGACAACAAATGGAAGCCCAGGGATCGTGAAAAAGAGAGAAATGAACGCTGAAAAGCTGGTGGTCGGCGGAGGAGGGAGAAGCAGAATATATAGGAGAGGAGGGAGAGGAAGGCTAGATGGGGATGAGGGGAGGGCAGGAATGCCAGGGGGGACATGCTCACTGGAATAAAGCAGGGGAGGGAACGGTCATGGCAGACCTACCATAAAAAAATCTGGAAGACACAGAAGATCACGATGACAGTAGTCACGCAGAGGGGAAAATTCATGGTATAGGGGAGTAGGTGATGCTATCTTGGGAAAGGAGTTGACTAGGGGGTCTTCTGCATGCTTTGTTAGCCAGTGAGTCAAATTTCTTGTCATTAGAACTAAGGATGTGATAGAATGTGAGACCTTTAATTTCCTTACTCAAATTTCGGCACCTTGTGATTATTTTTCTGAGGACGATGTTGGGAGACAAAGTTGAGTTCAACATCATGTTGATTACTATTGTTGAGTCTTCGAAATTCATAGCCATTTGAATATTTAATATTTTTATAATTTGAAGGCCTTGCAGTAAGGCATATGCTTCTTCTCTATTATTTGAAAATCAACCCAATCGCCATTCAAATATGGCAAAGTTACTGCCTTACGCATCCACAATGTGGCCTACATCCCCTGTTATTTCTGGATTTTCCTTTGAGGCACCATCAAAGAAGAGCGCAAGCCTTTTGATTCCATCAAGCGATTCAATGAAATATTTTTCTTTGAGCCTAATCTTCCATTGATCCTTGTGAATAGGTTGAAGATCAAGAGTTTTGTTGTACTTCGGAAGTGTGTCAAGAACTCTTCTGAGGAGAAGTATTTCCTCGACTTGCAAATCAGAAGTTGAATTGACTATTGTTCTTTGCAAGAATGGTCTCGACAGTAAGGCTCTTGGTCTTGCTCGTCACTTTTCTAATGCAAGTTTTATGATCTTGGAAGGTGGCTTTGTTCCTCATAAGCGAAATGTTCTAGAGTGGGACATAAGGAAGAGTGTCCCAGGCTCTTTTGGAAACATTCTTCTTCTTTTCCCCCTAGGGGTAAATCTTTTTCCAATTAGCAATCAGATCTGAAACCGAGTTGTTTGCACCCATCTCAACATGAAAGGGATATGAGAGAGAGTGCCAGAAATTTTTAGCAAAGGAGAAATCTATGAGGAGGTGGTGGATTTTCTCCTCAGCCATGGAACATAGGGGGCATCTAGAGGCTCCCTGTATGCCTCTTTTCTTTATATTGTCCGCTATCAAAATCTTCCCCTTTACCAGGGTCTAGATGAAGATTTTGATCTTTGGGAGCGCTTCAAATTGTTAGACTTGTTTCCAGATTTCCCACGGAGAAGTGGGGAATTTCTCATTATGAAGAGTCTCGTATCCTACTTTTAAGGTGTAAGTAGACCCAGAGGGGTCCCATCTATGGCTATCTTCTTTATCTTTTGCAAGAGGAGCAACTTCGTGGACTAGTCCCTTCAGAGTAGCTTTGTCATGGTCGAGGTGGGGTGGAAAATTTGGAAACATCTAACCTTTCCAATTTCTAGTACTCTCTTCCCAACTGGATATTTGATCCAGGGTGTTAATCCCATGTTCTTGAAGATACATTTGAATGCGCAGAGTGATCGGATTGTTTAAAAGAGGTAGCTTACACATTATTTTGTCCTCCAAAATGTTTATGTTGTGTCCTCCATGTGGAACTTTGGAGGTATTATTGATAAGAAAGGGGATGGAATTTTTTTAAAGAGCCCAAATGAGAGAGCAAGGCCTACTGGGGATGAGTTGATCAAAAATGTTTTGCCTTGAAGTAGAAAGATATTTTCTTTCCAACACTTTCTTCCACCATGTTTGCTGCCTAGTAATTAAGCGCCACACTATTTACCCTCCAAAGGAAACATTCAGAAGTTTGGGTATGTGAATAACAAGACCACCATTTTCACATTTTTGGGTTACTTATCTCCATTTGACCAGATTGAACTTATTTTTCTCACTTTTTCCACCTTGCCATAAAAATTGTCTTAAAATTGATTCCATTTTATGCTAGATACTGATAGGAGCCTGTAGCAAACAGAAGTGGTAATGAGGTAGAGTATAGAGGAAAACCTTTAAGAGGACCATGCGCCTAGCCATATTGAGCCAAGAGGCTCCCCATTTCTGGACTTTATTTGTCATATTATCAATGATGATGCTCCATACCTCTGTTCTTAATGGTCCTATGCTGACAAGCATCCCTAGATAGTTAAAATGATTCCAGCTCCATTTGTAGGGGACCCTGAAGATTTGGGAAATACTATGAATGGTGTTCATGGTCTCACTCCATTTGTAAATGAAAATTTTATGGTAATTTATCTACCCTCCGGAATAGTGCATGAATTTGTCAAGAATTTTTTTGAATCTCTGGCTATTATGCTAGTAGCTCCTCCCATTAGTAGGGTGTCGTCAGAAAACTGAGAATGGTTCATGTTTTTGACCCCATTGCTGAATTTGATACCTGTAATTAGGCCAACTCTGGGATTGTGGTCCAATGCCCTATTAAAATATTCTGCCATGAGAATGAAGAGGAAGGGGGATAAGGGGCAACCTTGTATTAAGCCTCTAGTAGATTGGACATAATTTCTATGTCTTCCATTGAACAAAGGGGAGATCCAGGGGTTGGATATGGAGGCATGAATGAGAGATATGAATTCTTCTTCGAAGCCCATTTTATTTAAGACAAAGAGGAGGAAAGAGTGCCTCACTTTGTCAAAGGCATTGGAAAGATCTAGTTTCAAAACAAATCCATTCTCTGATCTCATCATGTTGGAATGAATGTCTTCTTGGAACAAAAAGATGGAGTCAGTGATTTGCCTATTTGAAATGAAACCACCTTGATTTTCAGAGATAATATTGGGGAGGAATATTTTGATGTGGGTGGCAAGGATTTTGGTAACAATTTTATAAGAGGAGTTGCAAAGGGATATAGGCCTAAATTTGGAGAAGGTGGATGGACGAGTCTCTTTAGGGATGAGGGAAATAAATGTCGATTTTTTGAAGCCCCCAACATTTATTTTCCTTTGAGTCCATCAGATCATTTTGGTGAGGTCTTTTTAATGAATTCACAAAAGGTCCGATAGAAGCTGATGGAGAATCCATCTGGGCCCGATGCTTTGTCAGGAAGGAGGGTCCAGATTGCCTTGATAATTTCAACCTCTTGGATGTCCTTGGTTAGGGAGCTGTTTATCTCTTCAGTGGTCATCTTAGGACTGTGAACCAAGAGATCACTATATTCCTCCGTGTCCATATTTTCAGGAAAGAGGTTTTTATAATGGTGATGGGATGCTGATTTTATTGCATCTTACTCGATGTACATGTTACCTTATTCCTCGGATATAGCTGTAATGATGTTTCTCGATATTATGACAGTGGCTTGATTATGGAAGGAGGTATTTTTATCCCCATCCTGAAGTCAAAGATTCCTAGATTTAAGTCTCCATTTTTCTTCTTCCTTTCTATTTGTGTTATATAAATCCCAATAAAGTTATTTTTCCTGCTCATTCTTTTCTTTGGCCACCCCTTGGATATCTATGTCTTTTTGAACTTCTTCTAGCTTTCTCTTAGTGTGCTTCTTAACTGTTTTCGGTCCTCTATAATAGTATTTTGCCCAGCCTTTGATAGAAGTGTGCACAAGCTTCAGTTTTGTTTCCCATATATGCATTGGATATCCCTCAACATGTTGCTGCCAATTTCTTTGCACAATGAATCTTGCCTCAGGGGAGTCACTCCATAGAGGGTTGTAGCAGAAAGGAAGAGGCCCGAGGGAAGATTTATCACCAAGGAAAAGGGTAATAGGATAGTGATCTGAGGCCGATCAGGGAAGAAGGGTGGAGGTTGGAACAAAGAAGTGGGAGCTGAGGGAGACAACAAAAAAAAAAGCGGCGAAGTCCTTCCATGATGTTCCCTGGCCCAAGTCTGCGATTGCTCCATGTAAAACTTGTATTTTTGGGGATGATGTCCACCAAATCATGACCTTGTATGATATTCTCCAACTGATCTCTTGAAGGGTCTGGAGTGAAAGTGCCCCCTCTTTTCTCTTTTTCATGCATAACCAAATTCAGATCCCCTCCAATGATGACATTGATATTATCCTCCCCTTCCACGTCAGATTTTAAAGTGCGCCAACAAACTTCTTTATCTCTATATTGATTTGGGACATAAATTTTGTACATTGTTATCATTACATCCTCATGGATGTTTTGTAATTTGAATTTTATCCAATCTTGGGCCTTTAAAATTGTCAGCTACTTCCATGAGTTCTAGTTCCATATTGTTGCTATTCCTTCCGAAGCACCTCTGGACTCTACTATTGTCCTGTGTAGTTTTTTATTCTATTTATGATGTTTCACATATATTTTTCTCCTTGCTTCGTTTCTTGGAGAAGAACTATATCTCGTTGTTCATGTTTGATGAGGTCTCTCAGGGAATTTTTTTTAGAGGGGTTGCCTAATCCCCTACAGTTCCATGTAAGTGCTTTCATTATTTCAGGAATGAACGTTGAGACCCTGTCTTCCCCCTTGTTTCATGTTGGTTAAAGTCTTTGTTGTTAAGCCCTCCAATAAAGGTCTCTATTGGGTGTTGCGTTCCTAGAGCAATGTCTTTCTGTTTTTCTTCATCCCTATGGTGTTTAGTAGAATTTTTTCCTGGTCCTGTTGTTTTTAAGGTTTCCAATACTGTTCCCAACTCCATTGATGTGTTTCTGGTGACTATCCAGGCAAATGATGGTTCAACTGAGGATGAAGGAGGACAATATTTGGAAGGGGAAGGATGAGGTAGAGATTCAGAGGGGAACATATTTTATGAGTTAAATAGGGGTGAAAAATCATTTTGATGAAGGAGCATCACCCTCGGAAAATATTTTTTGAAGGATCAATGAAGCCATTTAGATTCTAGAAGAAGATTTTTTATTTTATTTTATTGTGTATAAACCAGAAATTAGGAAATTATAGTTAGGAATCTAGGTTGTTAGTATACCTAGGTGGCTCATTGTAATAATTCCAATTAGTAGGCTGAGTTAGGTTGTTTTAGTGGTTGACCAAGTAACCCTATAATGTAAGTTCCTTCTCTATGAACTAGTTTCAAAATTTTGTCTACAAACATTAAATAAATATTATGGTGTGAGATTTATTGTTTTATGGTTGGTATAATTCTAGAGAACCCATCTATGCTTGGAAGGCCAAAATGAATTAATGAAATATATTTTGTTTTCAATTTCAGTAAATTACTTTGTCCTATTTTTTATTAAGTGATCGGGTTTTAAGATTAATTTTGTGTTCAATTCCTTTAAGTTGAAGGCTCGACATTAATGTAAGGTGAAACAATATGGTGTTGTTTCATCTTGTCATTGAGAAATGATGCATTTAAAATGAAGCCAACTTTCGAGGGACCTATTTCTAGCACCAAAATTGTTGATGGAAAAAAAAGACTTAAATCAACAATGGGGATATCACCCAGTCGAGACCCCCATTAGGTCTTTATCCATTTGATATGGTGAAAAATGGGTCCAGTTACCCTCTCACTCTTCCAACTGACTTGTAGTATTCATAACTACTTAACAACAAGAGGAGAGATACGGGTTTACCCCCTTGCAACTAGCTTGTAAGAAAACAATCCTTAAGCTGACACAAGGGCTCAACCTAGCCACCAATGCAATCACTCCTACGAAAGGAGACTTATAAAATAAATGAGAATTAAATCTAAATCTAAATCTAGATGCAAACCTATCACTAATCTAGAAAAACAAAAGAAACTAACCTAACATGATACCTAGGAGATAGCTCCTAAATACCAAGCGCAAAGATTTAAAGGTGGTGGAGATTTAACATGTTTAATGATAATTATAAAGCTGCCGAATTAGTTCTAACAACTGGTATTATAAGTGCAATACATGCTATGTTGAGAGATTTAAAATGATAAAATATGTGTCATTGAAATATGGAAATATTTCGTTCAATTCCAATAGCAGTTAAATTGATTTAAGATAGCAAATTTCTGAGTAAATAATTACTTAGAAATTTGTTCAAATACAAGAGCAAATAATAGTTCTATAAAACTATTACATCATATATCTGATTTAGTAAAAAATAATTCACATATTCCAAAGAAATACAAGACATGGAATTATTGATACATATATGTCATCGAAAGAATATGATTTTATTAACAAATAAAAGCATTTGAAAATACAACCATTAAGCCCAATCTCTCACTCTTATTTACAATGGATCTCTTCAACAGTCCTCCCAATACTTTAAGCTCTATCACTTGAGAAAAGAGTTGCAATAGTCCAAGATCTGCTTCAAAGGCAATTGGGTCTTGAAAATAAAACCCCCAAAACTCAGATTAGATACTCCTCTCAAACTACATCCAAAAATCCCCCTCACAGAAGTGTTAAGAGTTCCCTATTTGCAGAAAATAGGAATCTTGATTCATTCTCCCAAACCCTTTTTATAAATTACAAATGAATCTCCAATAAGGAGGGTTGTTGAAAGGCGATTTTAGTATTTGATTTTTAGTTGATAAAAATGCCTCTTTCCTCTTTTCTGGTGCAATTCTATTACTCCAAGACTCCTAGCGTCATCCTCTCCAACAATGTTTTCCAAAAATGACCCAAAAACATAATTCAAAACAAATTACATCCGCATACCAAATCAAAATGCAAAACTATCAAAATAAATTCATCATATAAAATTAAATTCAATAAATTAAACAAAAAGAAATGCATGTTTTTCATTTCTCTCGTGAACAAGTAATGTTAAACAAATTTATAACAACAAGATATTTCTTGTCAATAAAATTCTCAAAACAAAACTCATAAAATTGATTTTTTGGTTGCAAATTCATAGTTGTAGTTTATGATATTTTTTAGACATAATAAATAACCAACTTGGATCAATATAACACTTCTAGATATTTCTCCTCGGAAGTAGCTTTTAAAGGAGCCATCATTTTCTCAATTTCGTTGAATAGAACTCAAAATATGCGCAATTTAAATATGGGTTCCAAAGTAGTATGAATGCTGCTAATTTTTCAAATAAAACAAAACCAAAAAAAGAAATATAATAAAATATTATGAAAAAAGTGGGACATGAGTTTAATGGTTTAATGCCATGTTGGAGTGAGATGTACGTGGGGTGAGGTAATTATTATGAGGGAGGAGTGGGTGGAGGCCCGTGAGTGGATTGCAGGACCTCCCCACTCCATTACGTACTTTTAAAAATACCATATAATAAATTCCCACTTTAATAAATGGTGTGAATACCTTTCAAGTCTTTCCATTGCGATGTCATGTTTATGTTAGGTTAGCCTCGGGATGACCTCCCTAGATGAATTTGAATGATTATTTTTTCTTATGTTGGGGAATGAGGAATATTTCTTTTATTTAATTACAATAACTTTTAATATATAATTTAAATATATATTTATATGATAGTTATATGTTATATATTATAGTTATAATATATACAAGGTGCTTGAATCCAATGGCTTTTTAAATAAAAAATAATTAAATAATTTAAAAAATATCTATAAACTAATTAATTTAATTAATTAAAATATATTAATATATTAAAATTAATTTTATTGCCAATTACAAATTATAAAAACATAGTAAAATACATATTTTATGTCTAGGCAATGAAATTGATCAAACTTTGATTGAGAATATTTTCCAGAATGACGTGAAATTTGAACTATTGGAAAGATGATGACAAAATGAAAACAATGAAATCGTCAAAACAAAAATCTATGAAAAGTGAAAATCTCGCAAAATGAAGCAATCAAAGCAATTCAAGGTATAATATCAACAAAATTCATATGGAGGGCTCTATAATTTCTAAAAAAATATGGGAAGTGTTGTGGCCACAACATGGTGAAACTCAACTTTATCCCTAATGTTTTCCATAA
This sequence comes from Pinus albicaulis, assembly GCA_034641835.2. Lineage (NCBI taxonomy): Eukaryota > Viridiplantae > Streptophyta > Pinopsida > Pinales > Pinaceae > Pinus > Pinus albicaulis. The sequence continues at coordinate 740,789,946 of CM076579.1, forward strand.
ATCCCTCCAAAAATGCCCCAAGAATCTAGTGTTTGTACTCCATGCAATCTCACTACTTCTTTGAAGGAGAAATTAGCGACATGGGTAGCATCGCTTGTTTACAAACTAGGGATGAAATGGGTCACTTTTTAGAGTCTATCCACTACTACAAATATTTCATCATTACCCTTTCGAGTTTTTGGCAAACCCAATATGAAGTCCATACTCATTGAATTCCCACAACCTGTCTAGAATTGGTAATGGCATGTACAACCTTGTACTTTGACTTTTTCCTTTTGCATGCTGGAAAATTCTATAGTTTCTCATGAAGTAATGTATCTCAATTCTCATCCTTGGAAAAAAGTATAACCGCTTCAGCTATTATCATGGCCAAAGTGTCCTGCAAGACCTCCACTATGTTTTTCTTTGATTAAATTCTCCCTCATTGAGAAATTTGGAATGCATAGATGATTATTTTTGAATAGTAAATATTCTTGAAGTATGTAATCAAGCCACGAGCTTGAGTCACGAATCACTGGATTTTTACAGGCCTTATAATCTTCTTTGAAACCAGTGTCTTCCTCATACAACTCCTTCATAAAATTCCTCATGCTCAAAGCATCAACAATTTTATTATCTTGGCCACTACTACGCTTCAAAACAAAAGTGAAATTTTGGATATATTCGATCCATTTGACATTTTTGGCTCAATTTTGTTTGCTACATAATACACTATAGAGCATGATTATCCATATACATAACAAATTATTTAGACATTAAACAATATCTCTATTTCTTTGGAGCTTGAACCAAAAAATAGAATTCCTTGTCATAAGAAATATGTTTTCTTCTTGTCTCCTTCAATTATCAGTAAAATGGGTTATGGGATTATCCTCTTGGCTTAACACAGTGCCAATCACTTCTCCACTAGCATAAGACTTCACATGGAAAGGCTTGTTGAAATATGGCAAGACCAACACAGGTTGTTATGTGATTTTTTCTTCAATAATTGAAATTCCTTATATGCTTCAATAGTCCACTAGAATGGTTGTTTATCCTTATTTATAGTCTCCAAAATTGGAGCTCTCATCCTGCTAATATTGATGATAAAATTCTTGTAAAAACTAGCCAAACATACAATCTTATAACTTCAAAAATATGTTTAGAGAAGTCCAATAAAAAATTGTTCTTACCTTCTCAAGGTTTGTCTTCAAAGCTTGTTTGGATATGACAAATCCCAAGTAAACAAGTTTTGTCTTCAAGAATGAACGTTCCTTCAAATTGAAGAGTAATTTCTCTTGCTGTAATTTTTCTAATACATACCTCAAATATCTCAAATGCTCTTAATTGGACTAGCTATAAATAAAAATGTCATCTAGATATACAATCACAAATTTCCCTATGAATTCCTTTAACATCTCATTCATCAATCTCATGAAGGTACTGGGTGCATTGGAAAACCTAAATGGCATAACCAACCATTCATATAACCCATCATTAGTTTTAAAGGTTGTCTTCCACTCATCTCCTTCTCTAATCCTGATCTAATGGTACCCACTCTTCAAATTAATCTCAGAGAAAAAATTAACCCCACATAAAAAGATCCAACAAATCATCTACGTGAGGTAATGGAAATCAATACCTGATTGTAATATTATTCAATTTTTTGAAATCTATACACATGTGCCAACCACTATATTTCTTAGGGATCAACACTGTTGGAACTACACATGGACTAATGCATTCTCTGATCATTCCTTTACCTAATAACTCTTTCATTTGATTTCTAATTTCTTCATTTTTTCGAGGGGTCATTCTGCGTGCAACTTTTTTTGGTAGACTTGCTCTCAGTATTAAGTCAATATGGTTACTTACACTCTTTACAGGTGGCAAGTCATTAGGAAATTCATCTACTACAATGTAACTATACTCATTCAAAAAATATTGAATCTCAAAAGGAAAATCAATCACATTAGTAGAAGTAAGAATAACTTTGGATTTACAAAACAAAGAAAAATTTACCTCATTATCCTCCAGTTGCTGTAAAAATTATTTCCCACTCAACAACAATGATTTTGAATCATTAGTTACCCTTCCTTTGCTAGGGAAACAACATCACTTATTTGGCCTGCATATTTATTCTCTGGACATTCATATGCCATATGTCCAAGATTTCCACACCGGTTTCAACAAATCTCTCTTCCTATATCTCTTTCATGTCCTCTAGAAAAGGATATTTGGCCTCTGAAGTATCCCTCTTGTTGTCATTGTGGACTTGAGCTACTAGCTCCTTCCTCCTGTGCTATATATCTTCCTTTTCTTAAGTGTTTCCCTTTTCTTGTAACAATGTTTTTTCCTCTTTTAGAATACTTCCTTTCTATCTTCTCTTCTTCCTTCAAAGTGAGTTGGTATACTTATTCCACAATTCTAGGAGATAGCACATTAATCTCATCTTGGATGTCCAACCTAGGACCATTAATATATTTGGTTTTCTTCTCTGAAGAATATTCTACATATCCAAAACTAATGTTTACTTTGTAAAATTATTCTCTATACTCCCTCATAGTAATCAATCTCTACCTAATATTTTTCATTTGCCTGAATAAAGTAAGTTGATAATCATTTGGCAGAAATTTTCCTCTGAGATTTGTAGCCATTCTAGGGACAACTCTTAATTTTATGCTTATTTTTATTCTCCTTTCGGTCTGCACACCATCCCACCACGGAGTTGTATGTCCCTTCAATCCAGTGATGATAAATTTGACCTTATTTTCTTCATCCATTTCTTTGTATTCAAAGAATTTATCCATCTCAATAATCAAGTCTATGAGCTCCTTTGGATTCATGCTACTAGTGTAGTTAGATATTTTAGGCTTTGGCTTTGTAGCAGATCCTAAAACCACCTTCAATATTTTGGATTTTGCTGGTTCAACTTCCGCTTCTTCTTCCATGGATTCCTCTTATTCTTTGCTCACATCTCCAGCTTCAGATTCTCTTTGTTTACTTTTTGCCATGGTTTCCATTCTTTGCTGCAATAGTTGCATAGATTGCATCACCTTGGCATTGGCTACATGCCTTTTTTCTCTTTGGCTTCCTCTAGCACCTCATCCAACTCTGTGAGCCATGGTAAACTAATTATTTTTGGAGCAGATGCAGGATCTACTTTGATACCAATGATGTAGGCTTTATTATTTATAGAAATTATATAAGTGGTTAGGTCATTTAGCCTTTAAACCCAAATATATAGATAGAACCACCACAACCTTGATAGGTTAATATACTATGTATGTAACCCAAAGGAAATGGAATACCTTATAAAAACCATTGGGAACAAGATTTCTTTATGAATAGTCACAAAAAACAGGCTAAGGCCCCTTCCTCGCGAGCTTTTTTTTTAAAACTTATATACAACACATTTTTGCATGCTCCTCTCTTAGCACTATTGGCTCATTCAAGTGCTCACGATACTTTTCTATGGGACCAGATCCCTTAGATCTCGGACCTTGGGAAAACCCTTCACCAAGCGCACCACTTCCTCAATAATATTCCGACCCGAGAAATAACACGCGAGACACAAAAAATTTTGCTACTTACCACGTCATTAATTGACCTAATATCATATCTCGACTCAAAGTGTTTCTCGCCTAATCCTCCAATGAAACTCTTTCGATATTTCTGTCCCAAGATAGGAACTCTCAAAGAAATTTTTGTTATGTTCTCACCTTCTATTGATTGACAAGAATCTCAAATTAGTTGTTTCTTCAAATGCTTCTCACCTAAAATTCTAATGGACCCCTTCCAATAAAATTTTCTTATAACATAGATAAGTGACAAAACCTCCTTATATCTCCTTCTATTCCTATAAACTGATGAGCTCTTATCAAAAGTTTTAAAAAGAACCTAATTTTTTTTCTCCTTGGAAATTCCAGGGAAACAAAGTCAAGGATTGGATTTTCCTCTACTAGTTGTTGTAACCTTTCTCCATTTCACCTAAAAGCCTTCATAGTTATATTAGGTTAGAGTCCTGCAAACTACGTCACCATATCTAGTTACAAACTTAAAAAAACATCCTGGGACATGACACAATACCCCTACAACATCTTATGACATTTGTATATGCGTTCAATTGAATAGATAAAATGAAGAACGATTGCAGAAGGATTGGTTGTAATTTTTTTTAAGGTCTTCACAGCACAATCACTCTCTCTCCCTCTTTTGTTTTATTAAATAAAATAAATACATCATAGGTCATTCTAGATCCAATGGAGTAGGATCCAATGGAGATTTTTTAGAATAATAAAGTAAATTACAAAAATAATATAATTTTAATGCATTGCATGGCAATAAAAAAAAATTATGTCCTAACAACCCACTCATTGAGGAACTGACTCCTTTGGTAAAATATTTTTGCCTCTCATTCAATTAGACTTTACAAATTACCCTCATCAACATAATATTCATATAAACATTTTCCTCTACGTTATTTTATGTACTTATTTTATTAACATCCTATTGATCATATAATTACTCATTTTATTTCATTTTTATGATATTATAATATTAGTCAATGTTGTTATGCATGTATTGTAAAACTTCCTCCATCTCATGGGTTGTTGGAGCACGGGTGGGGGGGGGGGGGGGTGGAATGATTTATCACCCTAAGAATCGAGTAGAATACGAGTATGCCTGGGGACTTGGTAATTATTCCAAGAATGTTGCAAAATCATATGCCTCGTTTCAAGGACGTAATCAAGCGGTGAACCTTCAAATCCAAGAGAATAATTATTAGAGACTTTACAAACCTAATCTATCATCTTTATTTTATGACTTTTCTTCCAGACATGAGAATACAAAATATTTTCTTTTGAATCCTTAGTCTATATAAAAACATACCCAAGAAGCAATGATTCCATGTCCTAAGTTCTATGAATTCCAAAGCAGGCTCAGTAGCCAATTGGGGAGTCAATTTGAAAAAGGGTGAACTAGTGGGTCAAGGTGAAAGGAGCTATGCTCCCCTTCCTTATCCTAGGTATAGTGAGCCAATTAATTAGGAAAATGTGGTTCCCCCACCATGGGCCTTGAGGAAGCCAAAAATCCACTTGATGTAGGGAATTCAAATTAATAATCACCCATATTCATGACCTATATGACTGATCATTTCAATCTGAAGGAAATATTATGGGGAGAGGTTATCACATACTCAAAGATGGATTTGATGTAAAAGGCTTTAAGGAGAAGGTTGTGAAGGACACTATGGAAGTGACAATAAAAAATGGTGAATTAAATGTTCGAGGAGTTGAGGTAAAGTGATGCAATGGAATATGTCATGTCGGCCTTGGTAATATCAAGATAGTCATGGAAAGGAAACTCCATTGGCGACGATGAACCATTATGGAGCTTTAAATGGACTCTTAGTTCTCAAAAGGTGACATCAATGAAATCATTACATTCAGAATACCAATTTGAAATGGAGCTTGCAAAGGATGTATATTTATATGGGGTAATAGTTGGATAATTCAATTGTTTGGATAAATTTTTGAGCACTCTGTGGAAAGTCAATTGGATCATTTGGGACTAAGGTATGTCATTCCTACTCGATACTCTATTTTCTTTCATTATTTGGAGATATGTTGAGGAATTTTGGAGTTTCATGGATTTTTTGAGTTGGTTATTTATGATTCTTGTGGGAAGCCTTCAACTTGTATTTGGATATAATTGTGTTTATGAAGTTTTAACCTTGGGTTAGCACTATAAGGGAGGTATTGATGTTGGCACCATTCCCTCTTCTAATGTTTTATGTTTGAAGGATGTATGTTGTTTGATATAGTTGAAATTGTTGTGTTTCACTTTGTGGTATTGGTTTTATGAGAAAGACATTAAGTATGTGCTTTTCTGTGCTAATTCCTCTTGATTTCGAAAGTAGTTGACAAAGAACTATGCTCATTTTCCTGTGTTTCGATAATTTGATTTTTTTTTGTGTTCATTGAAGTGGGACCAGCCAATTTGGGCTCAATATTGGATAGTTTGTTTTATGAAGTGCATAAGGACTTCAGGTTCCTTGTCATGCCTTATGAATTGGAAAATTGTGAGGTCTATGGTTTTAGTTATAGGAGGTCTGGTACACTTGGTGTACTTAAACAAGGGGGGAACCTTTGAATTAATTGGGGAAGCATCCAAAGCCCCGTGGAGTTGTGCCTTTTATATCACTCTTCACACGAAGTGGGGGTGGAATATGGGAGAAATTCCATACATTGATGTGAACAACCATATAGAGTGCAAGAACAACATGTCTAGGGGAAGGAATAACCTATGGATAAAGGATAATTTTAATGAGACGTAACACTATTTTTTGTATATTATATTAAGAATTACTCAATTATAATCTAGCTTGATGGTGACCATAGACATGGTACTCACTCTCCAACAGAAGTTCCATCACTTGAAAGATGAATTGGATCATGTCAAAGTGCAATTGGAAGAAATAATGTAGAGATTGAACATGGTCAGTAGAACACTAGTGCAAAAAAATTATGGGGATTCTAAAGTAGCCTATGAACCAATTGATCAATTCAATCAACAACAATAGTGGGAGGCTCAACCTCTTGTAGATTGAATTATGGAGTTTTAGTTATGTTATGCAAATTTTTTTTTTTGAAAGGCACCTTCTAGCATGTGTACAAGTGGGATAATATAGACACATTCACTTTTGTTTCATAGATTGCTATTGTAAATACATGGAAAGAAATGGGTTGAACATGTATCCCTGGTCCACGTTTTTTGGAGCTAATGAATCATTTTAAAAATGATGTAAATACACTATGTGTTATGCACAATGATTTCAATACTTAATACGAATTCTCGGTTGCTACATGTAGTGTAAAAAAAAAAAAAAAAAACGCCTCCATATCCTTGTTTCCATTTAATCAATAGGCACAAGGCATCCAGTTGTTATATTTTCATGTGTTATTTGTGAAATATGTCTCTATAATATAAAATTTTAAAAATATTGAAATTGCATAAATAGATATAGCATTTTTTTCATATGTACTTCAAGAAACATACCACAAGGGGCTGCATCATATATATATCAAACTTTCATGATTTAGGCACTAAGATGAAATATTTAATGGTGAGGCAGGGTTTATAAATAATTTAGGGACAAGTATACTATAGTATGAAAGGAAAAATATTCTTGAATCAAATGCAATAGTCAATTGAATATTATTAGATTCTTTTTCCCAAGTTTAAGGGTTTCAAGTGACTTGTCTCCTTTATGTGTGGAATTAATATTACTCTCTTTGTGATCATAATTATTTTTTGAAACCTTATTATGTAACATCAATACTCAAAATCAAGAACCATATTTTAAATTGGAATGCAATTCCTATGTTTCCAAGAAAAATTGATCTAAGGCACCTTTAAAGAAGCTGAAAGGTGATAACAGAGTCGAGTGGGGTAGTTTGAGGAAAGACTTAAACTCATTTATTATTTAAATTATATGTCAGTGATTACATGGCGAATATAATATTTAAAACCAAGAAACATGTTGTTTCATTTTACACAATCCTCTCATTTAAAATTAAGTTGGAAGTATTTTTGACTCATAAGAAGATATCTACAACAATTAAGGAACACCAACATTGACCAAGAATCCATTATAAAATGTTGATACCAAACACATCAAGTGATGCAGATTGGATAATTATATTTTTTTCATCCATATTGTGCATTCAATGTGGAAAAAGTGGAAGAATCAGCTCATGAGACCGTTTTTACCGATGAGACCCAATTTGGAAAAATAGGGTTTGAAACCTTCCTGGAGCATTTTGAGGCTTCAACCAGTTTTTTTTGGGCATAAACATTTTCCACCACAATGAAACAACTTCTCATGCTATTCTAGACATAAATATATTTCCAACGGTGCAAGAAGCGCATCAATCAGAGTCTGTATGTGAAAATTATGCCACTCAGAAGTTGACCTTCATGTTTTCACCACCATGGTTCTAGAGGATATCGCGCCATTTGCCATTATTCATGGAAAATGAGCTAGCCACGTGATTTTGATATAAAATACTCTAGAACATTCTATATTTTAACTATGGTTAATAGTTTAGGTATTCAAACTTCACCACTAGTAGGCTATCATGTTGTGTTATAACCGGGAGACCACTAGGAGGAAGAAGCATTTGTTCCATAGCTAAGAAAAAAGAGCTAAGAGGGATAGAACATAGAGCACACAAAGAATATTTGTGCATTGTAGCAACCCATGGGCGACATGCCATACTTCTTTGTACTTGTATCTATATTTCCAAACAGAGAAATAGAGCGAAGCGACCTCACTTCCAGTTGGATTTTCTCCAAAAAGGGTTTCCAAGAGCATATATTGTATCTTATGTGTGCGTGAGAGATTTTATTGTATCGTTCTCCATTTTCTGCATAATTTTCATTTACATGCATGCACTAATTACAATAAATTATACACATCTAGAGATTTAATAAAACTATAATAGTGTAGAATTTCATATTTTTTAATATAATATTATCATATCTTTTATGACAAATTGTCCAGTGGAATATCCACAACACTTTACAAATTATCAAGTTTCAACAATACTTTATCAATGAAAAAATATTGGATAGCCTAAGTTGGTATATGGAAATGGTGTAACAATTGACAATATTTTGAACTAGCTTTGAACAAAATGGGAAACCCTCCAATTGCATCCACTTATCTAGAGCATTGACTTAAGTTGAATCCTCAACATTGTTTAAATAAAAAACTTGCCAATGCTTAGGAACATAATCTAAAACTTGTTATTGAGATTGAGATTGAGACTGGATGAAGGCACAATTGTAATTTATTATTGTACAACAGGTTTTGTGTATAGGATTGAGAATTGAGAAAGCTTATTTCTCTTAGTAATTGCACAAGGAAATAGGAGAAATTCCTATATTTTAGGGGTTGAATTGTGCTAGGAAATAGGATCTTCCTAGTAGGTTTATTTGGCCAAGTGTTTGGAAATCCTTGATAGGTGTTGATCAATATTGTAAGGGCTTCAGGCTTGAAGTAGATTCTTTGTAATAAATCATATTTCTTAGTTAATAATACAAGAAAGAGGGGTTTTTCCCAGTTGGGTTCCCTAGAAAAATTATTGTGTTCTATGTGTGATTGTGTTTCTATTCATTATTTTATTTCTACAGATTTTTTGGTAGATAAATCTTGTGTATTTTGTGGTCAGTTTTCTCTCATTGGAAGTTGCAAGGTTTCAAGGATTTTCTACATAGTATCAGAGAAGAAAACACGATATATACCAAGTTCCTTAATCAGATTCAAAGCGCATTAAAGAGGAGATCAGCTGGTGCAGGAATTTTACTAGTGTGGGAATCATGTCAGTCTATGGTTTGAGGACAGAGCATGCCCTAGAAGGGACTTCGAATTCCTATGCATGGCAGGATGAGATGGAGGTTGTGTTAGATGATAATGGAGTTTTGGAATACATCAAGATTGATATTCTTAAACCTCTTACATCAAATTCACAACAACTAACTCAATGTAGGAATGACACTACCAAAGCTAGGAGGATGATCCTAGAAGGAGTTATAGACCATATTATTCCAAATTTTCATGGGAAGGAGATATAATTCCAAATGTGGAAGGCCCTTACTAATATTTTCAAAAGTAGTAGTGATGCCATAAAATTAGCTTTGAAGGACAAATTGAGTAACATTCGAATGGGAAAGAATGAGACTATTGTCGCGTATCTATCGAAGTTTTCTCAAGTGAGAGATGAACTTGGAGGTGTTGGAGAAACAATTCCACCAACATATTTAGTGAGCCTTTCTCTTCTTAGGCTTCCAAAATCTTAGAAAATTTTCTAGGATGTTGTGAATGGAAAAGATAAGCTCCCCTATTGGGAGAGATTATGGTCAGATCTTGTGCATGAGGAGATAATGAAGAATACACGAGATGGAGTCTCAACTAGGACTATGAGGAGGACAATTTTTCACTATTCAACAAAGGGAAGGACTACATCAAGCATTATTCTTTAGGATAGTTCAAGAAGATTGGTGTCAGGATCAAGAACCTCTACAAATTGGAGGTTAATGCATGTGTAGTCTTGATAAACAAGGAAGAGCTTGTTTAGGTCTGAGATGTTAAATATCTCTAGCATAGGCGCGTGGGACAACTACATCATGGAGCTTTGAAGATACTCAAGAAAATCATCACTGGGATACCTCAAAGCACCCTTAAGCAGCATGATTTGTGCAAGGGTTTCACTGTTGGAAAATATGCCAAATATTTATTTCAGTGTTGAGATAGTAGAGTTGGAGCTATTCTAGAGAGAGTTCATATAGATGTTTGCAGCCCCTTCTCCTCATTTTCAATTAGTAAGCACAAGTGTTATGTGACCTTAATTAATTATTTTTACCATAAGTGTTGGATTTATTTCATGAAGAAGAAATATGAAGTCTATTCCAAGTTTGCAGAATTCAAGGCCTTGGTGGAAAATGAGATATGGAAGAAAATCAAGTCCCCGAGGAGTGACAATGGAGGAGAGTATGTATCAAATTCCTTCAGATAGTTATGTTTCAATTAGGGCATCGAGAGAGAGTTGATTGCACCCCATACTCCTCAATAGAATGGGGTTGTAGAGAGGAATAATAGGAGCATTGTTGGGGATGCTAGAGACATGTTTCATGATTAGGGGTTTCCCTTATTCTTATAGGTAGATGCATGCAACACAACTGTGTACTTGCAGAATAGAAGTCCTCACAGAGTTCTTGGGATGATTACACCTGAGGAGGATTTCACTGGGAGGAAGACATATGTCTCCCACTTTCTCATTTTTGGATCCATAGTGTATTCTCATATGTCCAATGATGACAAGAATAATTTGGAGCCTACTAAAGAGAGGGGGCTATTTGTAGGCTATACTCAGACAACACATGTTTAAAAGGTGTGCATTCCATCTCTCAAAAATATTGTTTTGAGAAGGAATGTGAGATTTGATGGGATTTATCTAGAGCAAGAGATGATCATATCACCAGATGAGGAGCTTATAGCTCCAAAGGATGAAACTTAGTCAGATTCACAAAGTCAGGCCTTGCTAAGGGAAAGAGATAATTCTAGGAGGATGAGATGGAGCAACAACATGACGAGGATCAGAGAGCAGGACAAGTGGAGGAACCTAATCACACAATGACTCCCAGAGAAGGGTGGAAGAGGACCAAGTTGGTTGAAATATTGGTGCAAAAAGCTCAGGAGCAGGTTGGAATTCCTAATTCCTCACACTGAAAATGCATATTACTAGATAGATACACCTGATACATGTCTCTCATGACAGAGTTGATAGATTACAAGCCATATTATTTTGAAGAGGTTGCTTCCCAGTAGCTATGGGTGGATGCCATGATGGAGGAGCATGAATCCATCATGAAGAATGATGTTTGGGATGTTGTGTATATACCTGAGGTAAAATCAGTCATTTGCTCCAAGTGGTTGTATAAGGTGAAGCATGTAACAGAGGGTAGTTTTAAGAAGTACAAGGCTAGGTTTGTGGCCAAGGGATTCTCTCAGATTGAGGGGATTTATTATGAGGAGACCTTTGACCTAGTGGCATGGTACTCATATATTAAAACCATACTTACATTGGCAGCACAAATGGGGTGGAAGATCCACTAGATGGATGTCAGGACAACTTTTTTTAATGGAGTGGTTGAGGAGGAGATCTATATTGAGCAACTAGAGGGATTCAATACCTTCAGCAGAGACACACATGTATGTAGGATGAAGAGATCTCTTTATGGGTTCAAGCAGGCACCTCGTGCATGGTACACTCATATTGATACTTATCTCAGAGGATTGGGATTCATTAAGAGTGAGGAAAATTCCAATCTATACAACATTATCATAGATTGCACTATTCTCATATTAGTTCTCTATGTGGATGATTTGATTATGATAGGAGATGAAAGTTTGATCCAGGGTGCAAGGAGGACCTTGCAAGAGAGTTCGACAAGGAAACTTTTAAGGATGGAAATTTATCTTAAAGTTTAGAAACCTTGGAAAATCTCACTAGTCCTTAATATGCAATTTGTAAAAGGTTTGATGATATTTTTGTAAAAATATTAAAATGTATAATAATTTTATATAGTCTCCATATAAAATATCAATGATTTTTGAGGTAAAACTGTTTTATATTATAAAATTTTGGAAAATCATTTCTAGAAAAAATGGAAATTAACGAATATTTTTTTGGGAAAAAACATGGAAAATTAGCCCACTTGCGAATATTAGCCCCTAAAATTTTCCCTAGAGTTTAAGATGAAGGATATGGGGTTGATGCACTATTTCCTTAGATTGGAGGTTTGGAAGGGTGACAAAGAGATATTTTTTGGGCAAGGAAATCACTCCTCTAAGATCCTTAAGAAATTCTACATGCAGGATTGCAAACCTATGGCTAATCCTCTAGCGATTAATTGGAGGAAGGAGGAGGCCTCCATAAAATATTTAGTAGAATTTACAATCTAGAGAAATTTGATTAGGTATTTGATGTACTTGGTGAACAAAAGGCCCGATATTTTTTTTGCAGTGAACCAATTGAGTCAGTCCATGGTGGATCATTCCAAGGTCCACTAGAGAGTTGCAAAACATGTTTTGAGAAACCTCATATGCACAATATATTTTGGATTGTGGTACAAAGAAACTAATGGAGTGAGGCCTCAAGACTTCATATATGCATATTGGGCAGGGATTCCCTCTGATAGAAATAACACTTCAAAGTAATCTTCAATATTGGGTCAATTTCAGATTCTTTTACAACAGGAAATATAGATCAATTGCACTCAGTTAATCAAAGGCCGAGTATATGGCTACTAGTCAGGCAACATGTGAGGCTATTTGGATGAGCAAGGTCCTAGTAAGACTCTTCAATTAGGGGATGGATCCTACATTGATCGACTGTGATAATTAGATTTTTGCATAAAACTCTCTGAGAATCCAATGTTTCATGATAAGTCCAAGCATATAGACATTAGGTACCATCATCTTAGAGGTTGTGTGCAGGGGAGGATTGTGATGTTATAATACATTCCTACAAAGGAGTAGGATGTAAACATTTTGACCAAGGCCCTATCAAGGGGAAAGTTTGAGTTTCACAGAGGAAATATTGGGGTTGTCCTAAATCTCTTCCCCGCTAAGAGGGAGTGTTAAAATTGTAGCAAGGAAGGGATTCTTTTGACTTGTTCTTTAGTCAAAGAAGAAAATTCGAATTTAGTCTCATATAAATTCGTGTTAGTTGTTAGTTAACATGTGTGATGTGGCCTATTACTAATTCATTGTTTTTAATTCAATTTATATGGATTTCAATGAGTTGTGGACCAGTTGATGGTTAAATTTAGCTAAATACTGGAGTTATCTCTAGTGTATATCAATTATCCGATCTCTAGTTATATAATATAGATAGTTTTGAGTTTATTTGGGTAGTTGAATATTTTTTAACTCAACTTACTCTCAATTAACTAGTTGCATCTGCTAAAATTATCCTAGTAGGTCATACAATTCGAATTTCCTATTGAGATTGGATGAATTCACAATTGTAATTATTATTGTAGAACATGTTTTTGTGTACATGCTTGATAATTGAGAAAGCCTATTTCTCTTAGGAATTGTGTAAGGAAATAGGATAAATTCCTATTTTTTAGGGGTTGAATTTCTCTAGGAAATAAGAGCTTCCTAGAAGGTTTATTTGGCTATGTGTTGAGCAGTTCTTGAGAGGAGTTGATCAGTATTGCAGGGAATTTGGTCTTGAAGAATTTTTTTTGTAATATACTAGATTGCTCAGTTGATAATACAAGCAAGAGGGGGTTTTCCCAATTGGGTTCCCTAGAAACATTATTGTGTTCTATGTGTGATTGTGTTTCTATTCATTGTTTTCTTTCAGCATAATTTTTGGTAGATAAATCTTGTGTATTTTGTGATCACTTGATCTCATTAGCAGTTGCGAGGTTTCAAGGATTTTCTACATAAAGAGAACTTCACTTACATGGTGGGTAGTTGATTTCAGGTTATCATTGTTACCAAAAGTATTTTAATGAGAAACAAGTTTGGCATCTAAAGACTTCTACTTTTTACTTAAATAGATGTTTAATAATATCAAAGAAAACCCTTTTCAACATAGAGACAAAATTATTAGATACTCATATTGTATTGCATCTTCATTTATGATTAGCTCATGAATTAAAGACCATGACTTTTGGTATACCATGGGAATTTTACTTTCGTGATGGCTAGTTGATTTTAGGTTATCATTGTCATTAAAATGATTTAAAAGATTGTAATGAAGTTATCATTACAATACAATATCCAACTCTTATTTGATTTTCTTTTATTGTACAATAGGATCACAACACTTGGGTCCATAAGTCAACTCCCAAATACATGAAAATTCATAAATCATCCTAGAAATATGCATAGAAAATATATATACACATAATAAATACATCAAACTATATGACAACATCCGTAAATTAAGAGTGAGAAAGGATTTAAATCTAAATGCATATTCTAGCTTAATCTACTAATAATATAAGTTCACTAGAATATAATTTAATATAAATTTACTATAATATATTATTTATCAAGAAACTCTTTAAAATACTTTCATGTGTGATTTATCTTCAATATTGACTAGTATAATAAACCATCTTTGTTGGAAACTTTTTGTTGTCAATTAAAATACTTCGATACCCTAGAAAATACACATCAATCCTTTCCCACCTTTTGTCGAATAAAATATAAATTTTCCATACAAATTTATAAAAACAATTGATTAAAATGAATAAATATGGTATTAAAATTTATAAAATAAATCATCCACAAATAAAGTTCTTATAATTACCTACGCAAAGATTGGTATGCGGAATTATGAATTAAGGATTATTCAAATTCCCTAAATGTGGTGCTATGAATTTAGAACAAAAGATCAAAGACTTTGCAGACACTTTCGCTAAGAGTAAATAGACACACAGAAAGATAGAAGGACCTCCTTGTGATCCAAGCGCTTCCTATTCTCCTTCTGTCACTTTTGCTATAACTTCCAGTCCAAATTAGATCGCAAGACTAGTTCCTGCAAGTATAAACAATAAACAGAAAAGGGATTGCAATATACAGATACCTATTTATATTAATCAGTTAAATCGATTGAACATGAAACATATATATCAATTAAGAATCCATCATATGAGAAACAAAAACATAAATAGATACATATATGGGAAAATCAACAACAATCTTTATTAATGAGTAGAAGGGGGAGGTTACAACTAATGACCGATTTGATGTCACCAGCTCCAGCATCATCCCAACCTCATCATAATCAACATCTCACTAGCATCATATCACTTCTATCACTCTCTCAATTGAGATTCCAACAACATTTCTTTACCAAATTTCTTCCCTTCCTAGCACTAGGATCTGTGCTCGATTTATAGGGCAACTAAAGGTAGTTTCTTAATCAATTACTTTCTAATAATAGGCAAGACATTTTCCCAAGCTCATAGGTGTTAGATGGACACATGGATTAGAATTTTTACACATATGGACTCTTCTAGAAGGCACTGGCCATGTGGAGATTCCAGAACAATTATAATTTCACTCCCATTTGACCAACGCACACTTGAATGTCGGGAAGTGCATTGCAGTTCACCCTTGAATGGAGGGAGCTACATATACAACTTAGTTAGTCCCTTGAGAGGTAGCGTTGGTGAGCTCATAAGTGATATAACACATACTTCAAACCTTGGAAATATTGCAATATAAGTCATGAATTGTTTGTTCTTCTCTTAGGGAATGCAGCAATTGAAATGATAGGGGATGATAGACCCTATTTCATTGGTCCTGGGGATGATGTCCAGTTTGAGTAGGTCATTGGGAATGATGCCCAAATTGACCTATAATAGCTACCTCCTAAAGCATGAAGTCAAAATAATAACAATATTTTTCGAATGAGATGATTTACGATGTGATGGGCTGGAACTAAAGCGGAGTGGTGACCTGCATCAATATTACAATACATTACATCATGATATTTTCATCTTGATCACGAATTGCTGAGGGAGGCATTCCCATGCTCAGCACATAAACTATCTAATAACATGTACATAGTGTAGAAAGTCGTCTACATTCGAATGTTGCCTAATATAGACATGCCTACAGATATAGGCCCATGTTCAGATGACGATCTGTATGTAAGGTCACTGTACAGATGATGTGTACAAAAACCCTGAAATCGCAGCTCGAATGGCTAAAACTAGATCTGGGTCTTCTTATCTCGTTCACTCGATCGTTCGGGTACAAGTCTAGCCATGCAAATATATGGGTTGTAGTTGAACATGGTAATACATCGTTTGATTACTAGCCAATGATGTGAGCTGTTAACAAATGTGAGAGAACCACCATTGATGTTAATGGCTCTCAGGTACTGCACTACATTTTTTAAGGCGTGAATAGATGATTTGATGTCGAACTCCAAACAAAATATTTCGGTCAAAGGTCCGGAAGCGAGGATCTTGTCGATGCCGTAACAAGCCTCATGGTACTGGAAGATGATGTTTCTAACTAAACTTCCTGGATGGTGATTTGATGTTGACAAGAAGCCACTTTATCATGAAATGTGAGTTACTGATTTTAGAGACAAAATGTGACTTGATATAGCAATGTTCAGGGATGACTGTCATGAGAATGAAGGTTTATGAGTATTGCAGAAGGATGAGTATTCACTGGATGACTTCGCTTGAACATATCGGCGACACTGAGATGAGTTGGCAGCATTGACCCAAAACCGAAGTGAAGGTATGATGAACCATAGGTATGAATGAACCGTCAAGAATATTACCAAACCCAAACAATCACGATGATGGAGTGAAGTGTCATGTTTAAGAGTGACCTCCTACCATAAAAGTTCTGTTCACTTTCCCAAATTTTCCCCGGTCATTTGTCAACCAATACCTCTTTATTTTTTAACAAGTTTGAGGAGGATAATCTATGCTTGATTTATAATTCAACCCTTCGGGTGAAAAATGTATCTCTATTTAATAATTTAACGAGTATAGCGATGAATGAAACTCGATTCTTGCCATGATCGACAAGCCCGTCGCTATTTTATGTTTTAACGAGCCTAACAATAGTGACAGCCCGATCCTTTTTCATATTTAGAGAGTTTGAAAAAGAGGACAAAAGAAAAATCCTTAAGTCCTCTTTCGTAAAGTTAATGCTCATATCCGAAAAAGTGTAAAATAATATCTAAGAGAACCTCGTAGCCATGTTCGACTAAGGTTTTCCTTTTTCGTAAATAATCTATCTCAGCCCGAAAAAGGGTTAAACTTATACTGGGTAGATATCAATTCATTTACTTTTACAAGCTTGAAATGACAAGTGCTCGGAAAATTTTTCACATTATCGGAGTCTAAAAAGAGCTAAAAGAAGATTCCAGGGGTTCCTTTTTTGTTGTTATCGAAGCTCGAAAAAGAGATAAAAGTGCGCTTCAAGTCCTTTTTCGTTTTTATAAAAGCTAGAGAAATAAGGATAAAAGTATGCTTTGTGGTCAAATCATTCTTGAAATAAATGTGCACAACTAATCTTCTCATCAGTTGCAAACCTGTTCAGAACAACATCAAATGGATTAAAAATACCTGTTTCATGATAAAAATTTAATAAAACCACAGTCACAACAATAAATATGATCTGCAAATAATCAAATGACTAATTAAAAGAGTTTTACTATTCATTTTTACCATTTGAAATTTACCATTTTCATTTTGGAGCTCTGAACCTGTTTTTTCCCTCGAACTTCAGCTGTTGATTGGGTGC
This sequence comes from Pinus albicaulis, assembly GCA_034641835.2. NCBI lineage: Eukaryota > Viridiplantae > Streptophyta > Pinopsida > Pinales > Pinaceae > Pinus > Pinus albicaulis. The sequence continues at coordinate 740,807,794 of CM076579.1, forward strand.
AATTGGTAAGAATATTTTGAATGCCCCCTGTAAGAGCACATGTCAAATGCCCCCTGCAAGAGCAGATGCCCCCCAAGCTTCATTTCATTTCGCTAAGAAGATTAATAGCTGGATGGAATGAAGGTTCATTTTACGAGATCAGAAGGAAGACTCGTCTTAGTTAGGAGAGGATTTGTTTCATTTTTAACGAGCTTGACACAGGAAAAGAACTATGCTCATGGAACCTTGTTTCATTTTTTAACGAGCTTGACACAAGAAAAGGAAATATGCTCATAACCTATTTCATTTTTTAACGAGGTTGAAATAGTAAAATAACCATCCTCATGAAGCTGTTTCATTTTTTAACGAGGTTGACACAGAAAAATAACCATTCTCATGGTGCAGTCAGACTAGTGAGTGTGTGTTGGAAAAGACGTAGTCTAACAGAGTCATCATTTAAGGAGTTTTATGAGCATCACAAATGATAAGTTATAACATGCGTTGACCAGTCTTCTCTAGGGTTTCCATTTAATTTTTAAATTTCAGAGGGTAGTTTATGTGAAATCATTGACCACCAAGGAGAATAATTGATGGGACCAACTTGATATTGCACTAAAGATGGGATTAAAGGATCAAACCATTCAATACTAATAAGGGAGGAACTAGATAGGATTCCAGATGATGACATGGGTGAAGTCAATGGACAAAACATCGAAGATGAAGCAATAGTAGATGTCGTTGCAGCTAAAATAGATGGTTTAGTCTGGGATATTATCTCCACCATCATCAAATGACGCAGTGTATACCCTATAGAATCTACGGGAACTCGAAGTAAAACAGGATCAACAAAAGTAGAGGAAGGTGATTGAGGAAAATACTCGTACAGGTAAAGCTCCTCCCCAAAATGAGTTGGAGTTAAAGGTGTCTCGTCTTGTGGTATTTCTTCAATCGAAATTAAACCAGGTGGAAGGATTTCACTGTCAGGCCCAAAGTATATTTCAGGAGGTTGACTGCGCAATATGGGAGACTTAATGGCTACAATATATTGTGGGGTGACTGATACAGGAACAACTTCTTGTTGTTCAACTTTGGGATGCAGATGATCTGGAAAAAAAGAGACAGGATCTAGATCAACTTCCAGTTGAGCAACCTCGAGTTAGGGAGGTATGGTCTCACTGATTGGATGGATCGTGACCATGGGAAGCTGTGAGGATTCCGTCTCGAAAACAGTAGATGAATCACGATTTGTAGAAACTACTTGTGCCGACTCTGGTATATGTGAGGATCATGTCGCACCAGAGGTACTGATAGTACTAGTTTCGGTAGAGCGATGTCTCCTTCGCCGACCAGAAGTGGATTCCAGTGGTAAAGGTGGTTTCAATGCAATTATATGAAAATGACAGGGAAAGGAATGTTCTTCTTCCACGACGAATGATTTATTTTATGACCAAAACAATGAACAAAATAAAAGGGTGATTCTAGGAAAAAGGTTTACCAAGAAACTGTGAAATGGAGAATACCTCTTGGTGAACCAAGAAGTACGGGAAGGAAATCTCCCTGAATGTTGTGTTCGGTTTAACACAATTTATAAGGTGGATGAATCGGTTCACTATAGATGGATAGCAACTTAAATTTGTCCTCCTTTACCCGAAGGTACGTGGAGGCCCAAGTCTGTATTAGCGCTGTCTAATGTGAAACCTCACAATGAGAGCACCCCTTTATACTTATCGTACTAGAACACCTCCCTATATACCTGAAGGTATGTGGATGAGCTCTGATATACTTGCATACGTGGAGTAAGGTATCACACTCAGAATGTATCACAGAAAATTGACGACAGCTGCTATGCTCAACGACGTTGGAACACGTCTCTAGCCTAAACCTTCTAAATGCTATCGTTATGGTTCCAATGCCTTTTTAGGTAAATTGATGTAAATTTTAAGTTGATATTGTTTATAAATTTTCCTTTCAAGGTTCACCGCAATGATGTGATGGAAATTCCTAAAATGCAAACTAAAATGATAAGCAAACTTTTCAATTTTAGCTTTTCCAATCAAAATCCTAGCTACTAAGGGAAAAACCAATTAGTGTTGAGAGAAAACAAAAAAGAGCACAAACCAATATGCAACTTTCATAACTTATTCCTATCCAAAACACACAATTCACTATATGCAAATGTAGGTTTTTCTTTTTAGTCCCCTTAATGTGAATGAAAAAAGGAAACTATATGCATCAAATCAACAAAAAAAAAATGCGTTATTCTTTGAGAAATGAGGAATTTAACAACAATTTCTCTTTTAGGAAAAACAAAGAATGGAACTACAATTTTTCCTATAGGAAACGAAGAATTTAACTACAATTTCCTTTACGAAAAAAAATGGATCTAATGCAGAAATGAAATACTTTGAATTTTCTTTGTTAGTGATAAAGAAAAACACTTAAAGAGACATTGAACAAACTTACTTTTCAAAGGAGGAAGGATCAGACATATTCACTTGTCTCTATGAGGTATCAGATAATTGAAAACACAACAAACAAAAGGTTGAGTATGATGGCAATGAAAAATTCAAATGGAATTTGGTTGGCTAAGGGGGCAACACAATCTCTAAGGGGAGACAGTGCGTTGCAATGCACCCCTGAGTGGGAGACAATGCACTGAAGTGCACTATTCCTTGACCAATAATGCGTTGGGCACAGCAGAGATTCACAATTCAAGCTACATAACACACTTCTAATGCAATTATTTTATTCAAAAGTCTAATAATTGACAGTAGATGCTACTGGGTGGATAAGCAGAGGAAAAAAACACTAGGAATGATAGGAAAATCCCTAGTGGAGTCGCTAATTTGTTATGTGGAATTATGAATTACAGATAAATCAAATTCCCTAAATGTGGTGCTATGCATTTAGAACAATAGATTAACGAATTTGCAGACAATTTTTCTAAGAGTAAATAGACACACAGAAAGATAGAAGGACCTACTTGTGATCCAAGTGATTCTTATTCTCCTTATGTCGCTTTTGTTGTAGCTTCCAATCCAACTTAGATCACCAGAATAGTTCCTGCAAGTAGAAACACTAAACAAAAAAGAGATTGCAATATATAGATGCCTATTTATCTTTATTAGTTAAATCGATTGAACATGAAACATGTATATCAATTAAGAATCCATCATATGAGAAACAAAAACATAAACAAATACATATATGGGAAAATGAACAACAATACTTATTAATGAGTAGAAGGGGGAGGTTACAACCAACGATCTATTTGATGTCACCAACTCCAGCATAATCCTAGCCTCATCACAATCAACATCTCACCATTATCATATCACTTCTATCACTCTCTCAATTGAGAATCCAACAACATTTCTTTACCAAATTTCTTCCCTTCCTAACACTAGGATCTGTGCTCAATTTATAGTGCAATTGAAGGTAGTTTCTTAATCGATGACTTTCTAATAATAGGAAAGACATCTTCCCAAGCTCAAAGGTGTTAGATGGACACATGGATTCGATGTTTGACACATATGGACTCTTCTAGAAAGCATTAGCCATGTGGAGATTCTGGAACAATGATAATTTCACTCCCACTTGACCAACACACTCTTGAATGTCAGGAAGTGCATTGCAGTGCACCCTTGAATGGAGGGAGTTGCATATGAAATATAGTTAGTCCCTTGAGAGGCAGCATTGGTGAGCTCATAAGTGATATAACATATACTTCAAAACTTGGAAATATTTCAATAGAAGTCATGCATGGTTTATTCTTCTCTTAGGGCACGTAGCAATCAAAATGATAGGGGATGATAGATCCTATTTCATTGGTCCTGGGGATGATGTCCAGTTTGACTAGGAAATTAGGAATGATGCCCAAATTGACCTATAATAGAGATAATGCAATCATAAATCTTGATTTTTTACTTTAATTTTTATTTTAATTGTATTTTTTATTAAAATAAAGCTATATGTCTCTATTGTTCTTTCACTCTAATTTAACTATATTTAAACTAAGCAAGAGGAGCTACTCTATAGTTGTTGTTCATATGTAAAAAATGGTTCATACCTTTCAAAATTCAATAATTAAACTAAACAGAAGCTATGCGGCCTTATTATTATTAAAATTTGTTTGTAATAAAGACAGTTACAAAGAAAAAATATTTGTACGGTAAGAGGGGACTTATCTCTATTCAGTTGCATGAAATTTTGGGCATTGTCTACCGATGCCACAAATTCGCCTGGATGGTAGATTTTTTTGTTGGAATCTGGTATTTTGTTATCCAAAAAATTATAATACTAGAGTGTTTGAAATGGTTTTTTTTATGGTGGAAATGGATTCAATGCCATCAAGAACTCGGAGCACCCAAAATCCTGAAGTTTGATAGCTATAACCCAAATTTTCAAAAAATTATGCCGGATTTTGACATAATCTTGCCATAATTTCTATTATTTTTCCGAGCTAATTTATCAACTCTTTAGACTACGTTTTTTTTTTTAATTAACGACATCGCCTCCACCAAATGCACGTTTTATTTACATAACCATTAGATAATACAATGATTGAATTTGGTTAGGTGTTTCTACTTATCATACAAGAAAAGTATGGTGTGAAATCATTAATAAACTTTGGAAAATTTAAGCGACAATTTGGAGAAATGTTTAAGAAAACATGATTTATGGCACCATATTTGGACATATGGTCCATCTCTCATCTTCTCCTTTGGAGGTAAGTTTTCCAACTCCAAAGGAAAAGGGTTGAATACAAGAACCAGATGGAGAAGCAATATGTGCCATATGCTATTTTTAGCCTCATGGATGTTAAAATAAATTCGTCTTCTTCTTTCTTTCTCCTATCATGATATCACGTGAACAGAAAAGGCCAAGGGCCGACGACTCTAAACCATATTCATCATTACCGTTTTTCCAACATTGTCATTCAAGTAATTTAATTTAAGTTTTTGTCCAAAGTTTTGATTATTTGTACTATTTTAAAATGATCCAAACTTTTCGAAAATAAAATTTACTTAAATCAACTGAAATTATCATTTTCATTAAATATTTAATTTTTTTATTAAAAATGAGTTGAATTTGTTCATTTAATTACTTATCTATTTATTAATTTACATACATACTATTACTTATATTTTATTATGTAGTAATTTTTTCCCAAAATAAGATATATATTTTGTATTAAAATTCAATATAATTGTACTACTCAATATGATGATACAAACAACATGATGATATATTTAATATACGATAACTATTTAAAAAAAAAAAAACATTTTATGGAAATTATCCAAAATATAAAGTTTGTTGACTACAAAATGAAATAATTATTTACAAAGAATTTAGGATAGAATTTATAAAAACAACTCTTAATGTTAAAAAAAATTTGTGAAACATTAAGCATTACTATTGAATAAAGGCTTGATGATTATAAGCTTTCTCCTGGTTATCGGTTATCTGTGTCGGTCTAAAATTTTTGATCCACATTAAACATTTCCAAATCCTCATGTTATTGAGCTACATATTCTCATGTTACCTCCTCCGTTACAAAAGGAATTGACAAATTAACATTTGAATTAGTTAAAATATAATTTCTAACAAGACTCACAACCAATTGTTAATGAGAAACACACTCAGCTTGAAGATCTTCAGTTTGTCTCTTTTGACTATGTAGGGTCTCTAGGATGAAGGCATATTCAAAGCTTCTAGCTTCTCCATAAGAATACATTCTACTAATAATAGAGAAAATTGAGTTCCTATTATCATTAATATAATCTTCTTTCCTTTGGGGATGTCTATGAATGTCAGTGGTTCCACACAATGGGAATCTCCTAAGATGCCCATGGTCCATATTGATAACACCACATAATACCTATAAAAACCTCTCACAATTTCCCACTATTAACACTCTAGCATAATTAGAATTTTTTCCACTTTCCAATATCCCCTTAATAAATTTATAACAAAACAGAGGGAAGGAAGGAAGGAATCTATGCCATAGGGAGAATATGAGTTCCAAACCAAAAAACTACAAAACAACTCTCACCCAAACCAAAGAGCCAAATGGGACTTAACGAACTATACCCATGAAACTACCAAGTAGTGTCATTCAAATCATAGCTAGGGTACCATGAAAGTACTCCTAAAACCAAAAAATGGGTATCATAACTGATTTTCGAGCCCAAATTCATACCAAGATGGAACATAACAAGGAACCACAAGACTAAAAAAAAAAAAAAATCCTAAAATATCAAACTTAAAACCAAATCCATTATCTCACTCATAATAATATTCAAATATAAAAAAAATTAATGAGCCTACTCCCACATTAAATGTTTATTGTATGAGGTTCCTGCAAGTATATTTCTCCTTGGTCATTATGTTACAATGTTAACCCACTTTTGTGAATTAATATTCCGATGGTCTCTCATGCAAATCCAATTCATGTTTTTGGATTAAAACATAAGTATGGGGAATAATGAAACCTTAATTTTTGTTCTTAAATGCCACAATCTAGTTGAAAAACATTGTTGGTTAGACAATTTTATTTTTGGTCAAGCTCTCATAAGATATGAGAGTATTCAACACTTTCTATCCTAACATCTTTCTTTTTTATTTTATGGATAATTCTTACAAGCTTTCCATCACTCAAGCAGGAGGCCTTGAGCATTAAATTGATAATTAATGGTGAATTCCCAATTACAATAAATATGTTGATGTAACTTTTTTTGATGAGCCTTAGCCCCTAAAATAGAGCTAATCCTTCCACTTAGTAGTTTGATGCTCTTCCATAAACAATTTTATGGATTTCCTTTGCAATCTAGAGTGAATATTACACCTACCACCCCTTGTCATTTCGTATTTTTTTATTAATATTGAAAATAAAAAATTTAGAAAACAATCTCATCTATATAACAATGGAAGTTTCATTAGCATGTATCTTTATATTCATCCGCATGTCATAAATATCAAATCACACAATTTTTTCATAAACAACCATCTTATTATGAATGCATTGAAATTTAAAAATATCTTTAAATATATTAGAAGAATATCAAATCACACAATTTTTTTTCATAAACAACCATCTTATTATCAATGCATTGAAATTTAAACCTAATTTTAATTATATTAGAAAAATGCATTGAAATTTAAAACTATCTTTAATTATAATTATATTAGAAGAATTAAGAAAATACAACATTTTTTACAAGATCATAATGATAAAATGATTATAACTAAAAACAATATTGTCTATAAAATTACCGGGTTAAAATGTTGGAGAAACCAATTTTAGAGATTTATTATTTTTTAATAACAAAGTGAATGATCATAATAAGAAATAAGATGTATGAGTTACCAGTTAAGTAGAGATAAAATAATGAAATTTGATTTGGTGTGAAACTTTTCACTAAAGATTGAAAAACTCTCTTTTTAACTTTTACCTCCTTATATGGTAAGTGAAGATGCCATACACTTTAAGTGAAAATGCCATACACATGGAGCTTATTTCACATCATATAATGCTTTTAGAATAGATATTAATAAAATAATGAAACTTGATTTGGTGTGAAACTTTTTCACTAAATATTGAAAAGCTCTCCTATTTAACCTTTACCTCATTAAGTGGTAAGTGAAAATGTCATACAGCTTGAACATAGGGAGCTTATTTCACACCATACAATGCTTTTAGAATGGATATTAAACTTATGATTGGATGCATAATTGTATTGGACAACTCTCCTCTTTAACCTTTATTTTATTATGTGGTAAGTGAAAATGCCATACACCTTCAACAATACGGAGCTTATTTCACACTATATAATGCTTTTAGAATGGATAATAAACTTACGATTGGATGCAAAATTGTATTAAAGAACCATTTTATTTTTTAAAGTGGATAGGAATAATTGTTAAATTGATGAAAATCATATGTACGGCAAAATATGTAATTTTACACTTCACAATCATATAAGATATTAGGAATGAGAAAGGCTTACATATGAGTTTCCTTTTATTCTAAAGTTAAATGCTTCTTAATTTACAATTATTTTTAAAAATATAATAATTTTAGCTTTCTCATTTATCATTTTCTTAATGTTATAGTTTGTGATAAATTTGTTGTAAATATGGTTTTTTAAATATTTATAAAGCTACTTCCTCCAAGTTATTATTGGCATAAAAAAAATAGTATAAATAATCTTTTTGGATTTGATTATCATGATTTTTGTTCTGATAGTGTTAACATGCATACCCAAATTATAGCAAAAACCTTTGAAAAATTTTACTTGCTTATTAAGATGATAAAGACTCTTCACGTGAGAATGATATCATCAACATAAATAATAAGGATGATGCTTATACTAGTTATAGTTATGCCTACACAACCTATTTCTTCTAAAGAACCCTTTTAACTTGTTGATGTATATGCCAAAAAGTAGGGACACGTAACACTCTTTCTTAACTCATATAATAAGATATTAAAAGTTCACATTAAGCATTTTTTGTGTAACTAGGGAGATGTATAGTATTAGCTCAAACCAAAAAGAAATTACACGAGACATGTTTTTTTGTATGCACTGGTTTGTTGATAGGGAAACTAAACCAATCACACAACATGATTATCTTGGTCCATTAAAATAGTCTAAAATTAAATAAAACCAGAAAAATATTGTGTACATAACCTACTATAACGTGTATTTCCTACTATAGATCTCCTCAAAGGTAGTCTAAAAAATAAAAGTTCACATTAAACATTTCTTGAACATAGAAATGTATTTTTAATAATAAGAAATATTATTTTAGTCATTTATGATGTTAAATTTTAGATAGTAAGATTTTATCATGAAAAATCATAAGTAAATTTTGTGATTAATAATAGTGAAAGGTTGATATTAATAAAATGTTGAAGTTTTCAAGGTGTAGATTAGTTTGTGACAGGTTTACTCTTAAGACACTTTTTAAATAAAGATCGTAGGTTCAAATCGAGACTATCCATGTTGTGGTAGAGACGAACACTTAGTGGTTATAAATATAAATAAATATTAAAGTCATACATTTTGATTTTGATTTTAATTTATTGTCATCCTTAATGGTTAGGATGAATGCATTTTTTCTCGAGATATTCATTCTTTGTTTAAGTTTTTACATGGCTATAATTAACATTGATAACAATATTATTTTGTTAAATTTCTAGCCTTTGAAGATGGGTGAAGTGTTCACTAGAAACGTCTAGAGTTTAGAACATAACACATAGACTTTCAAAAGATCTCAACAACATGATTCTTAAATGTTACTTTAAATGTTTATTTAAATTTATGAGATAAAATCCGTTAGAAAAACATTAAATTGATCATAATATTGTTATGATATGTTTTTTTTTGTTTTTAACTTAAAAATATATCTTAAAAAAATAATTGGATATTTGTCCTCATTTGAAAAGTAATATTTAAAGTTGATTTCACAATATATTTATTAAAAACCCAATATGTTATTAAAAACTGGTTTAATAAAAAAGTGGCACTTTTCCTCTTAACCACCCAAATTAAACTCACTTGAGCGAGATAATAATATCTGGTTAGGACACTCCCCACAAGCCTTGAGGAGCTTGGCCTACATATCGCAAGGCGTTAACATTATGAAAATATCAAGACAACTAAGGATAGAGGATATCAACACATAGCTAATAGCTAGTACATTAACCCTTGTTATTATTGGAAATTATTGCATGAGGATGACTCATTGCACACCATCATGAAAAATGCATGGACTTGGTTTTTTTATATCTCTCTCCAATTGCAAATGCACAAGAACGTGGTAGTAGAAAAATCTTCAAGGAGAAACGATGGCAACGACCTCCTTCCCAATCTCGACATCTGTGGACCGACTCTAAACTCGTTGGTTAGTATTTTGGTTTTATACTCTCGCTTTCTATTTCATCCCTTCTTAGTTTTATTGCTCCAATATCTTATATACAACATGTTGAATTTGGGAGTACTATTTATTTCTGAGAATTGGATAAATTCACTCTCGGTTTTCACTCCCTTGTCTTAGTCTCCAAGCCTACTCTCTAGCTTTTCCCACTATTACTTCTTCAAACTTTATTTTGACACCTTCTAATGTTTTGGAGATGCAACTAGTCTCTAGTTCTCTATGGAAAATTGAGATTCTTATATATTCCATGTACCACAAACATCTTTCAACGAAGTTACCAATGACAATGGCTTCTTAGCACTCTATCAAATAGCTTCTCAATTCACTCATTCCTGCATTAAATTGATATCAGAAATTTCACCTATGTTGGCTCCTAGCAAAAGTAAATAGCAAAAACTTTTATAAATACTTCAAAAAAAAAAAAAAAAAAAAAAAAAGAAAAAAAGTGGATTTTCTTGCCAGAAAACACGCAGCAGTGGGTTACTCTGACCAAAAGGAAGCTAATGGAATGCCACCATTAATAACAATCCATTAATATGTAATCAATATCCTTAACTCAAAAACCACGAGATTGTTAAAAGGTTTACATTAATGGTCCTATATCGAGGTCATCCACAGAAAGCAATCACAACGACAGATATCCCTATTGAATTGTTATTAACAGAGAGATTGTTCTTGGGAAAGTAGAGGAGATTAGCCGTTAGGAAAGCAGAGTATAAATTGTGACATCATTTTTATTTTTCTCTTAAATAAGATTACAAAGAAATGAAACAACAATTTACGTGGATCTCGATATAATTACATAGAATACAAATACCTAAACCAATCAACTCAATAACTCTATATTGACAACGCATCTATAAAGGTCAAGAAAATTTGTACCAGCTACAACTGACAGTATCTGATTTACGTAATGGAAAAATATGCAACTGATATATAATATATCACCAGCTTAAATTAGGGCAGTAATGGGCATATCGGTGTTTGATTTACTTTATAGGCTAAGAGAGTGATGAGGTAATGTTAAGAAATGAATACATTAATTATATACATTGGCAAGACAGAGGTAGGCAACAACTTGCACATCCCAAGTTTAACAAGTTTAATTCAAAGAAACTCTTTCACGAGTTATCACTTAAAAGCTAGTGGCAACCACTATATTTTTTCGTTGTCTCAACTTTGTTTTTTTTTCGTTATATATGGATATGTTAGTCAACACAAAAGAGTGATAGCTATATGGCAGCATATTCTTTCCCTCTTTTCATAGTCATCGATTATGGAGGGTCTATGTTTTGTCATTATTTGAGAACATTGTGTTTCTGTAATCATTGTGCGGAGGGAGCTTTCATGGTATGGAATGCAGAGGTGTGGAGGAAGTTTTCATTGCGCGGAGTGCAGATATGCTTTCATGGTGCGGGGTGCCGAGGAAGCTGAGAGTAGAGATGAGAAATTTTGAGGCCAATAATCATAAAGGCAAAGGGAATTCCAGAATTGAAAGACAATGGGAAGATAATCCATGGCGGAGGTGGAGAAGTGCAAAGGTACGAGAGCATGGAGGTGCAGAGGAAGCTTTCATTACGGAGGAAGCTTTCGTTGTGGAGTGTGGAGAAGTGCGAAGGAAGGTGATTTCATTGTACACAATGTAGAGAAGTACAAAGGAAGGTGCTTTCATTGTGCGGAGGTGTGGAAGACGCTTTCATTAAACTTCTTCCACACCTCTGCACTCTGCAATGAAAGTTTCCTCTACACCTCCACACTCTGCAATGAAAGTTTCCTCTACACCTTTGCTTCCTCCACACCTAAAATCAAACCACAAGAAAAAATTAAAGATTCAAAATCTTGCAACTTACAACTAAGTTTGGAATACCCACTTCTGCATGATGCCATGAAACATCTCCTGCATGCCTTTCAAAAGCGTAGAATGTATCATAAATTTGCACTGGTTTTCAATCGTCTCCTATGTAAAATGCATCCATATAATAAGCATTTCAAGGAGAATCATTGAATGGTTCAAGTGAAGACGTGCTTAAGCCCACACCAAACTCCCGAGCATTCATATATGTTTTCACAATACCAACCTTGCGTTGGTTCCATGTAAAATCAAAGCATGCAACGCTCTGTGTGTTTCCAAATATATATAATGAGGATAATACTATTAAACTCAAGCTGATTTTTATGCGGAGAGCCAATGCATGTGGCCACTTATGGAACATTAGTCATTGAAAACGATCTTGTTTGTTATATACAACTAATCCTTGGGTTAGTTTGTGATAGGGTAATTGGTTATTAGAGTCCAGGAAAACTCGGGAATTGATTCAACGGTTTCTTGTTGTATTTATATGTACATCATTGTATGTCATTATTTGAGATCATTCATTAATATATTGTTGATTTTGGTTTCTAGTTTGTGTGTCTTACAATGGTATCAAAATGAAGGTTAATCTACTTGATTGAATACATGAGCCACTAGTTTTGTGACCAGCCAGACGGAGCTTACATAGATGGCAAGGAGATAGGATTTTCATAGTTGTTCTGTTGTCATTGTTTTCGCGTGTCGTGGATAGTGAGAGAGAAACAACTCATCTTGCCTGTCCGTTTGAAGACATTGTCGATATATATGACCAAGACAAAAGATAAAACTGAGTGGTCTTGTTTGTGCAATTATTTTCTCAAAAGAATGCCTGCGTTGTGATTGAATTTTGAATATGGATATGATTTTATGAAGTGTAAGTGAGTGTGCACGTTTTCATTGTCCAAAACCGGTCCCTTTTGTGTTGCCTATTTTTGTTTTCTTGAAAATTCCCAAGTCATTAGCATTCAAGTCGATTTGAAAGATGAAGACTGTATTCTTCTAGTGTGTGTTCGGTGTTGCGCACAATTCGTGGATGCTGTTTCTTGAAATCCATTACACGTTTCATTAAAATCTGCTCCTTTTTTTTTTATCAGATTACTCGTCTTAATTTTTAAAGGCGATCTTGCAAGGCTCAGACGCGACGTTTTCCACTTTGATCGTGACCAACATATTGGCCTATGAGATATTTTTAATATTTTCTTTGCAGACAAATCCCTCTGGATTTACGATCGGCAAGGATGACCCCAAATCTTGCACCGAGGGTAATGATTGGCAGCACATATGACCACGAGAATCCATAAGTGGACATGCTCCATCAGTCAATCAAGGAGAGTATCACATGACGTCAATAATGGATATGTATCACACGACATCAATATAGTGATACACAAATCGAATTGGATTATATAAAGGAGTATACATAGAAACCTCAACATGGATTCAAATTGCGTAGAGATTTTTATGCAGCAGAAGCCCGCGGTTTAATTAAAATAAATTGGTTGAGCAGTGGAATTCGACTGAGAGGTAAAAGAAGAACAAATCTATGTAGAATATTCAACTTAAGAAAGAAGGCGTTGGATCGTGAGCTTTAATTTCTACTAAAAATTTTCGGTATTGATTTCTATAAATGTGAGGATTAAATCTCTTATGTTTCTATGTTAGAAGCATGTCTTCTTTCCGTTTAGAAAAATATATAGATTTTCTTCTCACGTTTTCCTTTTTCCAAGTCGATATGTTATGCATATGTGTGTAATAGTGCAAGATAAGACTTCACATCCATATATCTGTAACACCGAATTTGTTTTTTTTCATGAATCCTTCGATGAATCCAAATTATGGACTATATTCAATTGAAGAGATAGAGATAATAAGGAATATAATCCTATTCCTAGTTGCCTTTTGTTTTGGCTCGTATTACACATCGGATTCGTGATTTGGTTGATCCATGATTCAGCTCTTACAGAGTCTTCTCACCCTTCCTTGAATGCATAGAACATATTAAAGCCATGTTTCATGGAAACCACCTTGATACTGGGAGTTATTGCACAAATTGCTATTGATTGTTGTTAAATGGTAAAGAAAGAAATAGTGAATGTATTGCAAATGAATTTCTCTAGTACTGATACATCGATTGCGACCGATGAGTGTATGCTAGCTAATGAATTGTTCCAAATATAGAGGTCAGAAAGCTTTATGTCCTTTATGTATCCGTTGAATCTGCCATCATGAACAATGAAAGTTTAAATTCCAGCTGTCATAATGCCACGATAGATAATAATTTTACATCATGTTTTTGAATTTTATTGAGCTTTGATTACAAAATTTACAAAGCACAACCTCAAGAAGAGAAAAGAGAATTATGGTTAGCAAAGTTTGTTTAATTATTTGGTATAATGAAGGTCACAAGTTCAAATCTTTAAAAGAAGAGGATATAATTTTCTTTGTAATAGCTTCATATTTTTAAAACATTGTTGAAAGTACTTTGTAAAACAGGTGCATTATCAGTTGAACTTGACACACAATATTAACAAATATGGATCAAATTAAAAATTTATTAGAATTTTTAAGTAATCTCATTACTTCCATTGTTGATGAAACTGTAAATGTCAGCAAAGTATTTTTTGTTTTTACATAATGCATTAGAGACAATTCAATTTCTTCAGATTGAGTCGCAGTTACAACGAGACGAACTTCAGAAGAAAAATTGTGATTCTGAACTGGTGTTTATTCAGAACAACACTTTGTTTGAGCCTGATCAATAGTCAGAGAATGATCAATGTAATGAAGTGATTTTAGGAGAAAATTTGGATGCAATTAAAAGTTTTGATGTGAAACCTGTTATAATACCGTTGGAAGAGATGATGCATAAAAAACATAAAATTGGTTTGGGGTATAACAAAGATATCCCTAATATATATTTTCACATTACATATTTTTCTAAACCAATACAATTTCGAAGTGCGAGATTTTTGGATGGTGTTATTCTAGAACAAGTTTATTGATGCCAATAGTGTAACATAGTTGGACATGTTAAAGATCGGTGTTTTTATCTTCACCCGTGTGAGCATTGTGGAAAACACAATCACCATTCAAACAAATGTTCAAAAAAGAATACTACTGAAAGAAAGAAACTAAGTTTCAGATTAATTTCTTCTTGGGATTGGTCGAAAACAACCAAGAAGATTTATAGATATTATCATAGGATATGTTCAAGAGTGTTGACGAACCTTGCAATGATGAAGAATACTTCTTCTCACCTTGTATCTGATAAGAGGGGAATTGTTGGTGGTCTGCTACAGGTTCGAGATGTCAAGCGAGCCTGAGTCAAAGATCTACATTGAGCATGAGCCATAACCTATACCATTTAGAGCTAGAATTGTGAGACTTCAATTTTGTTGATTGAGTCATTTGTGAATGAGCACTTCCATATTTGGAATTGTTCGAGGAAATACATTTATTGTTCCAGAGATTGTGGTCACCTTAAAACCGCGTTTTTTGTTGTTCCAAGAATTGCTATGAAAGTTCCAGAGTTGGTGTTGGTTGAGACCTTGAGTTCTTCCATATTGGTTTGTCGTCATCCTAAAAAACCATTTCTGAGAGACTTTCAACTCTTGGATGAGATGAATTTTGCATTTTTGAGTTCTCATTCTTGAACTTTGGTACATCCCTTTAGATTAAGGGGGGAATGTTAGACAACTAATCCTTGGGTTAGTTTATGATAGGGTAATTGGTTATTAGAGTCCAAGAAAATCCGAAAATTGATTCAATGATGTATTATTGTAGTTATATGTACATCACTATACATCATTATTTGAGATCATTTATTAATATATTGTTGAGTTTGGTTTCTAATTTGTCTGTCTTACAATTTGAACATTAAATTTTATTGATTACAATCAACGACCTTGAGTTGAGAAAATTGTCTTTGTTGTCTAATATGATTCAAACTCTCACACTTCACTCAACAACTTCAAATTTCAGGGCCATATAGTGGAATGGGGTAATTGGAAATTCCATATTGGGTTCAATGTGAGAGTGAGCCCTATTATCTCTACAACAGACATGTTTGATGAAGAGAAGGGAAAATTCAGAAGTGTACTTGATATGTTTGTGTCTTACATGGATTCAAAGCAAGATTGCTATTACAAAAATATATATAGATGTCTAGGAGTTTGGTGTGGGCTTAAGCGTGTCTTCACTTGAACCACTCAATGATTGTCCTCGAAATGCTTATTATATGGATGCATTCTACTTAGGAGCTGATGGAAAACCAATTCAAATTTATGATACATTTTGCGTCTTTAAAAGGTATGTAAGAGATGTTTCATGGCATCATACCAAAGTGGGCATTCCAAATTTATTGGTAGGAAATTTATAAGTTGTAGGATTTTGAATCTTTGATCTTCTCTTGTGCCTTGATTTTAGGTGTGGAGGAAGCATACATGCGCATATTGTGTGGAGTACGGATGTGCAGAGGAAGGTTTCAGTGTAGAGTGTGGAGGAAGCACAACGAAAGCTTCTTCTGCATCTCAGCACTCTGCACAATGAAAACACCTTCCGCTGCACTTCTCCACACTCTCGCACATATTGGTTTGTGTTAAAATTAATTTCTAAAAGATCCATCATTCCACTTGTATTTTATATATTGTAAATTGATAACGAGGTGAATGGTTTCTATTATGAATGAAATGTGGATAAACGAAGCACTATAACAAGTTAACTCATTGTAATTATTATACTCAATAATTATAAACATGAGTGTATGTTCATTGCCAATTTCAAAATATTTTTAAATGAAACAAATATTAAAAAATTAAATTAATTAATCTTTATCCATATACATTAAATTAATTAGAATTTACCATTCACATAAATATGTTAATTACCAATGATGACAAGATAAATTTGATAACTTTATCCTATAAATTTGAAATAGCTAAACACTATTTATAAATCCAAGTATAATATGTAGCATTACTACTTAGTACCTACATCTTATGCAAAAAAATAATTATTAATTTTAAATTATATATATATATATATATATATATATATATAATATTTAAAAATATATAAATTAATATTTCAAAATTATTTATTATTTTTAAAATTTGTATAATAATATTATTATAATAATAATTTGATTATTTAATTTATAATTTTCAAAATTTATTTGATTAATTTACCAGCTTCTAATATCAATTCAAATTTCCTATCTAACCCAATAAATTGTCAATGTAATGAGTAACAAATGTTTTTGGTAAAAACAAACTCTAAAATGAATATTAGTAATATCATAACAGGGCAAGTATAATAAGATGACTTCTAATATTTTTTTAGTATATGCATATTGTTTTTGAGCGTTTAAAACTCTTATTTTAAAAATATGAATTAAATTATAATGTATTGCTTTGGTTTTAATGCTACATATGTTTAATGGATCCCAATCTATGTTGGTTTTAAGGATGGAAACATTAGATAATTCATATACAGAGGGACAACAAATATATTTACGGTTGACCACAAAAAAATAAAGTGAGTGCCAAATATGTAGCTAAGAGACCTAGTGGAGTGACATTGATTTGAGAGCTTTGAGTAAATAATCTTCACAAAAGCACAAGTGATTAAGATGAAATAGTTAATGTAAATTTGGTATTTTTTTGAAGTTTTTATTGTTTAGAGTGTGGAAGTGGTTTTCGTTGTGTAAGAATGTTAAGGTGTGGAGGTGGATTTTTATTGTGCACATTGTTTACGCGTGGAAATGGTTTTCATTGTATCTCATGTTGAGGTTCTATTGTACATAGTTCAAAGGTGCAAAGACTTTCATTGTGAGAAATATAAAAGTAAAGAGAAAACACATTGAAAACTTCCTCTCCATCTCTATACTTCACATAATGAAAGTCTCCTTCACACCTATGCACTCTGAAAAAAACTTGATATCACGAATGAAAAACAGAATCATGATTAAAAAAGGGACCTTTTACGGAATGCAAAGATGGGGGAGTGAAATTGAGCATTAGGCTTTTAGAACTAATGTAGTTTGATGCTATAACAAAAATCATATGTAATTATCAATCTGTATACTTAATGTTTTTCTAAATCAAGTAGTCATTGGAGAGATGAATCACAAGGTAAATCATCCACATTGAAGTGGATGGACCAACCACTTTCTCTCCTCGAGATGTTGCAATGAACTGACAAATGTGGAGGGATGATTCACAAGGTAAATCATCCACATTGAAGTGGATGGACCAACCACTTTCTCTCCTAGAGATGTTGTAATGAACTAGACTAATGTTATTTAAAAAATAACGACGTCAAACACATATGTAATTGCAAATCTCAAGAATTCAATTGAACACAAAGGATTCAAACTCTTGCACATGTGAGAAAAAAACCAAAAACATAGGAGCAAAGAAAATCTGAGAGATTGATTTAAGGGGTTCACTATTAGAAATTATGAGAGAGCAGAAACGCACAGGAATAACACAATAATTAATTTCTATATTATAATAATCAGAGATACATCAAATATATATAGTTGAACTAATTCTAATCTTAGAGAGAGAAGTTGAGAGAATCTCTCAACTTCCTCAACAACCCAATCCAAACTAAGTAAGCATAATAATTGAGGCATTATCTCAAACACCCCCCCTTAATGCCTACATTACAGAAATGGAGAACACACTAATTTAATACAAACATTTGTCCGCCCTGGTCTTCATTAACATTTGTACCCACTCTGAGATCTCATAGACAACGCTCTTTTCTCCACCATTTTCGAGCTACCATTCAACCCATTTAAAATAAATTTGTTTCTGACTAGCAATGCTGAATTTGTAAGATCAAAGATTCTTGACACCCCCGAAGAAGAGTCTCGACACTGAACTACCCTATGGAAATATTTCCATCTGTGAAATAACCCCGAAGAATAAATTTCAACAGTCTATAGGAAAATATTCTAGATACAGAATATGATCAGTGATTAATCCTACAAAGTGACCTTTATACAAATGGATCTCACACTGTAACCTGTAGTTGACGCTCTTGAAGCTCGAAGCACAACAAGACCCATCAACGTATACCAAATTCACACAATCAAATTAGTCAATTGTCCTCTCGGCACCGAAGAACGTCGAGAACGACTGATTTAAATTGTGTAAATTTATTCAATAATTGGTTCTTTATTTAGCAACAACTGTGTTGACTAACACATTACACCCCAACTGATCTGAAAACGAACTACAGTGAGCACTATCAAAATTTATTTATAGTAACCAAACCACGCCTCCATTGACACGAACAACCCAATCAACGGAGCCACGTCATCTACCTCCCATTTTGAGCAACGACCACGTCAGCTTTCACAGTGATATTACGGTCATGTGGATTACCTTTTACGGAAGCTGGAACTTTTACAGACGCTGAAAATTTTGCTCAAATTTTTCCTCAACCTTCCAATGTCTTCGACAACGTGCATGGCATCGATGGAAGCGCCCAACAGTCCTCTCTTTGTGAACCCAACAACAAATATCGTTGTATTCTCTGCGGAATTGCGCATTGAAAGACTCTGCGAAAAGTCTTCAGCGAAATCCACATTGCACTGAATGATGAACTCATCACCTCACGTTGAATGCAAATTGTTCGCGTCTTTATCTGGAACAGACAACTTGTCTTCCGCATGGAAATGCGAGCAAATGATTATAATAACCGTTAAAAAACACAGCACCAACTAACGAACACTAACTAACTGTCCAGATGACATGACCAAAATCTCCACAACTTTTTGACAAATTGCAAAGTTTCGATTACAGTAACCACATCTTCTAAAACTCATTTATTTAGCGCAGAGTAATGTCATTAGATGAAGCCATTTCCCACGCTATTAATTTGCTGGCCATGACAGTGGAAGTGCCGTTATTGAAGGCGTAGAGATGGGTGTCTTTCCCTATTGCCAGGGTGGGATAAGCTCTAGCTGTTATGCATTTATCACAGTTGTATTGATTTTGATGCCTAGACTTGACTCCGCGGCTTTCACGAACCAGGAGGCTTGCATCCAAGGAGTAAATGGAAATATTTAAGAAAATCCTATGCTACATGCACTGCAAAAAATCTCGAACCTTCTCTTCAACTCCCTTGCATTGATCACTGAAGCAGTGAACGCGGCTAGGAGAAATAAGAAAACTAAAAGAACAAACACAAAAAAAAACTTTCACCCAGAAAATAAATCTACTGAACTATTTACTCTATTACGACAGTAGTTTGACAATCATTAATCTCACATCTTCCTGGCTATCCCGTGAGGGATTTAAGCCAGTAGAGGCTCTGATACCATATTAGAAATTATGAGAGAGCAGAAATGCACAGGAATAACACACAATAATTAATTTCTATATTATAATAATCAGAGATACATCAAATATATATAGTTGAACTAATTCTAATCTTAGAGAGAGAAGTTGAGAGAATCTCTCAACTTCCTCAACAACCTAATCCAAACTAAGTAAGCATAATAATTGAGGCATTATCTCAAACATTCACATCAAGTAATTGAGATGACAAATCAATGATCCTTGATAGCGATTGGCAGGAGAGAAAGTGGACCTCATGCGATGTGAAAGATACAATAATGGCGATTTATTGGAAAATACTTGAATGTGTTTCGAAATATAAAGCTTTAATGTGGTTTCAATTTATAAATATACCTTCACATACAACCTTACGAACCGCGTACATTCCATTTTAAAACTCCTTCCCTTTGAATCAAAGAAATCGATACGGTCATGTTAGACATAATGCGTTGTTACACTTTAACCTCTTTCTAGAAAAATAATATTATAATCTATAAACGTTCTGAAACTTCCATTGTTGTAAAAAACACACAATTCTCGCTGCCTATTTACGTACTTCAACCTCTATCATGTTTCGGTACCATCTTACCTTTATCATGTTAATGAGGGGAAGTTGGAACTCATTCCAATTGAAAGGTTGCAGTCACGTTTGGAAATGAAGAACAAGGGCCACCTGTTAATTTGATTGTTTGAATGGGATTCTTTACTTTCAGGAAATGCAGAATAAATGTTATGACCGTATTTGACAGAGTTAATGTTTAGACTGTATTTTATAGCAAAAATGTCCCATGGAGCTTCAACCCTAGTGGCCAGCACATGTCTGTGACAACAACATGGCTTTCCATTTCGGTGTTTCATATGCCTTTCAATTTCCATAATTTACTAGTTTCGAGTGAGAAAGCAAATGACGACCATTTAAATTCATCGACATCCATTTTTTGGTGGTCAACAGGTTGACATGCCAATGCCATCAATCAAGAATTTAAATTTCCTTTGAAGAAAAGTATTGAAATTCTTGGACTTCATTCCAATAAATCAAATGCAGACACCATTCCGCTCCGTACAGATCCAAGGATCGAATCCCTGTATGTGAAAATCCACGTCGAAACGGTCCCTACTGTCCGATAGCTCTGCTTTGTTGGAAAACTAATCCTAACCACCCCGTTAAATAGACTGACATGTTAGAATAAATAACGATTCTTTAATGCGGAATAAATACTTAAAAATAATCGAAAAATAAAACTTGATGCCCATAAATACTTTATTGCCTAATAAAACATACCTCTAGCTATTGATGAATTATACCTTCAACAATGATCAACGCTCCAAGAAGTGCTCCGGTTTATTGCAGATTCTTTAGGAACACAAAACAGACTTTACAATTCTAAAATGCTCTCCAACTCAATAACGCGAATCTCCTTCCATTTATCGAACAAGCAAATGGAATATTTAGTTGCAGGAAAAATCATATCACAATGGGCAAATGCTTTCAAGTCACAAACTGTATAGCCAAAGGCAAATTCTTTACAGGAGAGAAACGAGACTAAGTTGCAAGAAGGTTTGAACTCGAAAATTGTTCCATCCCAAATCACTGCGTTTACCCCCTTCATAGTCAACACATCATTCGTAAAAAGAGACAGCCTGTGGCGAGAAAAATCGAGGGGCGTAGAAGTCCAAATTAAATTTCCGTGAACACTAAAGATTGCCCATGTAGAATTCCAAATTAAAGTCCATTTTTCCTATGTATCGTGGGGATTCGCCCATTTATTATATATATATATATATATAATATACATCAAACGAAAAATTATGATTATAGCAACCTTCTAAGCATGATTAAAGAAAAACATATCGTCAATTTTGAAGAAATTATTTATTTCTAGATATACTACAATCATTATGTTCATGACATTATTCAGGTCAGAATTAGTCCCAACGTGAAAGCTGAAAATCGGCAAACCTACAGTAATTAACTGAAGCCATTAAAACACTTATTGTTAGTGAATTAAGAAGGATCCATATTCACTAGTATGAAAAGGAACACATCTCCTGTATGAAAGGGAACACATACCCTTCTTTTCGTTGGAGATAAGAAGACACCTAGAAAGCATCCCCGATCATCCATTTATTGCCTAGGAACTATCCCTGTGACATTCCCTACAAAAAACAGGGCAGCCAGAATATCCCCATTCTCTGATTGCCCCCCTAAAGTAGTTTGGAACAGTAACTGTTCGATGATCTAGTTCAGATCTTTGACATATCATCACCACAATTGTGGATCAAAACTGAGTAGAGAGAAAAAGGTAAGCAACTCAGGAAAAACATGTTATTAAGAGTTAGCAGACTCAAAGAACCTGTTTGATATGCTAAATGAGAGGAGTGACTCCAAAGAAACCTGTCACTAAGTTACCAAACTTGAAGAACCTATTTTATATGATAAATGAGATCCATCAAAAGGCCATTAATGGGAATGTACAAGACGTTACAGAGAAGGGTCAGAAACGGTATTAAGTGGTAGTTAATCTGAGAGGATAGGATACTAAGGAGATATGCAAATTCTCAAGCTAAAGCAATCCCAAAGATTCCAGGGTCAAGGGAATATTGATTTGGTTATAACAAGTATAGGCAAAAGGTTCATAAAGCCATAGCAGGGCTAAGCGAAAGAATGATTCATTATTAGGATTATTATAGATTTTTTTAGAATGTTTTCCTTGGACCTGTTGCTAACCTTACAAAGACCACACAAAATAATAAACTTCTACTGATGAGAGAAAAATCATGTGCTCCAAATCTGTGACACTTCCTTTCAAATATCCTACTACACATGCTTTCTAGACAATCTCGGCAGAGTATTTCTTCTTGTTTTTTGATAATGGAAACTGTGCCCATCCCGAACATTTTCTTGTCATTCAACACTCAGTTATTGTTGTGCACTTATTTTTTGATCTTGAAGCATATAATAAGAGTGTTTTCCTGCTGCATATATGGAAATGTCACCAACTACATTAGTCCTGAGGTCAAATGAATGGGTTCAATGATCCATCTGTTCTTGATTTTAGTGTTATCTTCCATATTGTTGAATTTTCCTTATATCCCAGATCTAGTCTATGTCTATACCAGATCATAAACACAGTGAAGTTACTCAATTACAAGCACTTTGCATAGTGAAAATATAACAATCTTAAATCAATTATGCACACAGATCCATTTGGCCCAAATATTGAATTTTGGTATTCCATTAACACCTTGGACCTGTTGCTAACCTTACAAAGACCACAAAAAATAATCGTATTAAAAGTATAATTCTACTTCAGTAGTTTTGAGTGTTGACATTTCAGACTGTTTTAGATACAGAAAGATTATCCCTCTTCCATATGAATTCTTGAACTTTTAGATGGTTATTCCACAATAACTTATCAGGGTTACAATGGACATGGTTAGAAATGTTATTTGCTTTGGATTGATGAGATTGTGTGAGCTTATATGAATTGGTGGGGGTAGAAATTTATATAGCTGTGTTATGTATCAAGTACATGAGCACAGCCAAAATAACACTAGACAATTTCACAGACCTCATCAAATAACAAATCACCAATAAAAGGGCCAGAGAAGCAAAGAATGAAAAATGATTGATTTTAGAAATTTTGAAAATCTGCTCTATATATGAATGTGCCATCTACAAAGACCACCTAAGAAAAAGAAATAAAGCTAGAATTATGAGGTATTACAGCTTTCACACTTTCACCAGCTGTGGAAATAACTGGGTCAACTGTAAAACAGTGAAATGCATACAATGAATGTTGCTGAACCACTCTTGGGGACAAGGTTGGACACTATAAGGCTACAAAGAGTAGTGTGAAATGCAATATAATTAAAAAAAACATAGAGACTACAATCTTACATTGAAGTCAACGAATATCTTGAGGATTTTTTAGGCCTTTGATACCACTTACTCCACTAAACAACACTCATGATGTAGTGCTTGAAAATATGGAAGAAACATCAATTCAGGACTGGAATCACAAAACTAAGCAGCTCTTTTGTTACCAGGCATGGGGGAAACCATGGATGATTGAAAATAATGAAAGTAAAACAAGGTATCCATATAACATAATGACATTATCTTACAACTATTAAATAGTCTAGGATTGTAGATGTAATATTTATTAGTTTAAATTTGAAAATTTAGAATATAAAAGAAGCATCATTTCAGGATTGGATTCACAATAGTACCGACTAGCTCTTTTGTCACTAGAGATGTTCGTAATCTGGAATATAATGGAAGTAAAGTAAAGAACAACATAGCAACAACATCTTACTATATTAAACTACCTAGGGACATAGATGCAATATTTATTTGTTGATTCAGATATTGAATCAAAGTAATTTCAATGTCAAACAGTCTTGGCACACAAGGCTCCACTAAGAAAACCTGTGCAGCCACAGATCATCTAGTTTACAAAAGAAAATATTTGAACCCATTTCATTTCACACAAACAAGGTAGTGAAATTTTCAGGAATATCTCTACAAAAAAACATTTCAGACTTCAGTAAACTAATCCCTTTGGACAACATCTTTGAAGTGCACAAATACATTAGCTCTTGTTACCTTTTCAGGGAGCCGAACCTTTTGGATATGACTTGGCCCTGTTTTGTGAGCTAACAGAATTTGCAGATAGCATTCAACCAAACACATAATTTGCATACCGAATGGTATCATAGTATGCAACCCAATGAAAATTTAGTGAAAAATCATAGAAAATTTAGCATACCCATCTAAGCATGTGATTCATGTGCAGGGCCTCTTCTCGTCAGAACATTCACATCAATGAATCTATCATTATCAGGGCCAATGAAGCCTATTGTAGGTAGAGAAGTATCCATTACATGCTCGATTTAAATAAATGGAAAATCAAGCATGCCAGTTTGCTTCAAGATGAAAATGAAAATTATGACAATCCATACCAACATAGATATTGCCCAGTAGTTATTAATACCCTGAATCAAACCCCATACAATAACATAACCAACAATGATCCCATACAAGTGCCCCAAAAAGCTTTCCTATGACACCATTGTAGATGTGAATAAAAGGGATTCAAAACAGGCAAAATTGATGGGCAGGGAAAGAAATCCAAAAAGATCCAATTTAGAATATGGTTGCTTCACTGCAAGGATAACCATCCACCCAAACACTACACATGAGTAACCCACAACAGTGACTGCTAAAATAATCAAGCTTGAATCTTTGGACCAAGATATGGTAAGCTCCAATGACTAAAAGGCTTGATAAGATGACAAAAACTAAAGTATAGTGAAGATAAAATTGAACTGCCAAACCCAGATGTCCCAGGCTCTCTATAACACCTAGGCTCCAAAGGGCACTCATGTTGAAAATCAAATGAAGAATACTAATATGTGAAAAGTCTGAAGTTATTAGTCTCCAGTGTTGCCACTCAATAGCTGCGTCATAATTCAAAACCCCATCTCCATATCAAATATTCTTCCTTTGTATGTAAAACCATATTGCACTGTACAAACAAATCATGCAACTTGTTGCAGGATTCTCAAGAATATGATAAAACAATGATTTACCCATTTTAGGCCCTTCTCAAAATCCCCCAGAAGTTCTTCACAGTTCTTATGGTACAGAAGCAGATGTGTGGAGCATCAGTGTTATTGTATACATCCTTATTTGTGGTAGCCGACCTTTCTGGGCTCAAACTGAGTCTGGTATATTTCGAGCTGTTTTGAAGGCCGATCCAAGTTTTGAGGAAGCTCCTTGGCCTTTTGTGTCTGCTGAAGTGAAAGAATTTGTCAAATTTTTGCTTAACAAGGATATGCCTAAAAGAATGACTGCTTTGCAGGCTCTCAGTAAGTATTGCATTTTTCAATAAGCTCCCATTATGTTGAGTTTATCTCTAAATATATTGTAATTTAGTATTGAATCTCTTTGACATTCAACAGCCCACCCCTGGATTAAAAATTCTCACAATCTCAAGATTCCTTTGGACATTCTAATCTATCGTCTTGTGCGGTCATATCTACGTGCATCAAGTCTTCGAAGAGCAGCACTAAAGGTACTTCTCTTCCATGTTTGAAGAGTGCAATAGTAGTGTTCTCTCTGTAAGTAGTTATATTCTGAAATTTTCTAAGGTCTAGAGTTTGCATGTCTTTTGCCTATCTCTCTACCATATAGCCCTCTGTTTGGTTGATTGCTAGTATAAGTGGGGTTTGAATGCATGCATTTTAGAGTTATAATAAGATAAGATAAAGATGAAATAATATAAGGTAATTTTATTAATGTCCAATGAACAACCATAAATGTGTTAATGGGACTGAAGGATACAACCAGTATGAGTACAATGTGGAACCTCTATTTTGAACTTATGACTGTAATTGGTATATATTCAATTCCACCACAAGCATAACCACAAGAAAGGAAATGATTAGAATAGCCCCTTTTAGTGGCACTTGAGAGTTTTGATGGTACTTTCACTTTGTACTAGGAGGTCCAAGAACCATTATTTCCAGAGGAGGAATTAATGTGGTTGTAGCAAACTTCTAATTCAGGGAAAGGGCGAGAAGGGAATTCTGTTGGCACTCATTACTAGGTTATATTTATTAAGTAGTATCATATGATCTAAAACTTGACTCTTCACATTGTACAGATTGAATATTGTCCATTTTGGCTCATAATTTCATTCATGCACTAGGCCAATTTTGACGTAAGTTGATAAGAACATATGAAATACCTCCATATGTTATTTTGCATTATATTCATTATTATGCTTTATCTTCATGTCTAATCTAAATTCAATGGAAAACATAATTATTTTTCTTGAAAATCTATAAAATTTTTTTAAAATCTCTATATGTTGAGGCTTGAGTCGAGTCTTTGCGAGGTTGAATCCTGGGCCAAAATGGGTCCCAAACAGAGTTGAGCCTAGTAACTTTGATTCATACCTTAGAAGTTATCTTAGATTTTTACTTTTTTTTTTTCAGGATAAATAAAAACCGAATTAAAATCCAAAAAACTAAGCACTTTATCAAGATTCATGTTGGTAGATTTGCATTCTTGCTTGATCTCAAAGCTGTCTATATTGATGAGTATTTTTTTCAACTCTACTGCTCCCACGGACACACAGTTTTGGCCCAGGTTGACTCCTGCGCCAAAATGGGTCCCAAATAGAGTTGAGCCTGGTAACTTTGATTCATATCTTAGCTTAGCTTTTTACTTTTTCAGGATAAATAAAAACTAAATTAAAATCCAAAAAAATAAGCACTTTATCAAGATTCATGTTGGTAGATTTATGTTCAAAGCTGTCTATATTGCTGAATATTGTTTTCAAGTTTTAACTCTGTTG
Source organism: Pinus albicaulis (assembly GCA_034641835.2). NCBI lineage: Eukaryota > Viridiplantae > Streptophyta > Pinopsida > Pinales > Pinaceae > Pinus > Pinus albicaulis. The sequence goes on from CM076579.1 coordinate 740,835,288, forward strand.
CTTCCATGGACACACAATTTTGAGAGAACCCCATATCAACATCGGCTAAAATCTTTGAATAAGACAGAAAAATTAGAATGATCATCCAAAAGCAGAAAAATAGGAAGGACCCGATACAATGGTATTATTTTTTCGCAACTGGTGGATTTGTATTTATATTAGCAAACTTTGCATCCTAGTGGATGCTACAAAAGTACAATAGCTAGGAGCATCATGCAAAAGGAGCCTGACCCAAACAATAGGCTTTGTGATTTCAGCAGTTAGTTCTGAGGAGTAGAAGACATAATTCAGCAAAAAACCTTACAATATAGATCAGGAGGAACAGTCAAGGACATAACCCTATACAATAGTTAAGAATGTATTGAGCTCTAGGATGTTGTGGTCATGCTTCCAGGCTTATTAAAAAGTATAAGCTAGAGGCTGCAGGGTTAAGGAAAGACACCAAAGCTATGAATTTACAAAAAAAACAATTTGAACCCATTTCATTTCACACAAACAAGGTAGTGAAATTTTCAGGAATATCTCTACAAAAAAACATTTTAGACTTCAGTAAACTAATCCCTTTGGACAACATCTTTGAAGTGCACAAATACATTAGCTCTTGTTACCTGTTCAGGGAGCCGAACCTTTTGGATATCTGACTTGGCCCTGTTTTGTGAACTAACAGAATTTGCAGATAGCATTCAACCAAACACATAATTTGCATACCGAATGGTATCATAGTATGCAACCCAATGAAAATTCAAAGAAAAATCATAGAAAATTTAGCATACCCATCTAAGCATGTGATTCATACAAGTGCAGGGCCTCTTCTTGTCAGAACATTCACATCAAAGAATCCACCATTTTATCAGGGCCAATGAAGCCTATTGTAGGTAGAGAAGTATCCATTACATGCTCGATTTAAATAAATGGAAAATCAAGCATGCGAGTTCGCTTCAAGATGAAAATGAAAATTATGACAATCCATACCAACATAGATATTTCCCAGTAGTTATTAATACCCTGAATCAAACCCCATACAATAACATAACCAAAAATAATCCCATACAAGTGCCCCAAAAAGCTTTCCTATGGCACTATTGTAGATGTGAAGACAAGGGATTCAAAACAGGCAAAAATGATGGGCAGGGAAAGAAATCCAAAAAGATCCAATTTAGAAGATGGTTGCTTCACTGCAAGGATAGCCATCCACCCAAACACTACATATGAGTAACCCACAACAGTGACTCTGCTGAAATAATCAAGCTTGAATCTCTAGACCAAGACATGGTAAGCTCCAATGACTAAAAGGCCTGATAAGATGACAAAAACTGAAGTATAGTGAAGATAAAATTTAACTATCAATCCCAGATGTCCCAGGCTCTCTATAACACCTAGGCTCTAAGGGTCACTCATGTTGAAAATTAAATGAAGAATATTAATATGTGAAAAGTCTGAAGTTATTAGTCTCCAGTGTTGCCACTCAACAGCTGCGTCATAATTCAAAACCCCATCTCCATATCAAATATTCTTCCTTTGTATGTAAAACCATATTGCACTGCACAAACCAATCACACAACTCGTTGCAGGATTCTCAGGAATCCGATAAAACAATGACCTACCCATTTCAGGCCCTTCTCAAAATCCCCCAATTTTTAATTATACCCTAAAATTTATTGAAATCCCCCTTCATGAATCCTGATCACATGGCATCCCCTTCAAAGCTCTAGATTTGTACATACCCTCGACAATCCAACAAATACAAAAATATAAGTCTCTGTTATAATCAAATCACTGTCAAATATTCATCAAAACTCATCCAACTCAAACTCTGGAAGTGTCATAACATGATAAATTAATTTTATTTTTCTGGTACAATTTAAAGAATTTTAAAAAATAAAATTTGTGCAGACCCTGCTTATTTTCACTCAAGGAATGACATTGGCCATGATTTACGCAAATTTTTGTAATCACTGCTTCATTTAAAGGCTACTAGCTAATAAATTGAATTATCAGATGGTTCTCAATGGAGAGAGGCTCAAATATGACAATTTGTACCTGGTTTCGATGATAGATTCATGGAATTTTTGTGCAGAGCGCTCCAATGCTTAACTTTTGATACTCATTACTTTCTTTGCAGCTCTCCAGTGGTCTAAACCTGGATCACTTTGATATCGTCCCAACATTCCCACAACAAATGCAATGTCAGGTCTTGTGCAGACTTGAGCATACATTAGGCTTCTGACAACAGAAGCATATGGAATGTTCTTCATTTTTTCCCTTTGAAAGTCATTCTTCAGGAATTGGTTCAAACTGAACCTATCACCCTTCATAATGGGAGTGACACTTGGTGAGCAATCCTTCATCCGAAATCTCTCTAAAATTTTATTAATATAGGTTTCCTGAGACAGACCCAAGATGCCTTGAAATCTGTCTCTATGGATCTTAATGCCAATGACATAAGATGCCTCACCCATACCCTTCATATTGAAATTTTTAGAGAGGAATTGTTTCACCTCATGTAGCAAACCCTTATCATTGGTTGCTAGTGAAACATCATCCACATATAAAACAAGAAAACAGATTTTACTCCCATTGACTTTTAGGTATATACATTCATCCATAATGTTTTCTACAAAACCGAAAGAAGAAATTACATTATGAAATTTCAAATACCATTGGCGGGATGCTTGTTTTAATCCGTATAATGATTTCTTGAGCTTGCAAACCAATTGCTCACCATCACTAGAGGAGAATCCTTCAGGTTGTTTCATGTAAACCTCCTCCTCTAGATCTCCATTGAGAAATTTCGTTTTCACATCCATTTGGTGCAACTCCAAGTCAAAATGGGCTACTAATGCCATAATAATGCACAAGGAATCTTTCTTAGATACAGAAGTGAAAGTCTTCATGTAATCAATTCCTTCTTTCTGAGTGAATCCCTTTGCAACAAGTCTTGCCTTGTATCTCTCAATGTTGCCCAATGAGTCTTTCTTTGTCTTAAAGACCCATTTACATCCAATGGATTTTGCACCATTATGCAGCTCAACAAGATCCCAGAATTCATTACTCTTCATAGAATTCATCTCTTCCTTCATGGCATCGTACCATAATTCTGATTCTTTGCAACTCATGGCTTGTGAAAAGGACTCGGGATCATTTTCGGCTCCAATGTTGTAGTCAGATTCTTGCAGATACACGACATAATCATCAGGAATTGCTGATCTCTTTGGTCTAGTATATCTTCTTAATGTTGTACCACGATCTTCCTGAGAAGTATGTGGTTCAACTTGTTGTTCAAGACTTCTTGGCAATTATTGAACTATCTAATCTACTGGAATGTCGTCAGCAGCTTGTGGAACTTCAAAAATTGGTTGTTCAACACCAGTTTGTACTTGAGGGGTGCTATGAACAATAAACAATCTATCACTTGAAGTGGAAGGTTGAGATTTTGAATGATCCTTCTCAGAAACTATGTTCCTGGTTTCATCGCTCCCACGGATCAAGTTGTTTTCAAGAAACTTTGCATTTCTTGATTCCAAAATCCTAGTGCTGTTAGATGGACAATAAAATCTGTAACCTTTAGACCTTTCAGCATATCCAATGAAATACCCACTAATGGTCCTTGGGTCCAACTTCTTCTCTTGTGGATTATATATTCTCACTTCAGACGGACATCCCCAAACGCGCATATGTCGCAAAATCAGTTTCCAACCTTTCCATAATTCAAATGGCGTTTTAGGAATAGCCTTGGTTGGAACTTGATTTAATATATACACTGTCGTCTTAAGTTCTTCAGTCCACAAGGATTTAGGAAGATTGGAGATGCTAAGCATACTCCGCACCATGTCCAATAATGTTCGGTTTCTTCTTTCTGCTACACCATTCTGGTTGGGTGAACTAGGCATGGTGTATTGGGAAACAATCCCATTCTCTTGAAGAAATTTTGCGAATGGCCCAGGTGCTTGTCCATCTTCTGTGTATCTACCATAATATTCTCCACCTCTATCTGATCTCACGATATTAATTTTCTTGCCACATTGTTTCTCTACTTCAGCCTTAAAGATCTTAAAGGCATCTAATGCTTCGCTCTTTTTATGAAGCATGTAGAGATACATATATCATGAGTAATCATCTATAAAAGAGATGAAGTATCTCTGACCATGTGAGTCCATGTCTGGACTACATATATCAGTATGTATGATTTCTAATATGTCCGAACTCTTATTGGCACCTTTCTTTGACTTGTTTGTCTGCTTTCCTTTTATGAAGTCCACACAAGTCTCAAAATCAGTAAAATCCAAAGTATTAAGTACCCCTTCATTTACCAATCTTTTAATTCTTTCTATGGAGATATGACCCAGTCTCCGGTGCCATAATTTAGAGGAATTTTCATTAATAACACATCTTTTAGTGCTAGTGTGAACATGCATTGAATCATAAGTGACATTGTTTTGTAAATTAATGTAGTAAATACCATTAGACAAAATACCATTCCCAACATAATCAGATTTATGAAATAAACTAAAGGATGTTTCTGAAAAGTTAAAGGAATATCCAAAAGGTACAAGCCTTGAAACTGAAATCAAGTTTCTAGAAAAAATTGGTACATAAAAAGTCTTTTCTAATTCTAAAACAAAGCCACTACTTAAAGTTAAATAGCATGTTCCTATAGCTTCGACATGCGAGCCCATCTTGTTTCCTGATAAGATGCTTTGCTCACTTCCCACTGGCTTCCTTAGGTTTTGAAAACCCTGCAAGGAATTCGAAATGTGAATTTTTGATCCAGAATCAATCCACCAGGTGTTAATATTGACATTAACCATATTAGATTCATAACAAACAAACGAGATTGGATTACATTTGTCCGCAATCCATTTATGAAATTTCGCGCATTCCTTCTTCATGTGTCCCTTCTTTTTACAAAAGAAACCCTTGGAATCCTTCTTGATATCGGCTTGAGGAGGTATTTTACCTTTCCCTTTCCGATTGGCTTGAGATTTTTCCTTTCCTCGCGTTGCCAGCATTGCACTTTCTCCCATTTCCATCACCAGTTTCTCTTCCTCTTGAACACACATGGTCATGAATTCATTAATTGACCATTTATCCTTATGTGTGTTGTATGAGATTTTGAAGGGTCCGTATTGGTGCAGAAGGGTGTTCAGGATGTAGTGCACAAGGAAATACTTTGATATTTCAACCTCAAGTTTCTTAAATTGAGCTGTAGTGTCCCTCATTTGCATGATGTGCTTGCGCACACCTTTTACACTGGTGAGCCTTAGGGATGAGAACTTCATAATTAGGGTGCTTGCTAGTGCCTTGTCTGAAGTGACGAATTGATCATCAATTTCTTTCAATAAGTCTCATACCTTTTCATGCTGTTCAACGGAACCACGAATACCAGCCGAAATTTTAGTCTTAATGAACATCACGCTTAGGCGATTAGATCGTTCCCATCATTTATAAAGTGCGATGTCCGCTGCAGTGTTGGTATTATTGAGTGCCGGTGGTTCATCTTTCCTAATAGCATAGTCTATGTCCATCCACCCCAAATGAAGGAGAACTCTCTCCTTCCAGAACTTATAGTTATCTCCCTTAAGTTCAGGGATATCAGTACGAATTTCAGAGAAATTTGTAGGTTGTAAAACTGCATAAAATTAAAGATCATGTGCTTATGTTAAAATTGAGGCCTAAATAAAATTTCATGCTTTACCAATGTAAATCATGCTTAAAATTGAATCTAATGACATAAAAAATTGTCTGTGGACTAAATTTTCAATTCAATCAGATTCAATTATTCTTTATGATAGAATTTATCAAATTATTCACTTAATTCATAATAATTATAAGGGTATATTATGATTATAATTTGATATAAATTCTATCTTAGTTTTGAACTTTATGATAAAACTATTAATTCATAACTTGTGTGAGTAAGTTATGAATATTTTATCCTAATTAATTACATAAATATAACAAAAATTCCTGTGGGATAAGATTTATAATATTTAGTATAATTAATTACAATTAATGTTTAAATATTCTTTATGTGATCCTAATCAATCACAATATATAATTTTATTTAATTAGAGATGCTGTGGCTATTCTCTAATCAATCAAAATTATATGGGTCACTCGACATTATTTACATAATTTTTTTTTAACTTGATATGAGAATAATGATAATTTGCATAAATAAAACTATAAAATTTATTCATAACATTTAACGATTGGTCTAGTATAATCATCCAAAATAGCATGTTTTAATTAGAACAGAAATAATTAATTCATGCAAATTAAATACGAGCATATTTTCCAAATTGCATATAATTAAACTAAATAAATATTATAAGGTAAAAATTGAGCAGAAATTAGACATATTTCCAAATAAACTTTAGTTCAGAAAATTCTCAGAAATTAACATTTAGCCGAACATGTCTATTATAAAAAATGCAGAGATAAAACTTTGCTCCGATACCAAATGTTAGAATAAATAACGATTCTTTAATGCGGAATAAATACTTAAAAAGAATCGAAAAATAAAACTTGATGCCCATAAATACTTTATTGCCCAATAAAACATACCTCCAGCCATTGATGAATTATACCTCCAGCAATGATCAACGCTCCAAGAAGTGCTCCGGTTTATTGCAGATTCTTTAGAAACACAAAATAGACTTTACAATTCTAAAATGCTCTCCAACTCAATAACGCGAATCTCCTTCCATTTATCGAACAAGGAAATGGAATATTTAGTTGTAGGAAAAATCAGATCACAATGGGCAAATGCTTTCAGGCCACAAACTGTATAGCCAAAGGCAAACTCTTTACAGGACAGAAACGAGACTAAGTTGCAAGAAGGTTTGAACTCGAAAATTGTTCCATCCCAAATGACTGCGTTTACCCCCTCTTCACAGTCAACACATCATTCGTAAAAAGAGACAACCTGTGGCGAGAAAAATTGAGGGGCGTAGAAGTCCAAATTAAATTTCCGTGAACACTAAAGATTGCAAAACCATGCAAATATTATCACTAATCAGATTCCAGAGAAACATCAAAGGCTCAGAAAGAAACCCAAAGGATACAAAAAATCTGAAGGCACTTCCAAGCTCTGCTCACTCAAACTTGATGGTGTAAAACTGAAGGGGATTGAGTTAGTGGGCTTGGGGACCAAACATAAATATTTATAGCCAAGCTTCGATCAAGCTTCTGTTGGCTATGTGTCAAGTGTTCCACAGATCATGGTAGAAAACTACAGTGGGAGTAATGGACCACTTCAGAAGCTCTCAACAAGAAATTAAATAACTGCAGTTGATTTCCGTAATTTAAGGAAATTACTGCAGTTGGTTTCCATAAATTAAGAAAATCACTGCAATTAGTTTCCACAAATAATTACTGCAGTTATTTCCAGAAATAACTGGGAGAGGGAGCGTAACATGACAACCATACTTGTGCTACACAGCTAAATCAAGCAAGTGGAGTTTTAATGCAGGTTGAGGAATTACAGCCGTATTTGTGCTACACAAGTAAATCAAGCAAGTGGAGTTTTAATGCAGGTTGAAAGACATAGAATTAGTTTGCAGTTTGAAGGACATGGAGTAAATGAAGTTCTGATGAAGAGTACAAACTTTCCATTCGGCAACATATTAGATAATTAAAGTCAAATGAACATTTTATGCAAAGTTGGTAAAGATAATTGAAGTCAAATTAACATTTAATGCAAAGTTGGTAAAAACTTATGGTTAGACATTCACTTATTATTTACTGTCTGCAAAGTTGAAATCTGTGTCTTCATATTTTGTCTTGCCATGTATTAATTTATTAGAAATGTATGTTTTGATACAACAAACATGTATAAGTCTTTGCATAGTGGCAGATGTAAGTTTGAGAAGACAAGAGAAGAAAATTGTAGAGCAATTTATGGTTTGTTACAAGTTTTACACTGAGTTACTCAACAACTCCTAGTGAAGTGTAAATCTCAGTGAACAACTTTCATATAAATGTATTTCATGTTTTAAACATTATAAACCAAAGTTTTATTTTGTGGTGTTTTACTTTGTGAAGGAGTAACAACTTCCATATGAATGTATTTCATGTTTTAAAAATTTTAAACAAAAATTTTATTTTATCCCACAACTTACAATGTTTTATTCTTTTCTAGTGTGTAAATTTGTTTGAGTTTTAGCTCCGTTTCAATGGTGCAAGTCAACAGTGTTTTAATACTTTCTTTTGAGGAAGAAACCTCTATTTTTTAAAATTTTCACAAAATTTTCTGTTGAAGTATATAATATCAATTATTTTAACAACTAATCTATAAACGTTCGAATGAATTAAAAAACAATTGTGGTCCATCTTTCATCCAACATTTATACGTACAATAAGGTCCCCACAGTTTTCACAGCGTAAAAGGAAGAGATGAGGTTAATCATGAATCAGTGACGGTCAGAGTTGGCCAATTAATTATTGTACATATTGTAGTTAAAATTGTATTCATTAGGTTGTCACGGGTTTACATTCTTTTTATGCCGAATCCTTATGAAATATTTAATAATAGAAAAACAGTCTTGATAGGAACCACCCACTTGCTGCAATATACAAGTTTTTTTTATAGAAACCTACTTTAAATAGTTGTTCGAAATTTTATTGTACAATTCAGGTACCACATTTGAGACATGGCACTGCAAGTTTTTTTTATAGAAACCTACTTTAAGTAGTTGTTCGAAATTTTATTGTCTAATTCAGCTACCACATTTGAGACATGGCACTGCAAGTTTTATTTATAGAAACCTACTTTAAGTAGTTGTTCGACGAAATTTTATTGTATAATTCAGCTGCCACATTTGAGACATGGCACTGCATATAGGACAATTATTAATCAAAGCTATAAACATATTTGAGCATTATCTGTCGTTTGCACAATCGCCGAAATGCAAAACGTGCATATATAGACAATCAATTTTATGTTGTAATGAATATGAAGATTATTGGTGCTCTGAAGTTGTTCAGTGCCGAGTGCCAAGGTTGATAGAACTTGCTTTTATTGTATTTTTTTTCACTATCACACTCTACACAATAACAACTTCCTTTCCACTTTCTTTAACTCCAAAAAGCTAAAATGCCAGTAACAAAAAAGAAAAAGAAAAAAAAAAGGCCTTTCTAATAATTTCATGGTTTAATCATTGTACACTTAATAACATGAAATAAGATCAATTTGTTACACAACTATGATAGAAGGCTTCATACCTGGAAAACCAAGCCTTTTACTTCTTTTAAGAATATAACTTTGCTGCCATGAACACTTCCGGAGCTATAACGGGGTTTTTGCGAGAAGGTAAATTTGTTCAATATAGGGCTTCACGGTCCTCGTCGCTCCTCTGGCCTTGTGAAGATGCCAAAAAGTACATGATATCATTTAGTCACCACAAAACATATGGTTTTGTTGTGGGTTTAGGGTTTAAGGAAGGTTTTATCTTATAATATATAAAAAATAAGTTTAAAATGGAAAAGATTTAAAGTGAACTAAGAGCTAAAGTCATTAGGAGTCCTTGCTTTAGAGTTAATGTCAATGTGAGAGCACTAATCCAGCTAGGGGATTTATGTCACATGTCCAGCTAATGGAAAATTAGAAATAAGATTTTCAAAAATTACAATTTTATTTTTGAATTTAATAAATAATAGAAATGAGCATTTTCTTGAAACTTTGGTTAAAATTACTAAAAAGACACAAAAACTTGTAAAACTAATTGAGACTAACAAATTTTGACTCCTCCCTTGTGAGGCAGAGACTAATACCTTATGTTTCAAGAAATATTAGGTTCAAAGATTGATCAAATCTTATTTTATAATTTTTCTACATCTTTTATAATTGTTATCAAACCAATAAAAAAATCTAAATCTTCTTACTTTTTAAATTGTCATTTAAATTTTCTTTTAATCTTTTTAATGTATCAATGAGAAACATTGGATATTTCATATCTTTTTTTTTTTTCTTTTTAAAATAAGACACATTATATTATTGTAGTCAAAGATTAAGGTGAATGCATAAATATGGGTTACTCTTTTGGGCCAAAAGTGGTAATGGAATTTCAAGTTTTTCCTCCATTATAGAACTGAAGCCCTCAAAATTCATATAAGCTTTGTGAATTTTGATTCCAAGTACAAAGACAATATGGGGAAAATTATGTTGTTGTCCTAATGATATTTTTTGCAAAAAAAATTAGTGTCGTATAATCTCTTAATTTTCAGTTAATGCAATACTTGTCCTTGCAAATTTTCACACATCTTAAGAGGTATGTGTGTGTTTGCGTAGCATACCTTAGTCTAAGATATGTAATATATATATATATATATATATATATATATATATATATTAAAACAAAATAGATACCTTGCATTCAAAATCTAGATTTGACGGCCAGAACCGTTTTACATCATTTCAACAAAACTTGCTTCAGACTTAGTAGATGCTTCCATATCCCAGTACAACCATGAAACTATTTTCTTTCTTATACTAGCCTTGCATATTACTAGAAAACACTAAATTCTACCATAAAGCCAGAAATACAATCCTAATGTCAAAATATAGCGACAAAGAATAAGTAAACATTATCTGAGATTGGACTTCCCCTCGTCCTTGCTAACAGATTGTCATGACTGCTCAGTCCTGTGCCAGAGTCACAGACCCTCCATCGCTTTGAAGCCGAGCCACAACCTCCTTCAGGAGTCCTGCAATAATCTCCTTAACTTATGAAAATATATTTTCACTGACCAAATCTGAGTTGGTGGTGAGAAGGTTTGTCTCCATATTCACTATTTTTCACTCCAAAGACTCCTCCATAGCCTCAAATTTTTCATTAATCCTCTTAGCATTGGCAGACCAATACTTCTCTAATAATTCCACTCGATGGGTGATGATGTTGAGTCTCCCCATAAACAACTTGAACAAGAATTCGATGACCCTCTTCCAACGAGCCAAGTCCTCCTCGGGAGGGTTCCTACCATGACCTCTTAGCACATGCATATCTACCTTCTTCCAACTTTCACTCCTATCACCACTTCACACCAAACCTTTAATTGTGGACATCAGAGCAGAGAATGATGAATCCTTATATAGACCCATTTCTTCTAGTGCGCTAGACTCCACTGCTCGTTCCGTAATATCATGGAGATCCTCGAGCTATAGTCCCATTAAATACATGTTTTATCCCAAGGATATGGAAAACCAGTTTCGCAGGAAATATGCAGAATAACTCTTCCACACCATTAATTCTCCCTTGTTGTTCATAGTCTTGCACATTCTCTGAAATGATGCATTATTCGCATCCTCTAAATACCAGTTTGGTAATCACCTTAAAACATACGATGGATTGTTCTCGGGACCCCGAAGGGTGCCATGCATCCTATCCATTCTCCACCTGTCAGACTTCTAAGAACGTTTCTCCTTGGTATCCCTCCTACTTTGAAATGCATGCCAATAGTAATTACCACACTGAACATCATTTAATTAAGGAATGGGAAGGTGTCTGTAGTTTCTGTTGGGGTTCCCATGTTTTGGCCAGGTTGACAAGACCAAAAGATGAGACAACATGGAACCACTTTCAAACCTTAGGATCTAGCCCTCCTAGGTCCAGAGAGGGATCTCTCTATGATTGTCAAAGTATGTATGTCTTTGAAGCTCACAATAAGGTATTAGGCTAGGTATGAAGCATATGGTTTGTTTGTTTGATTAAGAGTTTGGTTGTTGGGAATCAGGAAGGAAGAGTTCATCATGAGACAGGACTGGGCGAAGAAGAATTTAGGCAAAGGAGAGATAATCCACAGAAAACCAAGTCCATTGGGTAATGGAGTCAAGAAATGATTTACTTGCTATCAATATGAAAGCTTTCAGTTGAGCTAGTCATCTAAAGCCTTGGATCCTAAAGTGATAGGGTGGTATGGGACATTAAGGACCGAGAGTGAAGGGGGGAGAACCAACCAATCTTGTCTATAGATCAGGTCAGAGGTCATTTAACTCCAGACCCGCTTGGACAAAATCAGAGGCAATACAAGGGATCTTAGAAAGGCTTAATTAAGATGGAAAGATCCTAGTGAGGCAGAGACAGGGTCTAGACCTCCCAGTGTTCTCAACTCATCCAACTAGATCCTCACAAGAACATCTAAACATAGATTTCATTAATTCATACATCAGAGAGCAGGCAATAACATCCACTACACTGGTTAAATCAATTGAAATCAATATTCAGATACACATATAAGCAGAAAACATAAAAGGCTGGGAGAGCAGCAACATAAAGTACCTATCAAGGGTAAAACTTATGCCAAACTTCTGATGCGAGCCAGATGAAATGAAATGAAATGGAAATAAACACAGAGATAGAAAAACATCACCGCAGCTGTAGATCAGGATCCAATAAAATGTGCTTATCATATTAAACATCAACACCAATTAGGTACAACATAGCCAATAACTTGGTCATTCAGTCTGGATACATCTTCCTCAGCCTATCTTACAACTATACACATAGAACTTATCTCAAGAGAAACTGCTTGCACCTCTCTGCTATCTCATCAACAACCTTTACAATGTTTCTTTCTGAGTTTTATAGCTAAAGAGAAGTAGTAGAGGTAGGTGAGGAACTAAATGTCGTATTAAAACTTCTGGAAAGAGGGAGGGCCGAGGCCCATTTTGTTTAATATTTTGGGCATTTAACCCCTAGCACTCTTTGGACGAAAATATGATCTCCTTTGGATCTCCACTTATTCCAGGCATGTCTTTGGTGTACTTTGGCTGCGGTGATTTGTAGTACTTCTGGTGAGTAAACAAAATGGAAATAAATGATACTTGGATCTGCCATGCTGTGAATCAAATGCTCTGGTAGTTTCGGTCTGCTGTCTGATGGGAATTTCTTCAGGGGCACGACACATAATAAAAGTTGCATGGGTGCCCTTTCCTTAATGAAGAAAAACATACTGCTGACAAATAAACCCTGATGTTACCTCTTACTTGTGTTCAGGACCTTTGATCGGTCCTCGCGGTCTTCAACTGGTGCTTTGCCTCTTTAAACTGCAGATTTAAGGCTCAAGATTTTCTTTGGCGTGCCTTAATCTCTTTGCTTTGCACTGAAACACTTTGCCGCTCCATCTTTGCTTCTGACAGATTAGCTCGAGCTTTTAATGGTGCTGGAAGGTTTTCTACAGAGTTTAAACCTTGTTCTCTTTAATGGACGTCCCGTCTTCACCTTCCCGGGTCTTTGCTCATAAATTCAGCCGCTGTAGATGATCTTCCTTGATTTCTCCGTCGCTGTAACAGAGACTGCGCGTCCTGGCAGTCATCTATTATTGACAACCCTGCAAAAGCACGAAAGCTGTGAAGAAAACAATGGTTGGGGTGGCGAATGATATGGATGATGAGAGAGATAGTGCGGATGGTGAAATGGAGGAGAATTGCGGAGAAATGGTGACAAATTGCCCTGGTGGAGATTTGCGGTCAGCGAAGCAATTTACGAATGAAAAACTTTAGAGAACACGAAAAAAAACCAATATATGTAATGGAAAGGTCGAATGTACGATGAATGCACGTGGGGGGTGATGTGGAGGAATATTCAATCAGCGGGCAAACGAAACTGGACCGTCCGATCTTAAAGGGGATCTACGGCGGAAAACACATCTGGGGCGATAGACAGTGGGCTAGGGGTACGGTGGAGATGGTTTAACCCATGCGCAGCTTTGTTGATGGATGTCCGTCGGATGAGGCGCTCAGGATCGGACAGCTTGCGCAAATTTCGCTGCGAGACTCAAGCCGAAAGATAATGCACGGGGGATGGGTGGTTTTGCCGTCGTACAGAAGACACGCATCGGCAGCTGTATGGAATCGCTGGGCATTCGGGGAAAACTGCCATCTGCGCAGAAGCGGTGCGATGAAAACCGGTGGGTTTGGAACAGTGCGCGGCGGGGTCCACTGGGTGGAGAGGTCCCGAACCATCAGATCTTTGTGAGAATGGACGGCGATGGCCCAGTAAGGGAAAATGAACGTGGGAGACGTGGGCGCTGGGGATTTAATGACCGTCGTCCGATCAATTGAGATCGATGGCTGAGTCTGAGCCCGATGGACATATGGAAATGGCACCTTTGGAGCTAGCGGGTGGTTCCAGCGCGAGGTTTCATGGAGGAACGGGGGGCGGGGCTATGGCCGAAGGGGCTAGGGCTCAATATACAAAATATATGATTTTTTGCACATTTTTAATGCATTTTAGGGCCATCAAATGCTAACAATAGGGGAATAAGGGGGTTTGGGCACAAACAAAGGGCGTAGGCGTGGTTTAAGAGGGTAAAGGTATAACTTAGGAAGGTTCGAAGGGAATTTTGGAAAATAGACGAAAGGTCAAAAAAGGGGGGAGTTTGCAGGGGTACATTGGACATAAATTTATAATCAGAGGGGCTTTGAGAAATGAATCATCAGAGGGGATCTGTATTGGGCATAGCACAAAGAGACTTCAAGGAGGATGGGTTTTCAGGGGAAAGGCATTCCTTGAAGGCTCTAAAACAAACTAGCCCCCAGCTTGCTTGTCAAGAATTTCATAGGGGGCTAACAGTGGCTCCACATGGGGATGGCTTCTTCTTGAAGGAGGCAAGAAACCAGAAATGATCTTTGGAGTAGGCCAGTTGCCTGCTACTTGGCACGTCCCCTTCTTTGATCAGCCGACACAATATGAATATGTTACATCAACAGAAACATTCTTCCCAACTATTCTACCTACCCAAACTATAGTCCTAACCATTTTTCCCTTTAGGGTGCATTTGAACTAGCAGACCCTTTACATCTATTTCCAAACAGAAAACAAACCTATTCTAAATCTACCCTTATTTCTCCATGAGGCCAGATTAAACTATTGGCCTCATATGTTTCTCTACCTAATCTACTACCTGTCGGGATTAAACTGTCCAACAGGTTTCTTCTCCTACATTCTAAGACAGGAAATTCAAAACAGCCAAGCCAGGATTGAACTGTCTGACTTGCTGTGGATCCAAGGCAATAAAACAGTTGCACATGGATAGAATTTTGCAGAAAAAAAACTGTGAAGGCTTAAAATATGAAACTTGCAGCATCCTTCTTCTTTTCGTGACTCAAGTTTTTAGCTTGTTAGAGTCACTTCTTTTTCTTCCTCTCAGCTCTGGTTTTGGGCATGTTAGAGCTGATTCTTCTTTTCACTACTGGTCCAGATTTTGAGCATATTAGGACCAGCTATTCTGCTCCCTTTGGCTCAGATTTTGATCATGTTTGAGCCACTCTTTTTACCTTTCGGAGGTTCATGTTTTGAGCATGTCTGAACCTCTCTCTCTCTTTTTTTTTTTAAAGAACGAAATCACTGCAATGGTATGTATAATGAAATGGAAACTGGAAACTAAAATTTAGCATAAGTAATGCTTGAGCATCCTGCCATTGACAGGACCCCCAAACAGATCTATACCATTAAGTTCTTGTAAGAAAAATGCATTAGGACCCATAGTGGCTTGGATAATATATGGACCTTGCCACAAACTATCAAACTTGCCATGTTTACCTTTGTCCTCTCTCCTTGAATCCCATTTCAGAACCTTGTCCCCAACTTTGAAATCTAAAGCTTTGGCTCTTTTGTCAAAATGCCTCTTTATGTTTTCTTGAACTCTGACAGCTCTGCTATAAACCTTCTCCCTTGTTTGCTGAAGATGGATAGTTTCATTGATTCTTCTCACCATACTGTTTTCGTATGTCTGAATCTCTTGGACAAGTTTAATCATTGGCACTCCCAGGCTGGTAGGAAAAACTGCTTCAGTTCCATGGACAAGATGGAATGGTGACATGCCAATGGATTTCTTTATTGTGAGCCTGTCCGCCCACAAAGCATGCACCAACTTTTTGTGCCATGACTTTATGTTCTCTTCCAGCAGCTTCTTAATGATGTTCACTAGGATTTTGTTGGATGATTCAGCTAATCCATTACCCTGAGGGTAATAGGTAGTTGAATGACCAAGGGCTATTCCATACCTGTGACAGAAATCAACCATTCTCTTGGATCCGAAAGCAACAGCATTGTCAGTGATTATTTTTCTTGGACAGCCAAACCGAGAGAGGATGTAATCTTCTAGGAACCTAATGATGACATCATCGATGGCATTCCTAGTGGGTATGGCCTCTATCCATTTGTGTTGCCCAGAAGAAGAGGGGTGAATTTCTCCAATAAAATATAGGCCCCATTGCATGAAGGGACCTTCGGCAGTGATCGATTGTAAAGGGAGGGGGAGGAGCTTTCTTCTGCCTTCAAAGATTTGGCATTTGTGACAGGCAGTTACCATTTTATGGACATCATTGAAGAGAGTGGGCCAATAATAGCCAGCCTTGAGTATCTTATTTGCAGTGGCTTTCCAACTCAGGTGGCCTCCACACTCCCCAGCATGAAATTCTTGTTTGATTCTTTTAGCTTCAATTTCAGACAAACATTTCAGCAATAGGCCATTTGGATTTTTCCAATATAGGTTTTCATTCAGGATGCAGTAATTTCTGGCTTTTAGCTTTATGAATCTAGCCTTAGTTTTGGACAGTTCTGGAGGGGCATTGAGGTTGGTGAGCACATAAAGGATATCAAAGTACCAAGGAGAGTTTTGAAACTGCTCCTCAACAGTGGGGTCAGGAAATCCTTCCTGCTCATCAAAGGCATTTACCATGTTAATGTCAAGGGCTTGCAAGTTTGACTCGGCCATTAATCGTGCCAGGCCTTGACCTTTGATTAGCTTGGTGGGTCTTATTTCAAGGTCATATTCTAAAATTGTAGCAATCCACTTGCCCCTTTTCCCATCAGGGTCCTGGGACAAGATGTCTTTAACCACTATATTTGGAACATGGGCTATGGTGTGAGAATGCAGAATGTACACCCTAAATTCTTTTAAGGCCTTGACCAGGGCATAGGCATGTTTTTCCATGATGTTTTATTTCAAGGGTGCGTCTCTTAAAGCTTTTCTGAAAAAAGAAATTGGCTGTTCATTTCCTTCTGAATTTTTCTGCAGTAAAACCGCAGCCACTGTATGCTGGGAGGCAAATGAAAAAATCAAGAAATCCTTTGAGACGTCTGGGCTGATAAGGACAGGGGCTTGAGTGAGTGCAAGTTTTACTGACTCAAAAGATTTCTTGGCTTCCACAGTCCACTTAATTCCTGCACCTTTCTTCAACATGTCAGTCATTTTCCTAAGGTGCTCAGCAAGATTGGGAATGAATCTCCTAAGAAATTGATCTTCCCTATGAAGGACTGCAATTCTTTGATGTTTCTCGGGTGTGAGATTTTAAGTATTCCCTCAACTCGCTGTGGATATATCCTAATTCCTTTCTCGGATATAATGTGGCCAAGAATTTTGCCTTCTTGCAGCCCAAACACAGTTTTCTTAGGATTTAAGGACAAACCGTACCTTCTACATTTTTCAAAGACTTTCCTCAGATGTTTCAGGTGTTCTTCTTCAGTTTTAGAAAAGACAGTCAAGTCATCCAAGTAGATAACTATGAAGTGTCCTATCTCATCTGAGAAAGCTATATCCATCGCTCTCTGGAAGGTAGCCCCATCATTCATCAGTCCGAAAGGCATTTTCACATACATGAAGGTGCCCCATGGAGTGGTAAAAGCTGTTTTGAGTTGATCTTCTGGGAGTACAAGGACTTGATTGTATCCTGGAAAACCATCAAGCAGAGAGATTCTCTTAGAGCCCACTACCTTCTGTAGGATATGTTCCATTCTAGGCAGAGGGTAGTTGTCTTTCAGGGAGGCTCGGTTGAGGTTTCTGAAGTCTATGCATAGTCTGATCTCCCCTATTTTCTTTCTCACAACCACTAAGTTTGACACCCAATCAGAAAACCTTACAGGGACTATGATACCTGCCTCATACATCTTCTTAATTTCCTTTTCAACTGCAGGCAATTGTTTTGGATTGATTCTGCAGAGTTTTTGTCTAAAAGGCTTCTGATTTTCCTTCAAGGGTATCTTGTGTTGTATGATGTTGGTGTCATAGGCCTTTAAGTCTTCATAGCTCCATGCAAACACATCAATGAATTCCTTAAACAGGTTAATGTATTTCTTCTTCATGTCTGCAGGCACAGACTTAGCCAGTTTAATCATTCTGGGTTTATCTTCAGTGCCTATGTTGCATTCTTCTATATCTGAGTCTGCATGTTCTATAGTGGGCTTTTTTGCTACGTCATCAAAGTCAAAAAGGTCCTCTAGGGGTGCCAGGCCTCTGGGTATGTTCTTATCTTTGGCCTGCATCACCTCCATTTCCTCATTTTCCGGGTTTTCACATCCAATGGTTGAATTCCCAGTTTCTTCAGAAAAGGTGTTTATTTCTATGTTACAAGGTGGGAATTCTTCATCAGAGGATTCCTCACTAAGGCAGCCGTCTTCGTCTTTAGAGTCTGAACTAGAAAGTTCAAACTCATTTCTGCCTGTCAGGAAGTCCTCAATCTATTTATCACCTTCAAAGACCTGCCAGTATTTTTCGTTGTCTGGCACAACAGGTCTAAATTTGGTCTGAATGATGATCTGTGGGTCAGCCAGAGTCCTAGGATAAGAAATGGCTAGGCAAGCTAATCCATTTGCAATGATGTTTTGACTCCTAGGCACAAACACCAAATCGTATTCTAAAAAGGTTTTCAACAAATCCACTGCGTCATTTCTGTAGGCCCTTAGTCGGGGATGTTTCGCTATATATTCACCATTCACCTGTTTGATAACTAACTCTGAGTCTCCTCTCACAGCTATCCTATGGGCTCCTAATTTTTTCAATAGATTCAGACCTAGGATGAGAGCCTCATATTCTGCAATATTATTTGTGCATTTGAAGTGCAGATTGACAGCGTGGCTCTCTGCATAATCACTCTCTACGTTACGTAACCACACCCCTGCTCCAGCAGTTTTCCTAGTACAAGATCCATCGAAATTCATTTCCCACAGGGGTTCATTTTCCGTTTCGTCATTCTTTCCTTCCCTACAGCTGGGTTCGCCATTATGTTGCATTACAGGGTCTGTACTAGGCTGCGGGTTGTTTCGTTCTTCATGACATGTGTGGAGTTCATAGGGTTGGCTATCTTGCTGTTTACATTCTGTTTCTGGTTCAGGTTCACTCAGAGTTTTGTTTCCAGTACCCTGCCCATGGTCTTCTTCATCGTATTCTTCTAGGGTAGCCATTATGTTAAAGTCCATGGGCTCTATGTTATTGTTTGTATTTCTGTTTCTTGACACTGGCTCTCCTAAGGATGGGTCATTATAAATAATGAAAGAATCCAGGTCTGTTTGTACAGAGTATAATGGTGAATTTTCAGGTTTCTCGGGGCTACTGACTAGGAATTTCATCTGGGACTCTCTATACAGTCTTCTAAGTTGGCCAAATATAGGGATAGTGGCGTATGAGCCATCCATCTGCATCGTTCCTTACAGTTTGGCTCCCCATGATCTAGATAGCAGCATGCCATACTTAGGTGGCACATCTGCCACCACCACGTCCATGACCATACACTTAGCAGGAATCTGGGTGAGGCTTACACACAAGTCTTTGATTAGACCTAGGAATTTTACTCTGCTAGAGTCAAACGAATACAAATCTTTGTAAGGGCGGGCTATCTCTAGGCCTAATATTTCCATCACCACCTTAGGCATTAAATTGTGTGATGCTCCAGGATCATGCATGGCATTGTGGAGTATTTTTTCATGAATGTTGAGACTGATATAAAAAGGTGGAACTACCCCTTCCTGAAACTTTCCCTCAATCTTTGGACCGAATAGGAGGGCAGGTTGATCGTCACTCAAATTTACAGTGTCACTGTTCTCACCTAGATTTAATGCTTTCAAAATTTGGCCTTTATATACATTCTGAGTGGCCAGCTCAGAGAGCGGGACAGAGATTTTAATTTTTGCAATGTCACTTTCTAAATTGAAAGTGGACTGGGTCTTTGGAGTGCTTAACTCTGTTTTATTTGCTACTACCTTAGTAGCTGAATCAGTTTGTGATTTCTCACTATGTACAGGGTCAGGAATTGTTTTATCAGGAGCACTAACTGCAGTGCTAGTGCTGCTGGTTGGTTGGCTTTGTTTTTTAGTATCTTGGTTTTATTTTTCCTTGTTTTTTCCAGAACTTTCACCTGCTGTTTCACTACTCACAGCAGATGCTTTAGAAGTTTTATCAGGTCTTTTCTTGATGGTAACCTCAGGAGTCTCAGTTTTGGAATTTTCTTGGTTCTTTTTGCTCCTAAGTTCATATTGTTCTCTGACCTGCAACATGGCATTTTCAGATCCTAATCTGTAATCTTCAGTTTCTAACCATTCCTCATCCCAATGTGAAGGTGAGGGCTGGTCTTCCCATGAATCACAGTTAAGGACTGAGTCTTCCGTTTAAAACATGTTTATCACATTCCCTTCAGACTCCTCTATGATTCCCTCATCTTCATCTAATTTTTTTTGGAAAGGGGGAATAACTTGCTGATCTGATTCTTTCTGTCTGTTGGGCGTGTTGTTGTTTCTTCTAAAGTTTTGGTTCTGATTTTGGTTCTAGCTTCTGTTCTGATTTCTAACTGTGACAACCATTTTTTCCATAATTTGCTGTAGTCTTTCCATGTTTTTGGATAATCTCTCATAATTTGGGTCTGAAGTGGAAGCTACAGTGTCATCCCTATATGTTACCCTCTTCTCAGCTCTCAATCTTGCCCTCTTTTCCATCAAGTTTGCTTCTATAGATATGGATCCTTTATGCATGTCTTCCAATGTGTTATACTCTTTATCTCTAAGCTCATAGGCCATGTCAGCATCAAATCCATCAGGATATTTGGCTAGGGCCATACCTTGAGAAGGTTTCATGTGTGGAGGGAGAGCATTGTAAATACTGTTGAATCTAGTGGTGTAATCATGGATGATCTCTCCCACATTCCTCTTAAGGGTCATGTAGTCTGCTAGGAGTTGGAGAGGGTTTGCCCTAACTTCCCATTTGTTTATGAAGGTTTGATATAACGCAGGGAGATCTTGGATATTGCCAGGAGGTAAAATTTTAAACCATTTCTTTACATCACCCCCTAAGCTTTGGGCAAAGATTCTCATTTTGATTGTTTCATCATCAATTTCCATATAGTCAAAAGAATCCTCCATCTTATCTACATGTTGATGGGCTGTGATGGATTCTTTAGCAGTGAAGTGTGGGATTTTTGATTGCTAATCATTGGGTAAGGGTAACAAGGGCTGAGGTAAAACCAAGGGTGCATACCAAGCTGCCATGATAATGTTCTGATGAGGTACAGGGTTGGCTTGAGCAGGTGGTATATGGATAACAGGGATATTAGGACCAGTAGAAGTCTGTTGAGCAGATCTAGGATGGGAGAGCCCCAATTTTTGAATGAAGTGGATATCAGGTGGTGTAGATGGAGGGGTTCCTCTGTCCCTAGTGTGTTTACCACTATGAGATGGTGAACTGCAAAACTCAGGGTCTGGCTGGTCTAGATGATTGAATGACCTAGTTCTTGGTAGCTTATTAGGTAGGTCTAGGTCAGGGAGAAAGTGCAATAGAGCTGCTAGGTCTTCTGGTGTAGAATTATCTCTATGAATGTGAGTGGAAATAGTTGGCATTTTAGGTGTAAGGGATCCCTTGAGGATATTATCTGAATTGTCAACTATTTCAGGTGGGTCAGGGTTGGGATAAGCTCTTGTGTGAATGGTTCTAAAAGCTAGAATGTTGTTTCCTAGCCAAGCAGCTTAACCCTACTTATTAATTTTACTGTGGTTGATGTTGTCTCAGAGGCTGGTCTCCCAGTGGAGTCTACTGTGAAACCAAGTTAATCAGCAGGTCTACTGATCACCAGTGGAGTATTTTCGTTTAGGAACAATGGAGTCGCCAGGTGGAGGGTTTTAGGGTATATCTAAGGGGTTACACCGTCCACCACAGTGCTCAGGCACTATCACCTTTCAGGAATCTCCTCAAAAACAACAAACTCCAACCAGAGATTGACTGGGAGGGCATTTACCAGATATGTCACCTCCGAAGAGGGTGAGATCCGGAGGCTACCTGGCCCTTTCCAGGCTCTGTCTAAGAGTATGATGGACACTCAATCATGGAGGTCGATTCAAGAAAGGAGTGACTTACTGTCAACCTAACCAGAGTTCTAAGTCTCCGAGTCTTTAAAAATGTTTAAGGTGAAATGCACTCAGATTCCCTGGCGGAGTCGCCATTATGTTGGGGTTCCCATGTTTTGGCCAGGTTGACAAGACCAAAAGATGAGACAACATGGAACCACTTTCAGACCTTAGGATCCCAAACCCTCCTAAGTCCCGGAGAGATCTCTACAATTGTCAAAAAATATATGTCTTTGAAAGCTCACAGCAGGTATTCGACTAGAAGTATAGCTTCGAAAGTTTGTTTGTTTGATTAAGAGTTTGGTTGTTGGGAATCAGGAAGGAAGAGTTCATCATGAGACAGGACTGGGCGAAGAAGAATTTAGGCAAAGGAGAGAATCCACAGAAAACCAAGTCCATTGGGTAATGGAGTCAAGAAAGGATTTACTTGCTATCAATATGCAAGCTTTCAGTTGGGCTAGTCATCTAAAGCCTTGGATCATAAAGTGATAGGGTGGTATGGGACATTAAGGACCGAGAGTGAAGGGGGGAGAACCAACCAATCTTGTCTATAGATTAGGTCAGAGGTGATTTAACTCCAAATCCGCTTGGACAAAATCAGAGGCAATATAAGGGATCTTAGAAACGCTTAATTAATATGGAAAAATCCTAGTGAGGCAGAGACAGGGTCTAGACCTCCCAGTGTTCTCAACTCATCCAACTAGATCCTCATAAGAACATCTAAACATAGATTTCATTAATTCATACATCAGAGAGTAGGAAATAACATCCACTACACTGGTTAAATCAATTGAAATCAATATTCAGATACACATAACCCTCTGAAAACATAAAAAGGTGAGAGAAGGCAGAAACACCAAAGTACTATCAAGAGTAAATCATATGCCAAGGTCGTACGAGCAGATGAAATAAAAATGAAATGAAAATAAACACGAGAATAGAAAAACATCACATGACTTTGAATCGAAGATTCAATGAAATATGCTTATACGTAACAACATCAACACCAATCAGGTACAACATAGCCAATAGCTTGGTCATTCAGTCTGAATACATCTTCCTCAGCCTATCTTACAACTATACACATAGAACTTATCTCAAGAGAAACTGCTTGCACCTCTCTGCTATCTCATCAAAAACCTTTACAATGTTTCTTTCTGAGTTTTATAGCTAAAGAGAAGTAGTAGAGGTAGGTGAGGAACTAAATGCCGTATTAAAACTTCTGGAAAGAGGGAGGGCCGAGGCCCATTTTGTTTAATATTCTGGGCATTTAACCCCTAGCACTCTTTGGACGAAAATATGATCTCCTTTGGATCTCCACTTATTCTAGGCATGTCTTTGGTGTAATTTGGCTGCGGTGATTTTTAGTACTTCTGGTGAGTAAACAAAATGGAAATAAATGATACTTGGATCTGCCATGCTGTGAATCAAATTCTCTGGTAGTTTCGGTTTGCTGTCTGATGGGAATTTCTTCAGGGGCACGACACATAATAAAAGCTGCATGGGTTCCCTGTCCTTAATGAAGAAAAAAATACTGCTGACGAATAAACCCTGATGTTACCTCTTACTTGTGTTCAGGACCTTTGATCGGTCCTCGCGGTCTTCAACTGGTGCTTTGCCTCTTTAAACTGCAGATTTAAGGCTCAAGATTTTCTTTGGCGTGCCTTAATCTCTTAGCTTTGCACTGAAACACTTTGCCGCTCCATCTTTTCTTCTGACAGGTTAGCTCGAGCTTTTAATGGTTCTGGAAGGTTTTCTATAGAGTTTAAACCCCGTTCTCTTTAATGGATGTCCCGTCTTCACCTTCCCGGGTCTTTGCTCATAAATTCAGCCGCTGTAGATGATCTTCCTTGATTTCTCTGTCGCTGTAACAGAGACTGCGCGTCCTGGCAGTCATCTATTATTGACAACCCTACAAAAGCATGAAAGATGTGAAGAAAACAATGTCTGGGGTGGCGAATGATACAGATGATGAGAGAGATAGTGCGGATGGTGAAATGGAGGAGAATTGCGGAGAATTGGTGACAAATTTCCCTGGTGGAGATTTACTATCAGCGGAGAAATTTACGAATGAAAAACCTTAGAGAACACGAAAAAGAACCAATATATGTAATGGAAAGGTCGAATGTACGATGAATGCACGTGGGGGGTGACATGGCAGAATATTCAATCAGCGGGCAAACGAAACTGGACCGTTCGATCTTAAAGGGGATCTACAGCGGAAAACACATCTGGGGCAATAGACAGTGGGCCAGGGGTACGGCGGAGATGGTTTAACCCGTGCGCAGCTTTGTTGATGGATGACCGTCGGATGAGGTGCTCAGGATCGGACGACTTGCGCAAATTTTGCTGCGAGACTCGGGCCGAAAGATAATGCGCGGGGGATGGGCGGTTTTGCCGTCGTATAGAAGACACGCGTCGGCAGCTGTATGGAATCACTGGGCATTCGGGGAAAACTGCCGTCTGCGCAGAAGCGGTGCGATGAAAACCGGCGGGTTTGGAACAGTGCGCGGCGGGGTCCACTGCGCGGAGAGGCCCCGAACCATCATATCTTCGTGAGAATGGATGGCGATGGCCCAACAAGGGAAAATGAAAGTGGAAGACATGGGCGCTGGGGATTTAATGACCACCGTCCGATCAATTGAGATCGATGGTTGAGGCTGAGCCCAATGGACATATGGAAAAGGCACCTTTGGAGCTAGCGGGTGGTTCCAGCGCGAGGTTTCACGGAGGAACGAGGGGCGGGGCTATGGCCGAAGGGGCTAGAGCCCAATATACAAAATATATGACTTTTTGCACATTTTTAATGCATTTTAGGGCCATCAAAGGCTAACGATATGGGAATAAGGGGGTTTGGGCACAAACAAAGGGCGTAGGAGTGGTTTAATAGGGTAAAGGTATAACTTAGGAAGGTTCGACGGGAATTTGGGCAAATAGACGAAAGGTCAAAAAAGGGGGGAGTTTGCAGGGGTACATGGGGCATAAATTTATAATCAGAGGGGCTTTGAGAAATGAATCATCAGAGGGGATTTGTATTGGGCATAGCACAAAGATACTTCAAGGAGGATGGGTTTTCAGGGGAAAGGCATTCCTTGAAGGCTCCAAAACAAACTAGCCCCTAGCTTGCTTGTCAAGAATTTCATAGGGGGGCTAACAGTTTCTCCCATCAAGCTCATAACTCCCAACTTCCAAGAGAAATCCACAATTTTCCATTTCGTCAGCATCCTTGTTCAAGTGATAAAGAACATGATATGATGAGTATCTCTCAAAATTCGCTAGCTGATATTTAATTCGTTTGTCGATGGGGGTATTATTGTCAATAAAATGAACATTTGAGAACATTATTATGACCAACATGGAGTCCCCAACTATGTTTATTATGTTTATTCCAAGAGTGATAGTGAGATCCAAACCTTTCCATAAGGCGAAAAGATCAACCTTGTTGGTTGTCACTCCAAAAACCCATGCATATTTTCTCTTCAGATTTTCCTTGAGGCTAAAAAGGACCCCTCCCATTCCTTCCATGGGAGGCTTCACTCAATGAACCTATGACATAACACGTATGTTCATGGCATACTAAAAAATACCCTTAATTTAACTACACATTGCAAAATAGCTCTAAAAATCACTTTATTTAACCCCCTACCAATATTAACCCAATATACCTTCCCAATTAAAAAAACCCCGACTTTCACTAGATATTTTAGGTATTCATATTTTCATTAACATTTTTTATACCCCTTTATAGTTATATCCCTAGTATAGTGACATGTGAGTGACATGATGACTCTATTGTGCCTCTATTATAATCACACATGAATTCTACAATTATCTACAATACATATTATTTCTTTTGATATACATTGTAGATGCATATTAGTTCTCCCATAATGAAATTACTCAACCCACACTCAAGCACATCTCACAATGACTTGTGGCATTTAATGGTCTAAGGCACATAAATATAAACCATGTTTTAGGAATATTTATTATGTGCATGTATATAAAATGACACATAATTTATCTATATTGTTCTAGATCCTTTTCGTTATGTTTCAAATATTAAAAATCATATATGCCCAAAAAAAAGGAAAAATGCAAAGAAATGACAAAATGTTATTGGAATTGTTTTGTGTGATTTTATTTAAAAAAAAGACATTTTTAATATTTTATATGATGATGGGCCATTTTACTGTGGTGGATAAGTTAAAGAGAGTTCAATTCTCAAGATCAATGGCATCAATATTATCGGGACCCACACACAGAGGACACCTGACACCACAGCATAATCGATT
This sequence comes from Pinus albicaulis, assembly GCA_034641835.2. Taxonomy (NCBI): domain Eukaryota; kingdom Viridiplantae; phylum Streptophyta; class Pinopsida; order Pinales; family Pinaceae; genus Pinus; species Pinus albicaulis. The sequence goes on from CM076579.1 coordinate 740,861,692, forward strand.
TTTATGATAGGGGGTTCCCTCGTAAACATTATGGTGGGAAAACGTTGTCAGGAGATCGATGGTTGGGATCATCCTCGACATCGTTGCAGGGTGGTACCACTTACCATCGTGGGTGCCCCCATGAGTGACAAGTGGTTTTCACTCTGGTCTCCAGCAAGAAAGCGTGAAATCTTGGTGATCGTGACAGTCAACATATCCACGTCATGTCTACATCACCCCTCCATCCTTCCACGTCATCCACCATGTCGCTTTTACGTACTATTTTTTCCATGTTCAATTAATTCCTTTTCGCTCACATTTTGCTAATAAAACCCCATTTTTCCCCAATTTAATTATTTCACAAAATTTTCATTGCGTTATCTTGGCAACAATAACCCCCTCCAGCAACACGAAGCTTCCAACTCAGCACTCCCAAGTATACCATGTATTTAAATGCATTTGCCACTATGTCAATTTTCGAAGAGAGGTTTAAAATGTCAAATAAAGTTATCCTTTTAGGATCTGCCACTCATATTCCCCTCACGGATGTTGAACACGACATTTTATATTCAGTTTTCCCTATGAACTTAATGGAATTAATTACCTAGTTAACCAAAATAAGTCAAAATTTTATGATAAAATTTTCAAGTCTAGTTTGTTCGCTGAAATTGTCCCTCAAACTTATCAATTTCCATAATTTATCACTTGGTTAACCTCCTCTTTGTACCCTCAGTGATGTTTCATCATGAATTCCCTAGGGGGAAATATTTTCCAAGTTTCTTCATTACTAATCCATCATGCCATAGCCTTTTCATAGTCTGATCAATATCTTCCAATTTCCAATGAAACCCTTCTTTTGATTTTTCAGAATATGTCAATAGAAGATTCTAGGAAATTGTATGCTTCCATTTTTCTTCCAAACACTATTTTGCCTTCATATTCTTCCCAATTCCCTCTTTCTTGATTTGTTGAAGATTTTGGACCCATTTTGCAAGTCATCATGAGGATTATTGGAAGGGATGATGCATCAATGATAGATTAGATGGTTAATCCATAGGATTATTTCATTTGATGATGCAGTCAAATGTGGTGCTATCTATTCCTGCATTTTTGGAGAAACCATCAATTCTCAGCTCCTTAACTTCAACATAATTGGATGTTTCAGATTTCCCTCTCTCCTAGTATATCTTTTTCTATATGTACATGTTGATCAATTTATGTACCTAGGATTGAATGTTTCAGATCCCAATAAGAATAAACAAACAATTGTGAATTGGACTTGTTTCTCTTATTTCCTTTCTTCCTTCATGCCAATTGTTTACATAATTGTTAACAATGATTCCCCTCCTAGAATTTTGACAAAAGCTCAATCTTTGTTGAAAATTAGTAGAGATTTAAAGGTTGGAGATTGGTTTCCATTTGAGGATTACATAGAAATTATATTATATCGTACAAATTTTCCTCCATATAGACTATCGGTGTTTATGGCTATGATAATATTTTCATTGGAATTAATCGAGAAAAGCCTAAATTTTTATCAAGTGTATTGTGTCCCAACCAAGAAAGGATATTTGTTTAAATTACCCAGGATTATTAGGTCTTTCATTGTCAATAATAGGCAGGCATATGAGGTAGAAAAATTGTTACAAAGTATGGATTTCTAGCTAGGAGAGAAGTGGACTTATGATCCTTAGATCATTTATAAGAGGAGAATATAAAATTTGTATTCTCCTTATGTCCATGAACCAAAACCTTAATGGGATAAATTGTAAAATGGAGTCGCAGTCCAAATTTCAAGCTGTATGGAAGTTGAAAATCCCCTTCCTTCTGAAAAAGGGTTAAAATTAGGACTAGACATTGTGGAATTAGGAGAAAGTTCTCAAGGAATAAAGAGGAAAAAGGTGCAGAAAGGAGGAATAGAAGTTGAATATTTCAGGGAAAATCCTTCCACTGAAATTGGGTTTCAACTGCAAATAAGAGGAGCTAAATGTGAACCCTCATCCCCCATTCCTGAAGGAGAAGAACATGTATCTTTAGAAGATTTGAAAGATTCATATGAACAAATTGAGGAAAGGAACTAGAAAATTAATACTAATGTTGCTACCGAGTTAGAGGCACAGTCTATTCATGGTTATCAAACCAGTCTCCTTTCAACTATGGATTTGGAGAGGAGTCAATTGAAAATATCATTTACACAACCTATTACAAAGTTAATTACTTCTGGAGCTAATTTCAAGACAATTAGTTTATCAGTGAATACAAGAGATATACATTTTCCGAACAAGATAAATCTGCACAGGAAAACTTGAGAGTTGATCTATAACAATCTCAGTAAAAATTCATTAGCAACAAGTAATACATAGGCCTTGCTGGGGAAAGTAATTGGTTAGTTGAAATTAGAAAAAGGCTAACTCACGAACCCTACAAAATCAAAATGAAGAATTTAAGAAGTTAATTACCAAGCTTGGGGTGAATCTAAATGATAAAATAGTTTTCCAAGAACCTTTTACAAGGAGTAAAATACGAGATCCAATTTTTAAGAAAAAAGTTGAATTTTCCTACTACTGAGCATGTATTGGCTCTAGAAGTAGCTCAAATTGAAAATGAAAAAGAACTTATAGCTCATGAGCTGGTAGAAATAAATAATGAGGTGGAAAATCTAAAGGAACTCAATGCACAACTAGAACATAATATAGATGCACATGTTTTCCCAATTGTGGTGCAACTAGACTCTGAGAACCCTACTGATAAGCACACTGAGGTGATGACTGAATTAAATATTTCATAGGATGAGTTAAGGAAAATATAGAATAATTTGGATGATACTAAATAGCGATTGAAGAATAAGGAGAGACATTTGAACATGGCTACAAAAACTGCATCACAATACCACAAAAATTATCTAACAGTTCGTGATGAAATTAAGGAGTTAAAAGAAAAACTAAAAGGGAACATGTCACTTATTCAACCAAGAGAAATTATTTGGAATTATATCATCCAACAGATAAAGCTAATATGGGATCATATGTTGGTCATGGAGGAAGAGAAAACGATGGTAAGGGATCTAGAAATGGTTATTTGTTCCAATAAAGACAAGTCAAAACAAAGTGCACAATTGGAAAAAAGGATGATTGATTTTCTAAATGTTAAGACTTGTGTGGAGTTGAGAGCAATGAATATTCAAGAAAAAACATCCATTTTTTTTAGAAATAAATAATATGGTGCAAAATAATATCTACAGGAAAAATACAGAAACGAGACTGGGAGAGTTCAATGACTCAGTTTTGGCCTTTAATTCAAAATTTGACAAGAGAGTCCAAGCAGGATTACCTTCATGTTGGGACGAACAAGGAAATATTCTTCGATGGGAGACATATGAAACTTTATTACTAGAAACAAAAAGTAAATCAATGCTTCCCATGAAAAATAAACAATTTTAAAAGGGTCAACAATTGTGAATCACTTGCAAAGAGATTTTCAATTTTTATGGTTAGTTAAGACTCTCTTCACTAAAAAGCCAACCTACAATAGAATAAAAAATTTCAAGATGGCCTATGACAAAATGATCAAGTGTCCAAATTATGACTTGGCAGTGTGAAAGAAATGCCCATATTTAATATCACCAACAAGAGGAGTGTAACATGGAGCTTCCCTGAGCGATCCTGCACAATGATCCCAAGTGATCAAATGAAGGCAAATCATATAGTTTATTTGGGAAAAAGATATTATATTTTGTAAATTCAAGTCAAAACTCTTTAATTTCTAAGTTTAGATTTTGAGTCCTCATAAGGACCAAGTTTAATTTTGGTGTAATGTATTCAAACGTTTTCTTAGATATTTAATAATGGTTTCGGAGAGAAATATTGATGTAATGTATTCAACGTTTTCTTAGATATTTAATAATTTTTTTGGATGATTCCAACTTCCTTTTCAAAATGATATGTGTTTATTTTCTACTGTAAGTCATTATTTGTTTTTCTTCTTCTGAAATTTTGTAAGAAGTTAATGTACCTGAAACTCTAAGCGCACTCCTCTAATATTACAAGCAATAGCTTTCAGTATACAAACAAAAAAATATTGTTGACTTCTAAAATGCCGGAATGCCGAAATAGAAATTCTGTTATCAATTTAAACATGGGAACTGGATTCCTTGCTTGCTTCATACAGAGCGCAGCCATATAATTATTTTTAAAACATATAACAGATTTAAACCACTCATACCGTCAATTGAATAACGCCTTTATATGAATCAGAACCAAAAACTTTCAATAATCTGGAAAGATTGTTGTTCTCTTAATTAGAAAAACGCAGATTCAACCTAATACATTCAAAACAAATGTTGAACACTGTTATTCAATAGATATTAGATATATCGCTTCCCCAGATCTGGTCCTGCCAACTAAATTCGTTCACCCCTGGAGATACAGTATGCGCCCAAGTATATGTATTTGATTATTCCAAAACAATATCACATAAACTCTGTATACGCTTTCTTCAATCTGCAATGATATGAAATGGCGCCGTGTTAATCATGGATTTTTCCAAAATGGTTATTTTCAAAACCCAACACATGGATAGCCACCAGATCTCCTGTCCAATATCGAATCAACCACTTTTAACTCGATATGGCAAAGTAATTTAGCGTTTTCTGTGCTCCAATACGCAACTGCCGGAGTTGCTGGGCGCAAAACTAGTGAATATCCAATCTATTCTGTTACCACAGATCTGTCATGTTCTCAACAACAGTTCGAATCACCTTATTAATATTACAACTGACAATTAACAATATCCGGGACTTTGATGCGAGATTTTAGGAATCGCAATTTCCAAAATCCGGTGTTGTCCCTAAGAATCCGCGCAGTCTGTTCCAAGTTATTCTCTGTGGAAAGAGATTTCACTCACAAAATTTCACACATACCATTTGTCATAACACAAATACTTTAACAATTTTAAATAGAAACCACAGTTCGAACCAATTCAGGAAATTGTCAACGCATTAAGCTGCATACCATTAATACAGGCCACATCTATTCCATTTATTACACAGATCAACCATCATAAATTGGGCGCAAACACTACTTTTATTCATAAACAGTAGTAAAACAAAGATTTTCCTTGATCCCCCTTTTCACAAAGAACGATCTCGGCTTTTCAAAAAACAGTCTTCCTCTTTATTCTGAGCTTTTCGCCCCTCTAAAAAAAACACACCACCTTTACTAATCGAAGGATCTCCTCGCTTATTACATTTTCTTCTATATTTCCTCCATTAATTGCTCTAATAAACAGCTAACATAATCTCCTATTTTTAAAGAAAATCTCCTATCTTCTCACTCACGGTTACACTCATTTAATAAATTTTATCACTAAATCTCAAATAAAACAGTTGCATTTATCACAATAATAACAACTATGTGAGGAATCGACCTCCTTAGTAAAACTGAAATTTAAAAAACAGAAATGAAATTCACCCTGTCCAGCCACAACATGTGGAAAATTTTCAACATTGCTGGCTAGTTCCGATGCTCCTACATCAGACTCCCGGAGAAGAAAAGATTGGTTCTTTAAAATTTCAGGATTTATTCTGTATTTCTGCAATTTAGCTGCTGTCAACCAACTGGAATCTTCCATTGGCTGCTCCTTCCACTTGACAAGATACTGAAAATATGTCTGCCCTCGAGTTTTCTTGGATATCCTTTGATCTAAAATAGCTTCAACTTCTTTCTTGGATGTTTTTGGTACCTGTTCTTCCCAATCCATAGTTTGAACATCATCACCTGTAGCTTCAGTCTGCAGCCCTATTTCTTCCTCTCTGAATGGATACAAGTCTACAATATTAAAAATGGGGGATATTCCGATCCCTTCCGGCAACTCAATCTCATATGCATTGGCTGAAAATTTCCTTTTGATTTTACAGGGTCCTATCTTCTTTAGTTTCAGCTTATTATAAGTTTTTGTAGGAAATCTCTCTTTCCTCAAATATGCCATGACTAAATCTCCCACTTGAAATTATTTTTCTCTTCTTTTTAGATCTGCCTTCTGCTTGTATTTCTTGCTTCTTTCCTGTAGTTTATCTTTAAACTCTTCCTGTAGCTTCTGCATTTGTTCAACAAAATCTTCAGCACTTGCACTTCTAGCTTCTTGTTTCCCCAAGTCTCTTAGCTCATATACTCCTCTCGGATGCATTCCAAAGACAATCTGAAATGGACTCATTCTAGTGCTTCGGTTTGGTGTGTCATTGTAAGCAAATTCAGCTTGAGCTAATGCCAAATCCCACTGTTTGGGATTCTGATGTACCAAACTTCTTAATATATTCCCCAAGCTTCTGTTTACAACTTCAGTTTGTTCATCTGTCTGAGGATGGTAAGCTGAACTAAAACTGAGTTTAGTTCCCAGTTTATTCCAAAGTGTCCTCCAGAAATGCCCTACAAATTTAGTGTCTCAATCTGATACAATACTTACAGGAAAACCATGCAATCTTAAAATCTTTGAAAAGAATAAGTTTGCTACGTGTGTGGCATCATTAGTCTTCTTACAAGCAATAAAATGAGCCATTTTAGAAAATCTGTCTACAACAACATAAATAGAATCATTTCCTCTCTGAGTTTTTGGTAAACCCAGAACAAAATCCATACTCACTGCATCCCATGGTCAATCTGGTATGGGCAATGGCTGATATAGACCGGTATTCTGACTCCTTCCTTTGGCATACTGACATACCCTGCATTTCTCAACAAAATTTTTAATATCAGTTTGCATTTTAGGCCAATAATAAAAAGAATTCACCTGAGCGAAAGTTTTGTCTTGTCCAAAATGGCCAGACAATCCTCCACTGTGCTTCTCTTTAATGATGTTTTCTCTCATTGAACATTTAGGAATACATAATTTGTTGCTTTTAAATAACAGGCCTCCTTGAATAAGGTAATCCATCCATTGACTTCTGTTATGGCTCACTGGATTCTGCACTGTTGTGTAGATGTCTTTAAAATCCTCATCCTCCTTGTACATTTCTATCATTTCATCAAAACCTACAACACTCACTTTAAATTCTTGCAAAAGAAAACTTACCCTGCTTAATGCATCCGCCACTTTATTAGACTTACCACTTTTATGCTTTATTACAAAAGTGAAACTTTGCAGAAATTCCACCCACTTGGCGTGCTTCTGATTTAGCTTTGGCTGATTATTAATAAACTGCAAAGCGTGGTTGTCTGAATATAAGATGAACTCCTTCAGCAACAAATAATGCCTCCACTTTTTCAATGCCTGCACAATAGCGTAAAATTATTTATCATAAGAAGAATATTTTTCTTTGCATCATTTAACTTCTCGCTAAAATATGCTATCGGCCTTTGCTCTTGGCTTAGCACCGCACCAACTGCTTCTCCACTTGCATCAGTTTCCACTTGAAAGACTTTCTCGAAATTTGGCAATGCTAGAATAGGCTTTTCTGTTATCTTCTTTTTCAGCAAATTAAAATTCATGTCAGCTGCTTCTGTCCATCGAAATGGCTGATTGACCTCCTTGATTGTCTCAAGGATTGGTGCACAAACTTGACTAAATCCCTTTATAAATTTTCGGTAGAAACTAGAAAGTCCATGGAAACTTCTTACCTCGAATACACTCCTGGGAGTAGGCCAGTTTCTGATTCCTTGTACCTTCCCCGGATCCATTTTCAAACCGTCTCTGGAAATCACAAATCCCAAATATACCAGCTCCTCTTTCATGAAACTACATTTCTTCAGATTGATTAGTAGTTTCTCTTTTTGCAGAGTTTTCAAAACTAACTTCAAGTGTTCCAAATGCTCCTCTTTACTTTTGCTGAAAACTAGAATATCATCAAGGTAAACAACAACAAATTTACCTGTATATTCTTTCAGAACCTCGTTCATTAGTCTCATGAATGTGCTGGGCGCATTAGTGAGCCCAAAAGGCATCACTAACCACTCGTACAATCCACTGTTTGTTTTGAACGTTGTTTTCCATTCATCACCTTCCCTAATTCTGATCTGATGATATCCGCTTTTTAAATCTATCTTTGTAAAATACCTGGATCCACTTAAACAGTCCATTAAATCATCCATTCTGGGCAAAGGAAATCTATACCTGACTGTTATCTTATTGATAGCTCTGGAATCGGTACACATGCGCCATTCTCCTCCCTTTTTCGGACTAAGCACCATTGGCACAGCACACGGACTCAGACTTTCTCGAATCAGCCCCTTGTCCATCAGCTCTTGAACCTGTCTTGCAACTTCTGCGTTTTCCTGAGGAGTTAATCTATATGCAGCTTTATTAGGTAGACTTGCTCCTGGTATTAAGTCGATATGGTGACTTATACTTCTAATCAGTGGTAATTCATTCGGCAATTCATCCACAATGATATCCATGTAACTATTTAACACAGATTGAATTTCTTCAGGCAAATCATTTAAATTTGTGGAGGTTAAAATTACCTTTGGCCTTCCCACGATAGCGAAATGCACCTCTTTGCTTTTATCAACCTCCTGTAGCAGTTCCTTACCACTCATCAACATAATACTATTTTCAGGCAGCTCTTTATCAGCATCATTCTTCACTGGCAGCAACGTATGTTTAACTCCATCCTTTTCTATGGTGTATGTATTTCTTCTTCCATCATGAATCACCTTTCGGTCAAATTGACATGGTCTCCCCAATAACACGTGACATACATCCATGGGCATTATGTCACATAAAATCACATCTCTGTATGTGCCAAACTACATTTCCACATTCAACTGTTCTGTCACGATGACTTGATGACCCTTTTGAAGCCAAGATACTTTGTAAGGTGCAGGATGCACTTTCCTTGTTAACCCAAGCTTTTCAACCATCTCTGTAGACACAAGATTGTCAGTACTCCCGCTATCAATTATAACCTTACAACACTTACCCTTTGATTTGCATGTAGTTCTGAACAAGTTCTTCCTTTGCGCAGGTTCTCCAATCTCTTTTTCTGATCTCAGCAAAGTTCTTCTGAGCAGTAATGATTCAACTTCTTCCGGTGGTTCTTCCTTCTCTACAAGTCGAGGTGGTTCCGGCTCTGCCTCAGCCACATTTGCACCCCTCTGGCTTGCTGATTTGTTATGAGGATAGTCCCGCGACATATGTACCCATTCTCTACAGGTATAACACCTAACATCTCTTCCTCGCCCTCTTCCTCTGGGCACAAATATCCCTCTACTAGATTCACCCATCTGTGGTGATCTGCTGCTTGAACTTCCTGCTTCAAACTGATGCTGTGTTCCTCTGGATCTGGCTGATCCTCTACCTCTTGCTGAGCTCTTTCCTCTGTTTCTTTGACTCTGTTTCCGCAGTATTTTCTCCTCTGCTTTCAAACTTGCTTGATAGGCATCTTCAACAGTTTTCAAACTTAACAGGCTAATCTCATCTTGGATCTCATACCTTAGCCCATTAACATATCTGGCTACTTTCTCCAAATCATCTTCTACATGCCATGTTCTGATGCTTAACCTGTAAAATTCTTCAGTATATTCTTTAACAGACACTCCTTTCTGCTTCAGATTTTGCATCTGCTTAAAAAGATTCAAATGATAGTCTTTAGGCAAAAACTTGGCTTTCAGTTTGCTTACCATTTTATCCCACTACTTGATCTTAGATTTCCCCTTTCTCGTTCTTGATGTCTGTAACTCGTCCCACCAGATGGCTGCGTGACCTTTCAATCTAGTGACTGCAAATTTTACCCTTTTATTTTCTTCAATCTCTTCATAATCGAAGTACTGATCTATGGATCTGATCCAATCCATGAGCTCCTCGGCATTCAGACTCCCTTCATACATAGGAATCTCCATTTTGGGTTTGCTTCCAACCTTCGCCAGCATCTTCATGAATTTAACATTTTCATTCTCTTCTTCTGCTTCCACATCTTCCTCAAATTCTTCTGAAGAACTTTCAGCGCCCTCATCAGGTGCTCTTCTCTGGGCTGTTTCCATTGTCTCCATTCGTTCACGCAGTCTTCACACTTCTTCTATCAGAACTGCATTTGGTTCTGGTCTCCCTCGACCAATTCCTCGACCAAATCCTCTCCTTGGCGACATCTTTGCTGCAAACACCTGTCTCTTTGGCTCCGATACCAAAGCTGATGCACCAAATTACTGAGCTCAATCCAATTTGATTTCAAGCAATAGAGTATTAACAATACAAATAGAAATCCTGTTTTAAATTAAAACACCGGAATTGAATTCTTTACTTCCTTCATACTGAGCGTAGCCCATACAATTCTTTTCTCAATAGATAACAGCATTAAACCACTCATACAGTCTAATGAATAACGCCTTTATATGAATCAGAACCAAAAACTTTTAATAATCTGGAAAGATTTCTATTCTCTTAATTAGAAAACGCAGATTCAACCTAATACATTCAAAACAAATGTTGAACACTGTTATTCAATAGATATTATATATATTGCTCCCCCAGATCTGGTCCTGCCAACTAAATTCGTTCACCCCTGGAGATACAGTATGCGCCCAAGTTTATGTTTTTAACTATTCCAATGCAATATCACATAAACTCTGTATATGATTTCTTCAATCTGCACTGATATGAAATGGCGCCGTGTTAATCATCGATTTTTCCAAAATGGTTATTTTCAAAACATAACACATGGATAGCCACCAGATCTAGCTGTCCAATATCGAATCAACCACTTTTAACTCGATATGGCAAAGTAATTTGGCGTTTTCTATGCTCCAATACGAAACTGCCGGAGTTGCTGGGCGCAAAACTAGTGAATATTCAATCTATTCTGTTACCACAGATCTCTCATATTCTCAACTGCAGTTGGAATCACCTTATTAATATTACAACTGACAATTAACAATATCCGGGACTTTGATGCGAGATTTTAGGAATCGCAATTTCCAAAATTCGGCGTTGTCCCTAAGAATCCGCGCAGTCTGTTCTAAGTTATTCTCTATGGAAAGAGATTTCACTGACAAAATTTAACACATACCATTTTTCATAACACAGATACTTTAACAATTTTAAATAGAAACCACAGTTCGAACCAATTCAGGCAATTGTCAACGCATTAAGCTGCATACCATTAACACAGGCCACATCTATTCCATTTATTACACAGATCAACCATCATAAATTGGGTGCAAACACTACTTTTATTCATAAACAGTAGTAAAACAAAGATTTTCCTTGATCCCCCTTTTCACAAAGAACGATCTCGGCTTTTCTAAAAACAGTCTTCCTCTTTATTCTGAGCTTTTCGCCCCTCTAAAAAAAACACACCACCTTTACTAATCGAAGGATCTCCTTGCTTATTACATTTTCTTCTATATTTCCTCCATTAATTTCTCTAACAAACAGCTAACATAATCTCCTATTTTTAAATAAAATCTCCTATCTTCTCACTCATGGTTACACTCATTTAATAAATTTTATCACTGAATCTCAAATAAAACAGTTGCATTTATCACAATAATAACAACTATGTGAGGAATCGACCTCCTTAGTAAAACTGAAATTTAACAAACAGAAATGAAATTCACCCTGTCAAGCCACAACATGTGGACAATTTTTCACATTGCTGGCTAGTTCCGATGCTCCTGCATCATCCATTAGATTCAACAGCCTTGTCTAATTGGTAGTAACCTGATGTTATTCCTGGGCCTCCATGCTTGCCTTCATTCTCTGATTTTTATCTTTAATCTGAGAAAACACCTGTTTGATTAAGGGTACCTGTTCATGAGAGGATTCATGACCTCCAAGGGAAGAGGGAGCATTCTTCTCTTCACCCAAATGCAAGGAAAAACCAGGTAAATTAGAAGAATGGTCTTCGGCAAATTTTGTCCTTTTCTCAGCTCTTGGTGCCTCATCATCCAAGTCAATGACAGCTTCTTTACCTATTTTTTTTGTTTTCTCAGTTATAACAAGAGTTTGAATGCTTGTATTTACTGAACTTATTTCACCTCTATTTTCCACCTTTTCCTGCTCAGGTCTACTTTCATGAATGAAAGTTGAATATCCGTTTTCAATTCTTCTCTGTGAAATTATACTATGGGGATCATAAGCCCATTTTTCTCCTAGTAGCATATGTGTTTCCTCCAACAATTTTGTTACTTCTTCAAATGCCTGCCTCGTATTAACTATGAAAGGCCCCACACTCATAGGCAATTTATACATATGTCTCTTTTTCATAGGGACAAAGTGCACATGATCAACATTCAGGCTTTGTCTGATAAATTCTAAGGCAAGAAGTCTCATTGGTACAAACGTTGGGAGCCTATAAGGTTCAACATTTGCTCCATGCAACCTTATTTCTGAATATTCTTCAAATACAAACTAGTCCCCAAATTTACAACTAGCTCCTAGATGTAGAAACTCTTGGGCCTTGGGTAAAAAACAAGGGGGATGAACTCCATTCAATATTTTATATACAATGGGCATATACTGACTAGAAAAATCAAATAACCCCTCTTCATTTTTCTCCCTTCTGATCATATCTATCTAGAATACAACTGATTGTCTATGCTTGTTTACATCCATTATATTTAGACCTAACTGCATGAATTCTTCAACATTTTGGTATAAAAATAAGTAGACAATCAGTGAGGGAAATTTTAAAGAACCTGCTAGTGAAAAACTCATCAACTACGAATTGACTGCTTCTTGCCAAAAGGATGGAATATCCAGGACCATTCCTGGCTTCATCATCATGGAGAACATTCCTAAGACTGACTTGTCCACTGTAACATCATCTTCTTTGCCCAAGATTTTAGCAATACTACTTAAAACAGGTCGAATGTCTTCTTTGAAGACTCCCATAGAAAATTCTCCACATTCTGGCTGAAACTACTTCATATTGGGCTTTAAATAGAACATAAACTCCTTGAATTCTTCTCCAACAAGGCTTTCATAGTAAGTAACTAGTGAATCTTCTGAAAATTGAACTGATGATTCGGCTTCAGGAAAACAGAAGGCTTGGTGGATTAAATGGGTAGACACCTACAGAACGTTTTCCCCTTAGGAATTCATTACGAAACATTTTCCGGGATACAATGTCGAAACCAACCAATAAATAAACTCTGGGAATAAATGTGTCTTCGGGATGCATGCAGAAAGGACCCTGGATTTTTTCATGGTGGAATAGATAGGGGAATCATCACTATTCAATACAACTCGTTGATAGAATGAAAGATGAATTACAGAAGACACAGTATCTTGAATGTCTCTCTCATTATCCATGAGAGGAATGTGACTCGAGGAACCAGATAAAGAAGACATTTTAGCCATGACTAGAAAAGGTGATGAAGAAATACTCTTGCAGGGTGACAAAATAGGAAACGTGACGGGCGGAAACAATAGGTCAAAACGCGACAAACTGCAAAATATTTTGAAAACGAAATGAAAAACACCCCTAAATAGGTGGCGTGGTTTGGGTGTTTAAATGCATTCACCATGTGTTACCTAACTGTTGGACTGATTTGATAGGGAAAACAGTTGTTCTCTATTCAGCATATGACGTCATTATAGGGGGTCTCGAGGTACGGCTAAAAATTATGGCTTGTGCCCCTGTAGTCGATATCTACCATTGATCTTCATCACCTCCACAGTCAACCCAGTCAACTACGGGGGCACCCCTCTCCATTAACTCTCGTGCTATTAGTGCCCACGGGTTGGGCCATCCGGTTCATACTTTTAATATCATCTCTCTCCGCCTTTTGAATTAATCGACGTTTAATATTTGGATATAAAACCCGCTTGTACAAATTTTGAAACAATTAAACTTCAATATATCAGACCTATAACATTTCATTTTCATGCCAAAGTATAAAACTATAATACTTTAACACATTTGATTTTCTTTCAATTTCAGATTTTTTTGTATTTTTAACATAAAATTAGAAGGATATGTAGATGATCCACAACATCTTGCTCCACCTAGGGATAGTGTTTTTGCCACGAAACACTAAGAACCTGCAGATTAGTGCCTTCACTTCAGGCATGGAGTCAAAAATTTCTTGATGAAAAATATACAATGATAAGAAACCAGATATGTACAATGATGAAATGACTGCTTCTAGTGTTGGAAATAGTATTTCAAATACTGCCAATTAACAAGCAGTTCTACTACTTCTCCGTCAGGAGTTTCCAACATGAAAGTGTTGTTTACTTTGGCTTCAATGATTTTATATGGACCATACCATAAAGGATCAAATTCACCATGCTTCCCTTTATCCTCTCTTCTTGTATCCCATTTTAGTACCAGATATCCATCTTGAAACATGATTTCTTTTTCTTTTCTATCGAAAATGGACTTCATTTTCTCCTGATAAGTGACCAAATTGTCCCTAACCTTATTTCTTATTTCACTTAATTCCATCACTTTATTCATTCTTCTAATCAGGGCATTAGGTTCCTCTTGAGCATCTTGAAGAAAATATATTACTGGCCTTACTAACTGAGTGGGAAATAATGCCTGGGTACCATATACTAATTCAAAAGGTGACTTACCAGTGGATCTCCTAGTAGTCATCCTCACTGCCCATAAAGCAAAGATCATCTTTGAATCCCAATTCTTCTGGTTCTCATTTATCGTTTTCTTCAAGATTTTCACCAACGTTTTATTAGAGGATTCTGCTAATCCATTTCCTTGAGGGTGATATGTTGTAGAATGGGACAATATCACATCATAATTTTTACAGAATTTTATAAACCTAACTGAGTTGAATACTTGAGCGTTATCTGTCACAATCTTCACTGGAAATCAAATCCCCATTGTCTGAAAGGTTCTTCAACAAAAACAGAGAGAAGAGGTAAAGGAGCTAACCTTTTCTTTTCTGCAAACAACTAACATTTTTGACAACTTCTAACAGTCCTATATACGTCTACAAACAAAGATGGCCAATAAAAACCTGATTTGAGAATCTTATGAGAAGTTACTTTCCAACTGTAATGACCTCCACATAAGCACTCATGATACTCTTTAATCACTTCTAAGGTTTCCTCTTCTGTTAAACATAACAGCAACACACCAGCAGGATCTTTCCAATACAACTTAGCTTCAATTATAACATAAGGCTGAGCTTTAAGTTTCAAGGCTCTATACCTAGATCTGTTAAGAGATGGTGGATAAGAAAGGAAACACAAATAATGAATAATATATTTGTACCAATTTGAACAGAGGAATTTATACTTAATTGCTGCTTTTGTCTGAATGTGATTTGATTCCTCAGTGACTTCTTCTACAAGTGCAAGTAAACTGATTCCCAAAGCTTGGAAATTAGATTGTATTAACAATTTAGCCAACCCTATTCCTTTGACTAGTTTCGTTGGTTTGATATCCAAATCATATTCTTGGATTTTAGCAATCCATTTACCTCTTTTCCCTTCAACATCACTCTAAACTAATACATCCTTTACAGCAGAATTAGGCACATATGCTACAATTTGAGAATGAAGTATATAAGTTCTGAAAGCCTTCAATGACTTAACCAGAGCATATACTTGTTTCTCCAATATATTATACTTTAGTTTTTCATCTCGAAGCACTTTGCTAAAAAACGATACAGGCTTCTCACTTCCTTCTTCGTTTTTTTATAGTAGCACAGTAGCAATTGTAGAAGAAGATGCAAATGAGAAAATTTGAAAAGGCTTCAAGTAATCTGGATTGACTAAAACAGGAGCTTCTTGTAGAGCTTCTTTAATTCTTCCAAAAGATTCCCTTGCATCTTTGTCCCACTTTACTTCAGCATCCTTTTTCAACATATCTGTTATTTTCCTAACAATCTCAGCATAATTCGAGACAAATCTTCTCAGAAAATTGATTTTTCCAAGAAACCTTTGAATATCCTTCTTACTTCGGGGCAGTGGGATTGTCTATATGGCTTCAACCCTAGCTGGATCAATCTTCACTCCTTGCTTTGAAACTATATGGCCCAGCAATTTTCCTTCTTCTATAGCAAACAAGGACTTTTTAGGATTCAATGATAATCCATATTTCCTGCATTTTAAAAAGGATTTCTCCAAATGTTGCAAGTGTTCATCATCAGAACTTGAAAAAATTGTAACATCATCAAGATAAATAACTACAAATTTTTCCCCTACAAATTCAATATCCATTGCCCTTTAGAAAGTAGCTCCTGCATTCATGAGGCCGAATGGCATCCTGGCATACATGAAAGTTCCCCAGCGTGTAGTGAAAGCAGTTTTCTTTTGATCTTCCTTCTCCACAGCAACCTGATTATGCCTGGAAAAACCATCAACCATGGATAACCTGTATGCTCCCGTTATTTTCTGCAAGACAAAGTCCATCTTTGATAGAGCATAATTATCCTTCAATGAAGCTCTGTTCAAATTTCTGAAATCTACACATAGTCTCATCTCTCCATTTTTCTTCCTAACAGGTACAAGATTGGAAACCAAATCTGAATATCTTAGAGGAACTATAATATTTTCTTGTAAAAGTTTCTTTACCTCTTTTTCAATTGGAGCCAACAATAATGGGTTAATTTGTCTGAGCTTCTGTTTATGAGGCTTAATCCCATCTTTCAATGGAATTTTATGTTGAATAATACTTGTATCATAATTTTTCAGATCTTCATATGACCATGCAAATACATCCATGAACTGCTTAAAAATATATACATACCTCTCTTTGTATTCCTTTGGAACTCCTTGGAACAACTTAACTATTTTAGGCTCACATTGAGTTCCTAAATTATATTCTTCCATTTCTCCATCTTAGGCTACCTTCTTCTTATTTACTACCACATCGTTAGCATCAAACAGTCTTTCAAGTACTAAACCTTTGGGAAAAATATTATCTTTCAACTGAATTATCTTATGATCTCCAATTGTCTGCTTCAGATTTTTAGACATTTCACCTTGATCACTTTCATCCTCTTCTAAATCAATTTGACTATCTTCAAAATTTCCAATCATCGTCAAGAACTGATTAATCTGCTCATCATCCTCAAATACCTACCAATGCTTTACATTATCAGGAATTGAAGGCCTATGTCTTAATTCAACCTCATATCTCAACCTTGGGTTGATTGGTGGTTTGAATGTACTAGCTGCAATTGCTAACGAATTTTCCATTCTATTCTCCTCTCTTGGAATGAACTTCAAATGAAAGGCTTCAAAATAATTTTCAACTAGGTCCCATACCTCATTTCTATAGGACCTCAATCTGGGATGCTTAGTCTGACACCAATTTTTAATTTTCCTTATGATCAATTCAGAATCACCAAAAACAGAGATAGACTGAATTCCCATCTGTTTAGCTGTTTGCAAACTTAAAATCAATGCTTCATATTTAGCTACATTATTAGTGGATTCAAATTCTAGTTTGAAAGAAAAAGGTACAAGGTTACCTTCAGGGGATACAAAAATGAATCCAACTCCAGTGCCCTCCTTTGAAAATGCACCATCGAAATAACACTTCCAAAACTTATTTTACTGCAGCTCCTTATGTACAATGGCTGAAGGGAGCTGCTTTTGTGAATCTTCAGCAAATTCTGCATCTTCATGCAACATGAAACAAGAGAGATCCTCCTTCTCTTGACCATAAATGGGGGAATTACCTGTATCTTTCTTAGTGTTAGTTTTCAAAAATCTGGTCTCTATGTATAACATCCTTTCCTCCCCATTAAAAACAGGAATGATGGCATATGTGAAATCCAATTTCAAAACTCCTCCAAGTTTTTCCCCCCAAGATCTAGACAACAACATACCAAATCTAGCTGGAATATCTACTACTACCACATCCATCATAATACTCTTAGTTGGGACTTGAACTAGGGAAACAACCATGTCTTTGATAAGACCCACACACTTTACCATTTTTAAATCAAAGGAATAAAGGTCTCTATATGGCTTGGTAATTTGAAAATTTAACTCTTTCATCATAGATAGTGGCATTAGATTATGTGATGCACCAAAATCTAGCATACAATTATGCAAAATGAAATCATGTAGAAAAACTGATATATAAAAAGGTGGAACAGAAAAATCTACCTCTTCAACATAAGGTCCAAAAGTAACCATTGGTTTTTCCTCCTGCAGGATCAGTATATCACCTACTTTGTCAGACTGAGATAAATTAATAAACTCTGCAATTTCCTTCTTATAACCAAGGGTTTTAACCAACTCAAAAAGTGGTACTTGAATCTTCACTTTTTCTACCTCTTTCGACAAATTGAAAGTTTGATTTTGTTTTGTCAACTTTTCAGGTTCTCTTGATTTCTGTTTGGGTTTAAAGTTTGATAAGAAATAGTAACAATCTTCTCCATCATATTAGGATCATTATTTTTTATTTGGGAAGCATCAGCTTGTTGTTTTTCTTTTTCTTTATCTTGATTCATGGGTTGTTTCCCCTTGTCTGATTTTTTAACTTGGTTCTTCTGTAGTGGAGTCGCCATTGGAGTAGGTAGTGATTCTGATTCTTTTACTTCATCATCTTTGGTTCTCAACCTCTTTTTTGACCTCAAATCATATTTCTTATGCAACTCTACCTGCATAAAATCAGTAAATTTTTTGCAATAATCATCCATTTCTTCCTGATCAAATGAAATATCAGCTTCTTTACATTCCTCTTCATATTTTTTCTCACTCTCTTCTTATGTTTCATCACCTTGCATATATATAGCAGAAATTTGATCTTCATCTTCTTTCTGATCATTATCAGCAAAATGTGATGGAGTTGCTTCTATATATAAAGGTGCTTGGACTTGATCTTGATCTTTCCTTTCTCTCTGTAAAATTTGAAGGGGTTGTTTTCTGAATTGGGGATTGACAACCCCTCTGTTTTGTTGTGCGGGTTTCTTGTTATCTAGTTCCAGCTTTACCATTTTTTTTGACAAATTTTCAATAACCTTTGTCATATCATCTATTCTCTGATCTTGAGATGAGGCTTCTTCTTTATCTTGAACTTTCCTAGCAGCAGAGATATTTGCCCCAATCTCTAAGGCATTAGTTTGAATCTGTTCAAGATTGGGGGATCTTCTTTCTCTCGGGGTAAAACTAAAAACTAACTCAAATGCTCTAGCAAAAATAACCCTTGATCCAATTGGAGGAGGTTTCATTTCCAAAGGAAAACTATTGTACAACTTATTAATTCTTTTGACAAAATCACTCATACTTTCACTTGATTTTTTCTTTATAGCATTAAATTTTGTTAAAGAATAACCATGGTCCCTTTTTTCTCCCCATCTCTGGATGAAATGTCTTTCTAATTCATCCCAATAATTTATTGAACCATTTGGTAATCCTTTGAACCATTTTTTTTCCTCTCCACTTAGAGACTGCACAAAAAGTCTCATCACAACATCTAGATGTTCCACATTAAATTTTTCAGCAAATGTGTAGAACAAGGGCAAGTGTTTTTTTGCAGTTATTTCATCTTCACTAGTAAATCTAGGGAGAAACTTGAGATACTCCTGAGGCATTGCATTCATTGGTTGGGGTAGATTTAATGGTGCATATCTATTCATCAAGAAAGCAGGGGCCGCCATTTTTATGCCCTGATTGACTGCTCCTTGAGCAAGGGTAAAATGGATACCAATTGTAGGTGGGGATGACTAGGGTGGAACAACTGATATAGGGGTAGGTGTATGAACAATAGCAGAAGAACTGGAAATTGTATGAGGTTGAGTTTCTGTAAGAGGAAATGATACAAACTCAAAATATTGTTCTTCTAACATTGGTTCTTGGAAATGAATGGGTGAAGGTGAGGATTATTTTTCAAGGAAAATGAGTTTCTGAGAAATATCCTTGGATGAAAATGTATGTGAACTATTGCCTAGTGCAAGCAGTGTGGCATTAGGTGTAGAAAATATTTTTGTTTTTTGGCCCTTCTTTGAAACTAATTTTTCTGGATCAGACAAAACAAGAGCTTTTACTGAGAGGTATTCGACCTCATGTGAGGCTTCTTAGGAGCCAAAATTGTTTTTGACAAACACAGCTTATTATTTCCTCCTCTCTGAACAACCAGAGGAAATATGAACAAAACCTAGGAAAAATTTCAAATCTTCGTTCCCCGGTAATGGCGCTAATTAATGTTGTACCTTAAGAGACAATCCCTTAGTTGTGATAAGCAATCAGTGCTTAAGACATTTTATAATTATGTCACAAATTCTTTAGGTATCTGTTTTATTAACCCCCAACTATTTATAATCACACCCTTAAATATCAAATATTATGAATGCTTTGCAATGTTGTCATCTGTTAATGTTGAACGAATGAATGGAAGAAAATGTAAGGAGAATTCCAAACTGATATGATGCTTTATACAGAAAATTCCATTCCAAAATTCAGAAGAAACATGTGAAAGAAATAGTTAAAACAAAGGAGCACCTATTAAGGTTTTTAACTCTCATACACGGAAGTAAGAAGAGACCTGTTGCTCATGACCTTGTTTTATTCATAGAAAGAAATACATAATGAAAACTAGAATACATTTCAACATAAACAAATTTCCAGACTCTTGCTTACTCATTCATTAATCCTTGAATCTTTGAGTATAAAAATATTTGTCCAAGAGGTCCAAAACTCAGAACCTTCCTTCCTCTTGGGAATTACATTAAATACAATAAAAATCAGTTTGGAACTACTATAACCAATTCTAACTACCAAAAATACTTCATAACTTCGTATGCTATCTGTTACATGCCTTGAAAATGTCTTTTTTACAATTATATGACTTCAGAAAATAACATAGAGTAAATATCCTAATCTATAGGAATTGTTGCTGAAGTGGCCTCTTTTCCTTGATCAACTGATTTGTCTTTCTTTGTTGCTGAGCCCTTTGGAAATTCAATATTCCAAGCTCTGCACTTCTTCCATATTTCTACCTTCGTCTTGGGTGAATGTGTCAGATTGTGATATTCCAATCTGAATGCAGTGATTCGGTCACAAGAAAGCCTTTCAGTGAAAATGGTTTTTACCATCCATAAGAGTTGGAAATGTCGTTGCAAAAAGTTGACCATTGTCTCTCCCTTGAGCACCTGAGTCTTCTCATACCTGTTATCAATCTTTCTTTTTGTCATCACCGATGAATTTTCATAAGAGCTCCATGGCAAAAGGTTTCCTTCAGCCTTCCAACATGATGGCAAGCCTACCCTTGTTATTTTATCAAATGCTTTGTCAAAATGACTTACTGCTTCTTTGATTTCTATAAGTTTCTTTTTTGCAGCCTTTCTGAGATCGTTCCTGATAATCATCTTTTTAATTTCCACTGCATACTGTTAGTCATCCATAATTTTGATTCTATCAAAAGATGACTAAATTTGACAAACCCAAATTTCTAGAACAAAATTGCAAAAAAAACAAAAAAAAACATTATGAGTTCTATAAATCCCATTGCCTTCATCTTTCTAAATCTGTAAGTTCACCAAAAAATCTTCATCCATGTCTCCTAAAATGTTATCCTGTTGTTTCCAAGAAGAAAGCTCATTTCAGGATATTTTATCCCTGTTTTTTAGCCCATTTCCCTCTGAAAAATAACCCGTTTTCCCTCTCTCAACTCATCATTTCCTCTGAAAAAACCATCAAAACCATCATAAATCCTTTATATGGTTCGAAAAACCCTTTTAGAACCATTAAAATCACTTTTTTTGGTTTAAAACACCCCTTTTCACCTATCGGAACTTCCAATTTGGCCTAAAAACCCATTTTTTGGGCCTAAAAAACAGTCTTTTTATAAATAAAAGTTTAAGCCCCCAAGGGCTTAGATATTTTCTCCCCTTTCCTCCATATGCCCGAGCGCTATGACCAAGCGGCAAAAACCCCATCGCATCAGCTTTTCTTCTTTAAACCCACATTTCCTTTGCGAATTTTTACCCACCGATGCGATTAGCCCTTCTATCCTTGGCCCCTGATCACTTCTCCTCCATGGGACCATGCCCAGCACTCCCCCTTAATCCCCTTCCCTTATTCTTATTATACCATCGCTCCCTTTGAAAACCATTTTTCCTTTGTTGTTTCCTCGCCCTACTTGGCAGATCCCTTATCAATTGTGATCGTCGATCTTCAAAGATCAACGGCCACGATGCCTCTTTTTCTCCCCCTATCCTCCTGATATAATTCCATCCTTTCACCCTAACAATGAATCTCTGGCACTGATTTATCAAAATTAGATGATCCTCGTTCATCCCGAAAAAAAACCTCCCTCCGGACCCCCCTCCCACTAACCAATCCCCTCCTGACACCTGTCCCCCACCAAAGCTCCTGCCTATGCAACTTTTCTTCGTGCCAAATCTCCACCGTCGGATCTGCCCCTTCTCATCTGACAGTCAATAGCACGTATCATGTAAGTTTTGCGTTTGGATTTTAACCTCCCAAAGTCGCGCGAGACCACCAGTTTTGCGGGAAACACGCGGCACATTCTAGTTGGATCACATTCGATTAAATGCAAACCACTTACCGCCTGAGGGTCACGCAAAACCATTTGCATTTTTCGCAAAACCACTATCCTGCAAACTCACGCCATATGCATTTTTAAACCGTATTTTCACCGGTTTTCTTCACAAAACCTCTTCTGCTCCTCTGCATAAGCTCCTTTCTCCCTTCACCAGCCTTCAAAGCAGTTTTACCCACATAACGCAGGGTTTTATAATGATTTGTGTCGTATTGCATGTTTAATGGAATTTTCATAGTATAAAATCATCCCCTGTCCAATGAAGGGATGAGGCCGAGGGTGGCGATCCTCGTGGCCCAAAAAAAAAGAAAAAAGGGAACAAAATGGTTAGATTTCAGCGTTTTTACCAATTGTTTCATTAGCAAATGGTTACACAGTAAAACCCTCCAGTGTATAAAGATAGTGCCTGTTAGCGAAACCAATGAAGATTAATGAAGAATAGTAAAAGAGTATCAGGAATTAGACATAAAGGACAAAGCACCATTTGAGGACAAAGACAGTTTAAAAGGTTAAAAGTCAAGTAAAAGACCAAAAGCCTGAAAAGTGATTTAAAGAAGGCCTAAAACCAAGAAAATGTTGAATAAAGCAGAGTTAAAGGCTAAAACAATGGATTAAAGGGAAAGCCAGCGAATAGTCATAGTAAAAAGGGTTAAGGCAGAATATTGAAGGATTAAAATTTTAATCTTGCAATTTTAATGATAAAACATAGTTTAAAGGTGGATACAGTTAGCAAAAAGAAAAATTGAAGACCGAAGAAGGCATGATCAGCCTCAAAAACACAAAATCAGAGTCAAAATAGAGTATCAAGGTATAAAGAGACAGACAGAAGATTTATAAAAGGTTTAATTATTATATCAAGGCTAAAGGGCCTTAAAACACAGTTTTATGATGAAACTAAGGCAAAGCAAGCTTAAAGACAGCCTCGGATACATCAAAGGGGCAGTTATTCACTTGATAAATCTAAAATGGCACCTTTCACTTACTTTATGCCTCAAAGGGAAAATTGGCAGTTATTACACAAAAAGATATCTTAAAAATTGTCAGAGAGTTATTATAAAAGACAGAAAAGGCCTCAAAGTCAATATTTTCAACTATTTTATCCTCAGGAAGTAAAGACAGATTTAATACACAGAGAAGTATTTGAGAAACATTCCTACCTTATGCCTTGCATGGTTTTTAAGGATAGGAGTGCATTTACTATGTCATTAATAACATTTTGAACCCTAGATGTTTCCACCTCCTCATTTACAATATATATACTACACTGGAACTCATTGTAGGGTGGGAATTTGATAACTCTTTTAAGTAATACATAGCTCTGCTGAGATTGAAAAGAATTTGATGTTTTGGAACCTGTGGATGTTTTGACATGTTTGTGGTGTTATCACTCAGGTTTTCCTAGAAGTTGTGTAAGAGGAAAGTATACCCGAGGTAACCACAAACCAACCTTTTAGATGCAGAATCTAGCCAATCTGCATCCAGAGAGGGCTCTCTCTTTATGATTTATCTTTGTTCTTGGAAGGTTTTATGCTAGTTATAGATTCAAAGTTTGTTTTGGGAAAATGGTGGAATCCACAAACTAAGGGCAAGGTTGAGAGCTTTCAGTCCATTGGGCTATGGAGTCAAAGGATGGCTTTACTGGATTTCTATTCTACGCACAAGATGGTATTACAGGGCAAGATAGCTAGACAGAGAACAATCCTTAAAATTTAAAGTGAATGGGATGATCTTGAAGGGATGAAAGGCAACTAAGAATCTTTCACCATATTCAAGAGAAAGAAGAGAAATGACTACAAGCAAAGAGCAATGAAGGATTCTTTGTTATAGTAATCAACAATGATTAAATTAGCAAAGAAGGAGCATTTAAGAATTCATGCTTATAACTAATTCAGAAGAAAATATCAAGAATAATTACATTTGAAAACAGAGTACAATTAAGCAAATTCTGTTTCAATCCTTTATGTAAACTATTCAAAAACGGATATGATGATAGTATAAACTAATATAAAATTCAAATACAAGGGTTGGAAAACTTATTGAACTGTAGTCCAACACATGAATCCTGCAACAAGTCCAGTGCTTCAAAACGTCATCCAGTAAGCCACAAGTAAATTTGTCCAAAAGCTTTTTATTCCGAAAACCTCAATGTTACAGTAGAGTAATAGAATCCACCCTCAATACTCTCTTTGAGGGTTTATTTATACATAAAATAATCTAAAACAATCTTACACTAACTTAGCCCATAATCTAGGCTGACTTAAAGCATATTTTACAAACAAACAAGAGACAAACGGTCTCGTGGATAGAATAATGTGCAACTGCCGATGTGCTGTTCCTTTTTCCGTGGATGTGCTGGAGATAGGGCTATGTGCTGTCCTTTGTAGTATTTCTTTGACTTGTTGAACACTCTTTATTCTCACGGATACTCTTTAACCTTTTCATCTGATACTCTTTCATCTGTCTTCCTGATTTTACCATTCACTTGACAGTAAAGATAAATTCTCATCCTGAAAGCAACCTTTACAGAATCTCCAACATTTCATGCCACCATTGATCATCTGGTATCATAGTTCTTCTGAGCTTTCTCAAAGTTTCATCTGCTTCAGTAAGTTTATAAAAAGTGGGCTCATTCGGAAATAGATACTTTAATTCATGCTCCAGATGAAATAAATTTCTCACTTTATCATAGATACTTTTCCCAGTTGGTAATGCAGGTTCTGACGAACTAGTAGAACCTACAGCTGTATTTTTAGCATGAGCCTTTATTCTTTTCTCATAGGTTTCCAAATCTACTATTTGATCTTCTGTGAGCATGGGACTTGGTAACCCACTATCCAGCAACGCTTGAAATTTCTCTCTGAAATTGTTGATGTCAACCAAGATGTCTGTACACTTTCTTTCCAAATTTTGCATGAAAGTCCTCTTGGTGAAAACTCTCTTTGCTTCCAAAACTGCACCTGTCCTGTCATCAATTCCTAACAATGCAAGCTGTTGTTTTGTTCTGGAATTCAAAAATTGAATGAGCTGCTGGGCCTGCTCAGGCCTGCCTCTTAATTCATGTCTGGTTCTATTTATTTCCTCTTGGGCTATCTTAACTAACTCATTTTGCTCAAAACTAGCTTGAATAGAGGGCCAAATACCCCTTATTAATTCAATGATGTTATCCCAAAGAATATCATTTATTTCGTTCAGAGGCTTTTCCAATGAAAGATCCTTTTCCAAAGCCTCAACCAATTTTTCCAATCTTTTTATCTCCCTGGTGTTATCAACAGCTGTCTTTTTGGATGTGTCATATTTTTCTTCCAATTTTACTAATTGCAATTTTGTTTCTTGGAGTTCTGTGACCCTCAGTTGCAAGCTCTCCATTTGTTTTATTAAATCCTCAGAACTCAAGCCAGAAGTATTCACTTGAGATGACTGTGTCTGCTACCCTGTTGTTGGAGTACCTGTTGTTGAAGTCTGCTTGATAATTTCCTGTTCCTGCAATGCTTTTTCCAACTCCTTCTCTGTTTCATTTAGTCGCTCTGTCATATTCAAGAGCAACTCCATCATTTCTTCCTGTGAATTTCCTTTTATAACTTCTTGTGTCTGAGGGTGCCTCGAGGCTGGTAGTTTTAGCTGTTTTCTGAGTGCAGCTATATCATCCTCTTTCTTTTTTACCAATGCCTCAATACCTTTAATGTCTTTGGGATTGTGACCCAAACCAATGATTATCTCTTCTAGAGACTTTATTCTATTATCCTTGGCCTGTGAGGAGGCCTTCTCAATCTTCAATTGTGCGGTAGTGTTATTCAAGGAATCTTGCAGCGTTAAAGCTGCCATGGCTTTGTTGGTGAGAGTAGAATAAACCATTTCCCCTGTTTGTCTATGTAGCTCTATCTGGTCCAGGGGATGGATATCCTTTGCTAAAACTTCAAAATTTGATCTGATGTAATCTGCTGCTGAAGTTGGCTTTGGCACCTTTGCTTTGAAGTGGCTCATTAGCATTTTACCTTGTGAAAGATCAAATGCTGACATCAGTCTTTCTTGATTATGAGGAGCCATCTTCATATACTGATCATATACCTTCATTTTCAATGGATCATTCTTTGTTTTGATATTAATGAAGGTTTTTTTAATGTCTCCAGTATCTGTCTTTGGCGGTCTGAAAGAAGATACTTCAGTGCTTAATTGTTTTTGCAAGGCTTTCCCTTTCTGGCTTATAGTTGTTTCACTTGCTGTGCCAGTTTGCTGACTATCTTCTCTACCATCATCGAATACTTCATCTATAATTTCTACCTCTGGAGGTGGATCTGATTTGTGTTTCTTAGTTTGATAAACCTGTGAGGCCCCCTTTGAAGGTGTGGTATCTGGAGCCAACCTTTTCTTCCCTATTTCTACATTTAATGGAGTCTGCATTTCTGGAACTTGGAGGTGTATTGCTGGTGTGGGGGAAACCTGAGATGGTTCTGGTGCTTTGGAACTCTGTGGTTTTTCTGCCATGACCAAGGTTTCAATGACCTGAACAACAGGTTCTTTTCCTTTACCCTTGGGTTCTGCTGCTACTGATGGACTGTCTTCCTGTAATGCTTGTTGTAGAGTGGCTGCTGAAGATGTGCCAATGTAGGATACCTGCATTTGATCATATGTTTCTAGGTCAAAGTTCTTCTCAACATCTTTCATCATTTTATTCATTTTGTCTGCTTCATTTTCTTCTTCGACAAGTGTTCCTTCAACCCATTCATCTTGATTTGCATATTGTTCTAAATAAGGAATCTTGTGGTGTACATAAGGAGATGACTTATTTTTTAATCTCTTTTCACAAATGAAACCAAAGGGGTCATAAGGGACCCAACGGAAAGATGTTTGGAACTTTCTTTCTAATAGATTTTCGGCTTCTCTCTCAGCTTCTCTAGAATTGTAGATGAAGGGACCTAATTGGCTTTTGATCCTTAACTGAGCTTTCTTTTTTACATTGCAGAAATGGATCACATCTGAATTGTTCATCTGCCTAAAGTATTCCAAGGCAAATATTCTCATTGGCACATATTTGGGTAACTTGAATGGATGTAATTCACATCCATAAATCCTGATGACTGTATGGTTTTGGTACAAGTACCAATCCCCAACTTTATAACTCTTTGACAATTGCAAGGTCTTTCTAATTTCAGTACTGAGTCTGGGGGGAGAAATTCCTGTTAACAAAGTCGTAGCAGGATGTACAAACTGATCAATGAATTCTGAATAGGAATAGGGAGAATCAGAGGAAAAATGAATGATAGGGGACCAAAAAATGACAGACCTGGGATTACCCTTAGCATCAAGTTTCTGAACAGGGAAAGGGAACCTGTCTGACTGATAATAGATCATGAGATGATAGATAACTGAGGAGTACTTAAAAACTTTTTCAGTATCTAGCCTTAAGAATTGATCATGGATCTTGTTGGCTATGAAGGAAGCATAGTCATATTTAATCTCAGGAGGCTGCCCAGGAGTAAAAAAGGATAGCAAAGCCAAATTTATCTCATCCACATATTCACTGGTGTTGAATCCTAAGACAAAAGATATTATATTTACAATAAGCCTTCCTAGTGTATTGAAATAGCAAAAACCATAGGGGGGAGACCCTTTTGGCTGATGCTCAGGTAACATGAAATACTGACACATGGATTTTAACTTCTCTGGGGTTAACTGTCTGGTTTTCTCAATCAATCCTTCCATGGATAATGGTGCTAATTCTTGTTCTGGCTCAAAATGTAACATAGCATTGATAGCCTGAGGTGTGATGGGCAACACTTGCTTAGACCTATTACACAGCCTGCATGGGATCATAGTTTGCATGACAAGAATGAATGATTTCGTGGAAAATGAGTGACCGAAGGAATAAAGATACCTTTACATTGGACCACAACCCTATAGATCTTGCCCCTTTAGTGTTCGCTTCCCCGGCAGCCGGCTGCAGCTCAAACTAGAATTTTCAGCATCAAAATGCGGTGTCTTTAATTTGGAAATTCTATCCATCGGGGGTAACAGTCTAATTCACTAAGGGAGGAGCATTCAATGGAGTGATATTTAGAGCTGCTGGGACCTCCATTTTGGTTCTTGTGGATTCAAAATGGAGGTTTTTGTTTTTTTCTTACAGACTGGACGGGATTTCTAAAATGGAGGAAATTGCAACAATTTGCAGGTTCGGGGAGCAATTTCACAGGATTAAAATCTCCAGGGAGGACTCAGTGATGATTTTTTAACCACTTTTCAGCGAAAAAACAAAGGAAACTGAGTTTTACTTGCAGTCGGGGCGTAAAAGATAAATACCTGTTTTTTGACGGACACTGGTTCTCTAACAGGTAACAGGCAATGGCGGAACTGTTCTTCAACACGGGCGCAGCGGAATTTTGGAGTAAATTAGTCTATTACAGTGGAAATTTGAAAATTGCAGCGGGAGCTCTGTCGCTTTCAGAATAATGAAAATAACTGAAAAACACGAAAAAATGGTTTTATTCGCAAGTTAAAGGTATTTTTGTTTTTTCGAGGTATGACGTCATCGCCGTACGGGCTAACGTATACACGGTCGGGTGGTAAGCAGTAAGCGGTAAGTGGTATTCCCGCACCGCTTTTGGTCGAGGATGGTTTTTAACGGAGGGGCAGCGATTCCACAGGTTTCCTGCCACGTGGATGGTCTGACTATTCAAAACCACCCATCCCCCGCTAGTTAAAAAACTTACACGGGATGGGCAGCGGGATCAACACTGGCCGTTGATCTGCGGGAGGCTGATCCAACGGCTGGGGAAATGGGAAGATGGGCGGAGGTTTCATGTGGGCCCCGTCGTACTTTTAAACATTTTTAAATGTTTTTAATCGCTCCGGGGGCTTTTTAACTGGTGGAAATAGTTATTAATTAGTCCAGATGACTTAATTAATCCTGAATGTGTAAGAAAAGGGATTGCGGAGGGGTTGACTAGGTGGAATGCCAC
Source organism: Pinus albicaulis (assembly GCA_034641835.2). Taxonomy (NCBI): domain Eukaryota; kingdom Viridiplantae; phylum Streptophyta; class Pinopsida; order Pinales; family Pinaceae; genus Pinus; species Pinus albicaulis. The sequence continues at coordinate 740,891,038 of CM076579.1, forward strand.
ATGGATGGATCAGGTGGCGCAAGAGTTTCGCAAAGTTTTATTGATGTTTTTTGGTATTAAACATACGTATTGTATGTTTGAAGTCTTTTATATATATTTTTATTATATAATGAATTAATTAATACAATTAATTCATCATAGGGGCGGGATTTGTATTATAAAGGTATATTTAACCAAAGGGTTTATAAAGGGTTTTTATTTTAAATGCGCGGGGATATAAAATACTTTGGTTAAACTTTATACTAAGGGGGTTTTTTGGGTTATTTATAAAAAAGGGAGTTATATACTTAGGAAAGGGTATTTCACTAGGGATTTAATATAATAGAGTTAAATGTTAATATGGTAAAGGACAAGGAAATCAAAACATTTTTGTACATCTAAGAAAGTGATAACTTGTGAAGTAAATTGCAACATTTTGTCTTCAACACTTAAACTTAGAATAACAAGTTATTTTGAGGAATTTTTATGGAATTTTGCATCAGTTTCCTAAGTAAAATAGGATTTTACTTAGGAAAAAGTTAAAGATGGAAGATAACAATGATGAATTATTTCAAGTGCTTAGGTCTTTTTGATCATTAGGCCGAGGGTCCGGTCCCTCCAGAAGTCAAGGAAATGCCTTGAGCCCCTTTGATCTCCATATACCTTAGTACTTTTGGGGAAATTAGTAAAACTCTTGAGGGGAAAAAATGATGAGGGAGGTTAATGAATTTGACTTTACTTGCTGTGATTTTTCAGTGTATTTCCTGCTTTAGTACTTGTGATGAAAGTAAATGATTAACCAACATGTAGCAGCACCATTCATTAGATAACACTCTTTGCAGCACCATCTACCTACCCTATCTACTTAACACTACCATTTTCTCTTTTTTATTAGGGTGCATTTAGACTTGCAAACCCTTTTCAATCTTTTCTTTTTACATGATAAATCTATCTATTTCTACCCTTATTACATCCAAGGGCTCAGCTTAAGCTGTTGAGCACCTTTTATTTACTCTACCTATCTACTTATCTGCCAAGATTAAACTGTTTGGCTAGATATTTATTCTCTAATCTACAACATGAAATTGAAATATGACTAAGCCAAGTTTAAACATTTTGACTTATTCATGAATTGTGGCAAAGCTGCACACAATTGCTTTATTACAACAGATGAAAAAGTAGTGGCATTTGGATTTTCACACTTTCCTTGGTCTGTTTTTTTCTTGGGGTTCATTTCCTTCTCTTTTTTGACCATTTTATTCTTTTTACCCTTTGATCTTTCTTTTAGGGTATACCTTCTTTACATTTTTTAAATTTTTTGATTTTTTGGTTTTCAAGAATATGGAACACCTTTGCTCAAGAAAAAGGTTTGAAAATATTCCATAGTTCAATCAAGACAATCATGAAAGATGAAACCTATAGGTATAGAAGACTAACACTGGCTCCACTTGGGGATGGCTTTTCCTTGTGAAAAGTCAAGAACAACAGGTCAGATGCCTCAAAATGTCTTCAAACTGAAAGTATGAAATCTTCCTTCTTCTGGTAGCTTTATTTTACATATGATAGTGAAACTTTTGGAACTTAGGGCCTTCACTTCGGGCTTCAATTCCAAGGAGTCACCATCCAATCCAAACTGCATTAATAAAACAAAACAAAAAACAATATATTATGTACAAGTTAGAAAAATTAAACATCCTAGTAAATGGGATCAAAATAATGCTTGAGCATTCGACCATTGACTGGTCCTTCTTCTACTTCTGAATTATCCAACTCCTTCAAAAAGTAAGTATTGTTTCCCTGCAAGGCATGAATGATATAAGGGCCTTTCCACAAGAAATCAAACTTTCCATGTTTTTTCTTTCTTTCTAGAGTCCCATTTTTAGGACTTTATCTACCTAGTTGAAAAATCTTTCGATTTAGTCCTCTTATCAAACATTTTCTTTTAACTTTTCCCATGACTTGTGATCTTTGGTAAACCTCTTCCCTGGTTTGTTGCAAGTGGATTGTTTGATTAATTCTTCTTTGTATGTCATTTGGCTCCACTTGAGCCTCCTGAAGTAATTTCATAACAGGGATTCCTAAAGATGAGGGGAATCTTGCTTCAATGCCATAAACTAACTCATATGGACTAGTCCCAATGGATTTCTTAGTTGTAAGTCTGTCTGCCCATAATGCATTGGTTAATTTCTTATGCCAATTCTTTTTGTTTTCTTCTAATAACTTTTTGATGATATTGATAAGGCTTTTATTAGAAGATTCTGCTAGTCCATTACCCTGGGGGTAATAGGCTGTTGAGTGGCCTAGAGTAATATGATATTTATGGCAGAAATTAATCATTTTATTTGATTTAAATGCAGCAGCATTATCTGTTATAATATTTTCTGGACAGCCAAATCTTGAGAGTATGTTTGTTTCTAAAAACCCTATGATTACAGAATCATTGGACTGTCTACATGGGATAGCTTCAATCCATTTAGTGAAATAGTCTGTAGCAGTTAAAATCCATCTATGTTTCCCTGAGGAAGGGGGATGAATTTCTCCAATAAAATCTAACCCCCATTGTTGAAAAGGTCTTTCTGTGGAAATTGGTTTTAAAGACAGAGGTAACAACTTTCTTTTACCCTCAAATATTTGACATTTATGACAAGTTGTTACAAATTTCTTAACATCAGAGAATAAAGTTGGCCAGTAAAAACCAGCCCTTAAAATTTTGTCTGCAGTAGATTTCCAGTAGAGATGTCCTCCACAATCCCCTGCATGAAATTCATTAAGCACTTTATCAACTTCATCTTTTAAGAGACAATTCAACAAAATTCCTTCATGATTTTTCCAAAATAGAGTGCTATCTAAAATACAATATCTCAAAGATGTCATTTTTAAAAATCTTCTTTTAGTTCTGGACAACCCTGGAGGAGCCTGCAGGTTTAATAAAACATGAATTATATCAGAGTACCAGGGTGAATCTAAGAAAGCTTGACTGATCTGAAGAGTCGCCATCTCCTGCTCGTTATCCAGTTCATTGAGGTCCAAGGCTTGGCAATTTGTTTCTGTCATAAGTTGTGCTAAACCTTGGCCTTTTATAAGTTTTGTTGGTTTGATCTCAATATCATATTCCAAAATGGTAGCTATCCACTTACCTCGTTTACCTTCTATGCCATCCTGTGTCAAAATATCTTTAACCACTGCATTAGGTACATATGCTACCACATGAGAATATAAAATGTAAACTCTGAAATCTTTGATTGCTTTTACCATTGCAAAAGCCTGTTTTTCCATAATATTGTATTTTAGAGATGCATCTCTCAGTGCTTTACTAAAAAATGCTATTTGGTTTTCACACCCTTGGTCATCTTTTTGAAGTAAAACAGCTGCAACAGTATGTTCAGAAGCAAATGAAAAAATGATAAGTTCTATCAAATTTAGGACTGTCGAATCGGTGTCTTTGTCAAAGCATTTTAATTTCCTCGAATGATTGTTTGGCTTCTACAGTCCAGTCAATGCTTGAATCCTTCCTCAACATGTTAGTTAGAAATCTAAGTAACTCTGCTAGACTAGAAATAAATCTTCTCAAGAAGTTGATTTTTCCTATAAATGCTTGCAATTATTTTATGTTTCTGGGGTGGGGTATTTGCAAAATTGCTTGAATTCTTTCTGAATCAATCCTAATGCCATCTTTAGAAATGATATGCCCTAAGAGCTTCCCTTCTTCCAAACCAAACAATGACTTCTTCGGATTCAAAGAAATTCCATATTTCCTGCACTTTATAAATACTTGCCTTAGGTGATCTAAATGTTCTTGATCTATCTTAGAAAAAACAGTTAAATCATCTAGGTAAGTAACTAGAAAATCATGTATCTCTTTAGCAAAAGCAATATCCATTGCTCTTTGAAATGTAGCTCCTGCATTCTTGAGACCAAATGGCATTTTGACATATTTAAACGTACCCCATGGTGTAGTGAATGCTATTTTGTCCTGATCATCAGGATGAACCAGAATCTGGTTATACCCTGAAAATCCATCCAATAGTGATATTCTCGAAGATCCTACCACCCTTTGCAGAATGTGGTCCATTTTCGGCAGATGATAGTTGTCTTTTAAAGAAACTTTATTCAAATTTCTTAAGTCGACACACAGTCTGATTTCTCCTGTCTTTTTCCTTGTTGGTACCAGGTTAGAAACCCATTCTGAGAATCTGATAGGAGCTATAATCCCTGCTTCAAACATCCTTTTGATTTCCTTTCACCCTGAGGGTAATAAAACAAAGATTTATTCTCCTAAGCTTTTGTTTAAAAGGTTTGGTCAGGTTTCAAAGGTATAGTATTTAATGATGGATGTATCATAAGATTTACCTCCGAATTAACTCCAGTGCACATCCCGACCAACTCGGCTCTAGCTCAACATATCTAACCTTCTGATCTTTTGGAAGAGACTTGGACAACTTGACCATTTTGGGATTTTCTGGGGTTCCTAAGTTGCAGTCTTCCATATCAGCCTATACAGGTTCCATTTTAGGTTTAAATGGAATATCATTCGAGTCAAACAGATCTTCCAAAGGAGTTAATCCTTTGGGCAAATGGTTATCTTTTAAATTGATGATTTCTGTTTCATCTTCTATGATTTCATCAGATTCCATTTGTTTCATATTTTGCATGTCTTCTTCAGTGAATGTGGTTGGATGCAGCATATGAATTGCATTTTCTTTTGAAATTTCAACTTTTTGTTCTTTTACTTGATTAGATTCATCAATAGTTATATCCTCATCTATATTACAGTTAGAAAACTCACTTTGAAGCGTCAAAAAATTATTGATTTGATTGTTATTCACAAATACTTGCCAATTCAAAAGATTGTCTGGTATGGCAGGCCTATGCCTAATTTCAGCTGAAAACTGATGATTAGGATCAAAAGGCAACTTGCATGTACTAGCAAACATTGCTAAACTGTGAGCATGCAAATTTTGTTTCCTAGGAATCTTGGCAAGTTGGGCTTGTAAAAATGTGTTGAGAATCTCTACAACTGTCTCTCGGTATTGTTTCAGTCTCATGTCTTTCGTTGCACATTCTCCTTTAATCTGTTGGATGATTAATTCGGAGTCGCCTATAATTGATACTCTAATGCCCCCTAACTTCTTGACAATTTTAAGCCCTAATAAAAGAGCTTCATACTCTGCCATGTTGTTAGTGCATTTGAAATTCAACCTATAAGCATGACCCTCTGCATGATTGTTCTCTACATTGTGTAGCCAAATCCCAGCTCCTGCCCCTAGTCTGTTTACTGAGCCATCAAACTCTAAATGCCATAGAATTTCATGTTCATAATCTTCATCAATTGTTTTAAAATGTTTTTTGACAGGAGCTAGCTGTTTAGTTTCTTCAGTTTTTTCTTGATCATCTATTGTTTCTTTGTTTTCAGAGATTTCTTCAATTTTAACAGTGGTTTTGTTTGTGATTTCCAATTCTCGAGCTTCTATTTCAGTAGGAAGATCTGACTCAGTATTGTATAAAATAAAAGAATCCATATCAGAATGTACAGAATAAACAGGGAAGTTTTCAGGCTTCTCATGGCTACTCACTAAGTACTTCATCAAAGTTTCTCTATATAATCTTTTAGGCTGACCAAATACTGAAATAGTTGCATATGACATGTCTAGTTGAATCGATCCTCCAAGTTTAGCACCCCAAGATCTAGATAATAACATACCATATTTAGGTGGAATATCAGCAACTACTATGTCCATTAAAACAGACTTAGCAGGGTATTGTACCAAAGTAACACATAGATCTTTAATTAAACCTAAACATTTTACCTGACTGGAATCAAATGAAAACAAATCTTTGTAAGGCTTGGTAATATCTAAATTCAATCTTTCCATTACTGCTTTTGGCATCAAGTTGTGAGATGCTCCAGAATCTAGCATTGCATTGTGGAGTATCTTATCATGAACATTCAAGCTTACATAAAATGGAGGGGTTCCTCCACTTTCTGGTTTGCCATTAACCTCAGGGCCAAAAAGAAGTTTGGGTTGATCATCAAGAATGTTTACCGAATCATCCAGTCCAGTAATGTTATTGTTCAGAGACTTGGTTATTTGACTTCTATAGACATCATGTTTAGCCAATTCTGATAAAGGAACAGCTATCTTGAGTTTGCCTATTTCAGCCTCTAGATTGAAAGGTTTTTCTGTTTGAGTTTTGGTGTTTTGCACAGTTGAGTTCTCTTTGTTTTTTGGGTCTTCAATGTTTTTCTCTTTTTCATGAATAAAGTTTTGTTTTGAAGATGTTTCTGGACTAACTTATACTGTGTCTTCTTCATTTCCCACTGGAGGAAAAGTAGTAGATTGTTGTTTATTGATTGGTTGATTATCAGAGACATCTTCAATTATTGGATTTGAAGAATTGGGAGTTATTCTAGACAAAATTTGTACCTGGGGACTGTTTTGTACAGGGGGAATGTTTTGCTTACCTTTGACATTTTGTTTTGTAGTTTTCTGTTTGGTATTCTCTGGTACCTCAATTCGTCTACTTCTCAAGTTATACTGTTTATGGACTTCATAGATTGTTGTGTCATAGCCTTCCTTGAAATCAAAAGTCTCTCCTGAATGAGTTTGGAATGTTTCAAGAATGTGGTTTTCTTGATCATCCTGGGATAGGAAAACTTCTGGTTCGTCTTTATCATCATTTACATTGTTTATTTCTACATCTTCTGTAGGTTCTTCAGAAGTTGAGCCTTCAACAAAGTTTTCTTGAAAGGGTGGCCTAATGTTCTGATCAGGAACATTCTTTCCACTATTCTGATTCAGATTCCTCCTAAAGTTTGGGTTTCTCGCAACATTCTGATTGTCAGTAGAAGACTTTCTTTCAATGGTTTCCACTCTGTCTCCTAATATTTCCATACCTTTAATGATTACATCCAGCTTCTTTTCAAAAGCTGAAGGTTCTTCATTCATAGGCATTCTTCTCTCTGCCCTAGCTCTGGCTCGTTTTTCTATCAAATTTGCTTCTACACTCACCACTATGCTTTGCATTTCCTCTAGTGTTTGTGGAGCTCTTTCCCTAAGGGAATAAGCTATATCGGAGTCAAAACCATCTGGAAATTTGACCAACACGTTATTAGGTGGGGGCCTTAGGTTTAGAGGAACTGCATTATATGATTCATTGAATCTTATGATGTAATCTTGTACGGTTTCATTTGGTCTTCTTCTTAATTTTTCGAATTCTGAAAGGATCTGGAGAGGATCCTTCTTTTTCTCCCATCTGTTCAAAAATGCCCTATACAAAGCTTCTAGATCAGCAATACTGTTCGGGGTGAGAGCCCTAAACCAAGTTCTAACTTCTCCAGTAAGACTCTGTACGAAAATTCTCATACGGATATTATCAGTATCGATCTCATAAAACTCAAAGTAATCTGTCATCCTTTTAGTGTGTTGTTGAGCTGTATAGGTACCTGATCCGTCAAAAGGTGTGATCTTGCTTTGGTAGTCCTGAGGTAAAGCTGGAGGGTTGGCTGGTAACTGTAAAGGGGCATAACGATTGGCCATTGGAAGATAAAGTGGAGTGACAGGAGTCGATGGTCTAATAGGAGGAGATGGAGGTCTGACAGGAGGAGATGGAGGTCTAACAGGTGTTTGAAAAGTTTGAGAAAAAGTGACTGAGCTTGGAGATGCTTCAGTAATCACAGAAATGTTTGAGCTTTCTTCAAAGGTTTGCTCAGACTGAATGGAGTTATGCAATTCTCTGTCAAGATGATGTGAAACAAATCTGTATTGCAAATCCTCAAAGAATAAAGGATCTGGAACTAATCTAGATAATTCAGTCTCATAAAAATTCACAAACAAAGATGTTTCAAATCGTGCATCAAAAGGAATGTCATCAATATATATAATTTTCACAGGACAAGATGCAGATCTAGAAAGTGGTCTAGAACTTCCTGTCCTCTCCTGACTTCCTCTTTCAGAACTTTCTTGACTTCCTTGTCTTCTAAGAATCCTAGGAATCAGATTTGGATTTTCAAATATTGGTGGTGGATTGGGGTCAGGGTTTGACCTAGTATGTCGAATCCTTTCTGAAGCCAGTTTTCTTAGACTATGTGTTTTTGGATTTTGGGTTTTAATTGAAAAATAAATACAACTTCTACAAATTCTTTAAGAAATAATGATATGTGATTAATATTTCCTCAAAGATCTGTTTAAACTAGAGAATCTGATTGAAAAATTTGAAACTAAGATTCAACATATAAGCTAAATCAGAGATAGACTGAAACAACATTTATTTACTTTTGCATTTGCAGAGCAAAAGCAATTTCAAAGGCTTCCTGGCTGATTTTCAGACTCTGTCTATAGCTTAAAAATCAAACGATAGTATCAATAAAATGATTCAGATCCCCAGTATGGTCGCCACTATGTTATCACTCAGGTTTTCCTAGAAGTTGTGTAAGAGGAAAGTATACCCGAGGTAACCACAAACCAACCTTCTAGATGCAGAATCTAGCCAATCTGCATCCAGAGAGGGCTCTCTCTTTATGATTTATCTTTGTTCTTGAAAGGTTTTAGGCTAGTTATAGATTCAAAGTTTGTTTTGGGAAAATGGTGGAATCCACAAACTAAGGGCAAGGTTGAGGGCTTTCAGTCCATTTGGCTATGGAGTCAAAGGATGGCTTTACTGGATTTCTATTCTAAGCACAAGATGGTATTACAGGGCAAGATAGCTAGACAGAGAACAATCCTTAAAATTTAAAGTGGATGGGATGATCTTGAAGGGATGAAAGGAAACTAAGAATCTTTCACCATATTCAAGAGAAAGAAGAGAAATGACTACAAGCAAAGAGCAATGAAGGGTTCTTTGTTATAGTAATCAACAATGATTAAATTAGCAAAGCAGGAGCATTTAAGAATTCATGCTTATAACTAATTCAGAAGAAAACATCAAGAATAATTACATTTGAAAACAGAGTACAATTAAGCAAATTTTGTTTCAATCCTTTATGTAAACTATTCAGAAACGGATATGATGATAGTATAAACTAATATAAAATTCAAACACAAGGGTTGGAAAACTTATTGAACTGTAGTCCAACACATGAATCCTGCAACAAGTCCAGTGCTTCAAAACGTCATCCAGTAAGCCACAAGTAAATTTGTCCAAAAGCTTTTTATTCCGAAAACCTCAATGTTACAGCAGAGTAATAGAATCCACCCTCAGTACTCTCTTTGAGGGTTTATTTATACACAAAATAATCTAAAACAATATTACACTAACTTAGCCAATAATCTAGGCTGACTTAAAGCATATTTACAAACAAACAAGAGACACATGGTCTCGTGGATAGAATAATGTATAACTGCCGATGTGCTGTTCCTTTCTTCGTGGACGTGATGGAGGTAGTGCTTAAAATAGGGCTCTGTGCTGTCTCTTGCGTATTTCTTTGACTTGTTCGACACTCTTTCTTCTCACGGATACTCTTTAACCTTTCATCTGATACTCTTTCATCTGTTTTCCTGTTTTTACCATTTACTTGATAGTAAAAATAAATTCTCATCCTGAAAGAAACTTTTACAGAATCTCCAACATTTCATGCCACCATTGATCATCTGGTATCATAGTTCTTCTGAGCTTTCTCAAAGTTTCATCTGCTTCAGTAAGTTTATAAAAAGTGGGCTCATTCAGAAATAGATACTTTATTTCATGCTCCAGATGAAATAAATTCCTCACTTTATCGTAGATACTTTTCCCAGTTGGTAATGCAGGTTCTGACGAACTAGTAGAACCTACAGCTGTATTTTTAGCATGAGCCTTTATTCTCTTCTCATAGGTTTCCAAGTCTACTATTTGATCTTCTGTGAGCATGGGACTTGGTAACCCACTATCCAGCAACGCTTGAAATTTCTCTCTGAAATTGTTGATGTCAACCAAGATGTCTGTACACTTTCTTTCCAAATTTTGCATGAAAGTCCTCTTGGTGAAAACTCTCTTTGCTTCCAAAACTGCACCTGTCCTGTCATCAATTCCTAACAATGCAAGCTGTTGTTTTGTTCTGGAATTCAAAAATTGAATGAGCTGCTGGGCCTGCTCAGGCCTGCCTCTTAATTCATGTCTGGTTCTATTTATTTCCTCTTGGGCTATCTTAACTAACTCATTTTGCTCAAAAATAGCTTGAATAGAGGGCCAAATACCCCTTATTAATTCAATGATGTTATCCCAAAGAATATCATTTATTTCGTTCAGAGGCTTTTCCAATGAAAGATCCTTTTCCAAAGCCTCAACCAATTTTTCCAATCATTTTATCTCCCTGGTGTTATCAACAGCTGTCTTTTTGGATGTGTCATATTTTTCTTCCAATTTTACTAATTGCAATTTTGTTTCTTGGAGTTCTGTGACCCTCAGTTGCAAGCTCTCCATTTGTTTTATTAAATCCTCAGAACTCAAGCCAGAAGTATTCACTTGAGATGACTGTGTCTGCTACCCTGTTGTTGGAGTACCTGTTGTTGAAGTCTGCTTGATAATTTCCTGTTCCTGCAATGCTTTTTCCAACTCCTTCTCTGTTTCATTTAGTCGCTCTGTCATATTCAAGAGCAACTCCATCATTTCTTCCTGTGAATTTCCTTTTATAACTTTCTGTGTCTGAGGGTGCCTCGAGGCTGGTAGTTTTAGCTGTTTTCTGAGTGCAGCTATATCATCCTCTTTCTTCTTTACCAATGCCTCAATACCTTTAATGTCTTTGGGATTATGACCCAAACCAATGATTATTTCTTCTAAAGACTTTATTCTATTATCTTTGGCCTGTGAGGAGGCCTTCTCAATTTTCAATTGTGCAGTAGTGTTATTCAAAGAATCCTGCAGCGTTAAAGCTGCCATGGCCTTGTTGGTGAGAGTAGAATAAACCATTTCCCCTGTTTGTCTGTGTAGCTCTATCTGGTCCAGGGGATGGATATCCTTTGCTAAAACTTCAAAATTTGATCTGATGTAATCTGCTGCTGAAGTTGGCTTTGGCACCTTTGCTTTGAAGTGGCTCATTAGCATTTTACCTTGTGAAAGATCAAATGCTGACATCAGTCTTTCTTGATTATGAGGAGCCATCTTCATATACTGATCATATACCTTCATTTTCAATGGATCATTCTTTGTTTTGATATTAATGAAGGTTCTTTTAATGTCTCCAGTATCTGTCTTTGGCGGTCTGAAAGAAGATACTTCAGTGCTTAATTGTTTTTGCAAGGCTTTCCCTTTCTGGCTTATGGTTGTTTCACTTGCTGTGCCAGTTTGCTGACTATCTTCTCTACCATCATCGAATACTTCATCTATAATTTCTACCTCTGGAGGTGGATCTGATTTGTGTTTCTTAGTTTGATAAACCTGTGAGGCCCCCTTTGAAGGTGTGGTATCTGGAGCCAACCTTTTCTTCCCTATTTCTACATTTAATGGAGTCTGCATTTCTGGAACCTGGATGTGTATTGCTGGTGTGGGGGAAACCTGAGATGGTTCTGGTGCTTTCGAACTCTGTGGTTTTTCTGCCATGACCAAGGTTTCAATGACCTAAACAACAGGTTATTTTCCTTTACCCTTGGGTTCTGCTGCTACTGATGGACTGTCTTCCTGTAATGCTTGATGTAGAGTGGCTGCTGAAGATGTGCCAATGTAGGATACCTGCATTTGATCATATGTTTCTAGGTCAAAGTTCTTCTCAACATCTTTCATCATTTTATTCATTTTGTCTGCTTCATTTTCTTCTTCGACAAGTGTTCCTTCAACCCATTCATCTTGATTTGCATACTGTTCTAAATAAGGAATCTTGTGGTGTACATAAGAAGATGACTTATTTTTTAATCTCTTTACACAAATGAAACCAAAGGGGTCATAAGGGACCCAACGGAAAGATGTTTGGAACTTTCTTTCTAATAGATTTTCGGCTTCTCTCTCAGCTTCTCTAGAATTGCAGATGAAGGGACCTAATTGGCTTTTGATCCTTAACTGAGCTTTCTTTTTTACATTGCAGAAATGGATCACATCTGAATTGTTCATCTGCCTAAAGTATTCCAAGGCAAAAATTCTCATTGGTACATATTTGGGTAACTTGAATGGACGTAATTCACATCCATAAATCTTGATAACTGTATGGTTTTGGTATAAGTACCAATCCCCAACTTTATAACTCTTTGACAATTGCAAGGTCTTTCTAATTTCAGTACTGAGTCTGGGAGGAGAAATTCCTCTTAACAAAGTTGTAGCAGGATGTACAAACTGATCAATGAATTCTGAATAGGAGTACGGAGAATCAGAGGAAAAATGAATGATAGGGGGATCAAAAATGACAGACTCCGGGATTACCCTTAGCATCAAGTTTCGAACAGGGAAAGGAAACTCGTCTGATCGATACGTATCATGAGATGATAGATAACTGAGGAGTACTTAAAAAAAATTTCAGTATCTAGCCTTAAGAATTGATCATGGATCTTGTTGGCTATGAAGGAAGCATAGTCATATTTAATCTCAGGAGGCTGCCCAGGAGTAAAGATGGATAGCAAAGCCAAAGTTATCTCATCCACATATTCACTGGTGTTAAATCCTAAGACAAAAGATATTATATTTACAATAAGCCTTCCTAGCATATTGAAATAGCAAAAACCATAGGGGGGAGACTATTTTGGCTGATGCTCAGGTAACATGAAATACTAACACATGGATTTTAATCTTTCTGGGGTTAACTGTCTGGTTTTCTCAATTAATCCTTCCATGGATAATGGTGCTAATTCTTGTTCTGGCTCAAAGTGTAACATAGCATTGATAGCTTGAGGAGTGATGGGAAACAGAACACTTTGGTCGGGAGCTATTACAGCCCTCCGTGCGGGATCATAACTTGCTTGGCAATAATGAATGATTTTAGGGAAAATGAGGACGGAAGGAATAAGATACCTTGGAAGATTGGATTCCGACAGCCCTATAAGATCTTGCCCCTTTGAGTGTTCGTCTCTGCAGCGACAGAAGCTCAAACGGGGATTTTCATCAAAATGTAGGTCTTTTATTTGGAAATCTTCATCTATCAGAGGTAAATACTCCAATTCACGGTGAGGAGCATTCAATGGAGTGATATTTAGAGCTGCCGGGACCTCCATTTTGGTTCTTGTGGATTCAAAATAGAGGTTTTTGTTTTTTTTTTCTTGCTGCATCGACTTTAGATTTAAAATGCAGGAAATTGAACAATTTGGCAGTGTTCAGGAGCAATTTCACAGGATTAAAATCTCCAGGGAGGACTCAGTGATGATTTTTTAACCACTTTTCAGCGAAAAAACAAAGGAAACTGAGTTTTACTTGCAGTCGGGGCATAAAAGATAAATACCTGTTTTTTGACGGACACTGGTTCTCTAACAGGTAACAGGAAATGGCGGAACTGTTCTTCAACACGAGTGCAGCGGAATTTTGGAGTAAATTAGTCTATTACAGTGGAAATTTGAAAATTGCAGCGGGAGCTCTGTCGCTTTCAGAATAATGAAAAATAACTGAAAAACACGAAAAAATGGTTTTATTCGCAAGTTTAAGGTATTTTTATTTTTTCGAGGTGATGACGTCATCGACGTACGGGGTGACGTAAGCCGGCAGTAAGCGGTAAGCGGTAAGTGGTACTCCCGCACCGCTTTTGGTCGAGGACGGTTTTTATCGGAGGGGCAGCGAATCCACAGGCTTCCTGCCACGTGGATGGTTGACTATTCAAAAACCACCCATCCCCCGCTGGTTAAATTGCTGACAAGGGATGGGCAGCGGGATTAACAATGACCGTTGATCTACGAATGGGCGATCCGACGGCTGAAGGGATGGGGGAACATGCGCGGAGGTTTCATGTGGGCCCCGTCGTACTTTTAAACATTTTTAAATGTTTTTAATCGCTCCGGGGGCTTTTTAACTGGTGGAAATAGTTATTAATTAGTCCAGATGACTTAATTAATCCTGAATGTGTAAGAAAAGGGATTGCGGAGGGGTTGACTAGGTGGAATGCCACGTGGATGGATCAGGTGGCGCAAGACTTTCGCAAAGTTTTATTGATGTTTTTGGTATTAAACATACGTATTGTATGTTTAAAGTTTTTATATATATATTTTATTATATGGTAAATTAATCAATACATAACTAATTCACCATAGGGGCGGGATTAAGGTATAGTGCTATATTTTAACCAAAGGGCATATAATGGGTTTTATTTTAAATGCGCGGGGATATAAAATACTTTGGTTAAACTTTATACTAAGGGGGTTTTTTGGGTTTTTTATAAAAAAGGGAGTTATATACTTAGGAAAGGGTATTTCACTAGGGATTTAATATAATAGAGTTAAATGTTAATATGGTAAAGGACAAGGAAAATCAAAACATTTTTGTACATCTAAGAAAGTGATAACTTGTGAAGTAAATTGCAACATTTTGTCTTCAACACTTAAACTTAGAATAACAAGTTATTTTGAGGAATTTTTATGGAATTTTGCATCACTTTCCTAAGTAAAATAGGATTTTACTTAGGCAAAAGTTAAAGATGGAAGATAACAATGATGAATTATCTCAAGTGCTTAGGTCTTTTTGATCATTAGGCCGAGGGTCCGGTCCCTCCAGAAGTCAAGGAAATGCCTTGAGCCCCTTTGATCTCCAATCACCTTAGTACTTTGGGGAAAATTAGTAAAACTTTTGAGGGGAAAATGATAAGGGAAGTTAATGAATTTGACTTTTGCTTGCTGTGATTTTCCGGTGTATTTCATGCTTCAGTACTTGTGATGAAAGTAAATGATTAACCAACATGTAGCAGCACCATTCATCAGATAACACTTTGCAGCACCATCTACCTACCCTATCTACTTAACACTACCATTTTCTCTTTTTTATTAGGGTGCATTTAGACTTGCAAACCCTGATCAATCTTTTCTTTTTACATGATGAATCTATCTATTTCTACCCTTATTACATCCAAGGGCTCAGATTAAACTGTTGAGCACCTCTTATTCACTCTACCTAGCTACTTATCTGCCAAGATTAAACTGTTTGGATAGATATTTATTCTCTAATCTATAACATGAAATTGAAATATGACTAAGCCAAGTTTAAACAGTTTGACTTATTCATAAATTGTGGCAAAAGTTTCACAAGTTGCACACAATTGATTTATTACAACAGAGTAAAAAGTAGTGTCATTTGGATTTGCACACTTTCCTTGGTCTATTTTTTGCTTGGGGTTCATTTCTTTCTCTTTTTGACCATTTTTATTCTTTTTACCCTTTGATCTTTCTTTTAGGGTATACCCTCTTTACATTTTTTAAATTTTTTGATTTTTTGGTTTTCAAGAATATGGAACACCTTTGCTCAAGTAAGAAGGTTTGAACATATTCCATACTTCCATCAAGAAAATCATGAAAGATGAAACCTATTGATATAGGAGGCTAACACTGGCTCCACTTGGGGATGGCTTTTCCTTGTGGAAAGTCAAGAACAGCAGGTCAGATGCCTCAAAATGTCTTCAAACTGAAAGTATGAAATTTTCCTTCTTCTGGTAGCTTTATTTTACATATGATAGTGAAACTTTTGGAACTTAGGGCCTTCACTTCGGGCTTCAATTCCAAGAAGTCACCATCCAATCCAAACTGCATTAATAAAAACAAAACAAAAAACAATATATTATATACAAGTTAGAAAAAATTAAACATTCTAGTAAATGGAATCAAAATAATGCTTGAGCATTCGACCATTGACTGGTCCTTCTTCTACTTCTGAATTATTCAACTCCTTCAAAAAGTAAGTATTGTTTCCCTGCAAGGCATGAATGATATAAGGCCCTTTCCACAAGAAATCAAACTTTCCATGTTTCCCTTTTTCTTCTCTTCTAGAATCCCATCTTAGGACCTTGTCTCCTAATTGAAAATCCTCTGCTTTAGTCCTTTTATCAAACATTTTCTTTAGCTTTTCCTGCAAGACTTGTGATCTTTGGTATACCTCTTCCCTGGTTTGTTGCAAGTGGATTGTTTGATTAATTCTTCTTTGAATGTCATTTGGCTCCACTTGAGCCTCCTGAAGTAATTTAATGACAGGAATTCCTAAAGATGAGGGGAATCTTGCTTCAATGCCATAAACTAACTCATATGGACTAGTCCCAATGGATTTCTTAGTTGTAAGTCTGTCTGCCCATAATGCATTGGTCAATTTCTTGTGCCAATTCTTTTTGTTTTCTTCTAATAACTTTTTGATGATATTGATAAGGCTTTTATTAGAGGATTCTGCTAGTCCATTACCCTGAGGGTAATAGGCTGTTGAATGGCCTAGAGTAATATGATATTTACTACAGAAACTGATCATTTTCTTTGATTTAAATGCAGCAGCATTGTCTGTTATAATCTTTTCTGGACAACCAAATCTTGAAAGTATGTTGGTTTCTAAAAACCCAATAATCACAGAATCATTGGACTGTCTACATGGGATGGCTTCAATCCATTTAGTGAAGTAGTCTGTGGCAGTTAAAATCCATCTGTGTTGCCCTGAAGAAGGGGGATGAATTTCTCCAATAAAATCTAATCCCCATTGTTGAAAAGGTCTTTCTGTGGAAATTGGTTTTAAAGGCAGAGGTAACAACTTTCTTTTACCCTCAAATATTTGACATTTATGACAAGTTGTTACAAATTTCTTAACATCAGAGAATAAAGTTGGCCAGTAAAAGCCAGCCCTTAAGATCTTGTCTGCAGTAGATTTCCAGTAAAGATGTCCTCCACAATCCCCTGCATGAAATTCATTAAGCACTTTATCAGCTTCATCTTTTAAGAGACAATTCAATAAAATTCCTTCATGATTTTTCCAAAATAGAGTGCAATCTAAAATACAATATTTCAAAGATGTCATTTTTAAAAATCTTCTTTTGGTTCTGGACAACCCTGGAGGAGCCTGCAGGTTTAGTAAAACATGAATTATATCAGTGTACCAGGGTGAATCTAAGAAAGCTTGACTGATCTGAGGAGTCGCCATCTCCTGCTCGTTATCCAGTTCATTGAGGTCTAAGGCTTGGCAATTGGTTTCTGTCATAAGTTGTGCTAAACCTTGTCCCTTTATAAGTTTTGTTGGCTTGATCTCAATATCATATTCCAAAATGGTAGCTATCCACTTACCTCGTTTACCTTCTATGCCATCTTGAGTCAAAATATCTTTAACTACTGCATTAGGCACATATGCTACCACATGAGAATATAAAATGTAAACTCTGAAATCTTTGATTGCTTTTACCAATGCAAAAGCCTGTTTTTCCATAATATTGTATTTTAGAGATGCATCCCTCAGTGCTTTACTAAAAAATGCTATTGGCTTTTCACACCCCTGGTCATCTTTTTGAAGTAAAACAGCTGCAACAGTATGTTCAGAAGCAAATGAAAAAATGATAAAGTCTCTATCAAATTTAGGACTGGTCAGAACTGGTGTCTTTGTCAAAGCCATTTTAATTTCCTCGAATGATTGTTTAGCTTCTACAGTCCAGTCAATGCTTGAATCTTTCCTCAACATGTTAGTTAGTAATCTAAGTAACTCTGCTAGACTAGAAATAAATCTTCTCAAGAAATTAATTTTTCCTATGAATGCTTGCAACTCTTTTATGTTTCTAGGGTGGGGTATTTGCAAAATTGCTTGAATTCTTTCTGGATCAATCCTAATGCCATCTTTAGAAATAATGTGCCCTAAGAGCTTTCCTTCTTCCAAACCAAACAATGACTTCTTAGGGTTTAAAGAAATTCCATATTTTCTGCACTTTATAAATACTTGCCTTAAGTGATCTAAATGTTCTTGATCTGTTTTAGAAAAAAAAGTCAAATCATCTAGGTAAATAACCAGAAAATCATGTATCTCTTTAGCAAAAGCAATATCCATTGCTCTTTGAAATGTATCTCCTGCATTCTTGAGCCCAAATGGCATTTTGACATATTTAAACGTACCCCATGGTGTTGTGAATGCTGTTTTATCCTGATCATCAGGATGAACCAGAATCTGGTTGTACCCTGAAAATCCATCCAATAGTGATATTCTCGAAGATCCTACCACCCTTTGCAGAATATGGTCCATTTTCGGCAGAGGATAGTTGTCTTTTAAAGAAACTTTATTCAAATTTCTTAAGTCGACACACAGTCTAATTTCTCCTGTCTTTTTTCTTGTTGGTACCAAGTTAGAAACCCATTCTGAGAATCTGATAGGAGCTATAATTCCTGCTTCAAACATCCTTTTGATTTCCTTTTCAATTGAGGGTAATAAAACATGATTTATTCTCCTAAGCTTTTGTTTAAAAGGTTTTTGGTCAGGTTTCAAAGGTATAGTGTGTTGAATGATGGATGTATCATAAGATTTGAGGTCTTCATAACTCCAGGCAAAGACATCCTGGAATTCTTTTAACAGTTCAACATATTTAACCTTCTGATCTTTTGGAAGAGACTTGGACAACTTGACCATTTTGGGATTTTCTGGGGTTCCTAAGTTGCAGTCTTCCATATCAACCTTTACAGGTTCCATTTTAGGTTTAAATGGAATATCATTCGAGTCAAACAGATCTTCCAAAGGAGTTAATCCTTTGGGCAAATGGTTATCTTTTAAATTGATGATTTCTGTTTCATCTTCTATGATTTCATCAGATTCCATTTGTTTCATATTTTTCATGTCTTCTTCAGTGAATGTGGTTGGATGCAGCATATGAATTGCATTTTCTTTTGAAATTTCAACTTTTTGTTCTTTTACTTGATTAGATTCATCAATAGTTATATCCTCATCTATATTACAGTTAGAAAACTCACTTTGAAGCGTCAAAAAATTATTGATTTGATTGTTATTCACAAATACTTGCCAATTCAAAAGATTGTCTGGTATTGCAGGCCTATGCCTAATTTCAGCTGAAAACTGATGATTAGGGTCAAAAGGTAACTTGCATGTACTAGCAAACATTGCTAAACTGTGAGCATGCAAATTTTGTTTCCTCGGAATCTTGGCAAGTTGGGCTTGTAAAAATGTGTTGAGAATCTCTACAACTGTCTCTCTGTATTGTTTCAGTCTCATGTCTTTTGTTGAACATTCTCCTTTAATCTGTTGGATGATTAGTTCGGAGTCTCCTATGATTGATACCCTAATACCCCCTAACTTCTTGACATGTTTAAGCCCTAATAAAAGAGCTTCATACTCTGCCATGTTGTTAGTGCATTTGAAATTCAACCTATAAGCATGACCCTCTGCATGATTGTTCTCTACATTGTGTAACCAAATCCCAGCTCCTGCTCCTAGTCTGTTTACTGAGCCATCAAACTCTAAATGCCATAGAATTTCATGTTCATAATCTTCATCAATTGTTTTAAATCGTTTCTTGACAGGAGCTAGCTGTTTAGTTTCTTGAGGTTTTTCTTGATCATCTATTGTTTCTTTGTTTTCAGAGATTTCTTCAATTTTAACGGTGGTTTTGTTTGTGATTTCCAATTCTGGAGCTTCTATTTCAGTAGGAAGATCTAACTCAGCATTGCATAAAATAAAAGAATCCATATCAGAATGTACAGAATAAACAGGGAAGTTTTCAGGCTTCTCATGGCTACTCACTAAGTACTTCATCAAAGTTTCTCTATATAATCTTTTAGGTTGACCAAATACTGAAATAGTTGCATATGACATGTCTAGTTGAATAGATCCTCCAAGTTTAGCACCCCAAGATCTAGACAATAACATACCATATTTAGGTGGAATATCAGCAACTACTATGTCCATTAAAATAGACTTAGCAGGGTATTGTACCAAAGTAACACATAGATCTTTAATTAAACCTAAACATTTTACCTGACTGGAATCAAATGAAAACAAATCTTTGTAAGGCCTGGTAATATCTAGATTCAATCTTTCCATTACTGCTTTTGGCATCAAGTTATGAGATGCTCCAGAATCTAGCATTGCATTGTGGAGTATCTTATCATGAACATTCAGGCTTACATAAAACGGAGGGGTTCCTCCACTTTCTGGTTTGCCATTAACCTCTGGGCCAAAAAGAAGTTTGGGTTGATCATCAAGAATATTTACTGAATCATCCAATCCAGTAATGTTAATGTTCAGAGACTTGGTTATCTGGCTTCTATAGACATCATGTTTAGCCAATTCTGATAAAGGAACAGCTATCTTGAGTTTGCCTATTTCAGCCTCTAGATTGAAAGGTTTTTCTGTTTGAGTTTTGGTGTTTTGCACAGTTGAGTTCTCTTTGTTTTTTGGGTCTTCAATGTTTTTCTCTTTTTCATGAATAAAGTTTTGTTTTGAAGATGTTTCTGGACTAACTTCTACTGTGTCTTCTACATTTCCCACTGGAGGAAAAGTAGTAGATTGTTGTTTATTGATTGGTTGATTATCAGAGACATCTTCAATTATTGGATTTGAAGAATTAGGAGTTATTCTAGACAAAATTTGTACCTGGGGACTGTTTTGTACAGGGGGAATGTTTTGCTTACCTTTGACATTTTTTTTTGTGGTTTTCTGTTTGGTATTCTCTGGTACCTCAATTCGTCGACTTCTCAAGTTATACTGTTTATGGACTTCATAGATTGCTGTATCATAACCTTCTTTGAAATCGAAAGTCTCACCTGAATGAGTTTGGAATGTTTCAAGGATGTGATTTTCTTGATCATCCTGAGATAGGAAAACTTCTGGTTCGTCTTTATCATCATTTACATTGTTTATTTCTACATCTTCTGTAGGTTCTTCAGAAGTTGAGCCTTCAACAAATTTTTCTTGAAAGGGTGGCCTAATGTTCTGATCAGGAACATTCTTTCCACTATTCTGATTCAGATTCCTCCTAAAGTTCGGGTTTCTTGCAACATTCTGATTGCCAGTAGAAGACTTTCTTTCAATGGTTTCCACTCTGTCTCCTAATATTTCCATACCTTTAATGATTACATCCAGCTTCTTTTCAAAAGCTGTAGGTTCTTCATTCATAGGCATTCTTCGCTCTGCCCTAGCTCTGGCTTGTTTTTCTATCAAATTTGCTTCTACACTCACCACTATGCTTTGCATTTCCTCTAGTGTTTGTGGAGCTCTTTCCCTAAGGGAATAAGCTATATCAGAGTCAAAACCATCTGGAAATTTAACCAACACGTTGTTAGGTGGGGGTCTTAGGTTTAGAGGAACTGCATTATATGATTCATTGAATCTTATGATGTAATCTTGTACGGTTTCGTTTGGTCTTCTTCTTAATTTTTCAAATTCTGAAAGAATCTGAAGAGGATCCTTCTTTTTCTCCCATCTATTCAAAAATGCGCTATACAAAGCTTCTAGATCAGCAATACTGTTCGGGTTAAGAGCCCGAAACCAAGTTCTAACTTCTCCAGTAAGACTCTGTACGAAAATTCTCATACGAATATTATCAGTATCAATCTCATAAAACTCAAAGTAATCTGTCATCCTTTTGGTGTGTTGTTGAGCTGTGTAGGTACCTGATCCGTCAAAGGGTGTGATCTTACTTTGGTAGTCCTGAGGTAAAGCTGGAGGGTTGGCTGGTAACTGTAAAGGGGCATATCGATTGGCCATTGGAAGATAAAGTGGAGTGACAGGAGTTGATGGTCTAACAGGAGGAGATGGAGGTCTGACAGGAGGAGATGAAGGTCTAACAGGTGTTTGAAAAGTTTGAGAAAAAGTGACTGAGCTTGGAGATGCTTCAGTAATCACAGAAATGTTTGAGCTTTCTTCAAAGGTTTGCTCAGACTGAATGGAGTTATGCAATTCTCTGTCAAGATGATGTGAAACAAATCTGTATTGCAAATCCTCAAAGAATAAAGGATCTGGAACTAATCTAGATAATTCAGTCTCATAAAAATTCACAAACAAAGATGTTTCAAATCGTGCATCAAAAGGAATGTCATCAATATATATAATTTTCACAGGACAAGATGCAGATCTAGAAAGTGGTCTAGAACTTCCTGTACTCTCCTGACTTCCTCTTTCAGAACTTTCTTGACTTCCTTGTCTTCTAAGAATCCTAGGAATCAGATTAGGATTTTCAAATATTGGTGGTGGATTGGGGTCAGGATTTGACCTAGTGTGTCGAATCCTTTCTGAAGCCAGTTTTCTTAGACTATGTGTTTTTGGATTTTTGGGTTTTAATTGAAAGAATAAATACAACTTCTACAAATTCCTTGAGAAATAATGATATGTGATTAATATTTCCTCAAAGATCTGTTTAAACTAGAGAGTCTGATTAAAAAAATTTTGAAACTAAGATTCAACATATAAGCTAAATCAGAGATAGACTGAAGCAGCTTTTATTTACTTTTGCATTTGCAGAGCAAAATCAATTTCAAAGGCTACCTGGCTATTCTTCAGACTCTGTCTATAGCTTATAAATCAAACAGTAATATCAATAAAATGATTCAGGTCCCCAGTATGGTCGCCACTATGTTATCACTCAGGTTTTCCTAGAAGTTGTGTAAGAGGAAAGTATACCCGAGGTAACCACAAACCAACCTTTTAGATGCAGAATCTAGCCAATCTGCATCCAGAGAGGGCTCTCTCTTTATGATTTATCTTTGTTCTTGGAAGGTCTTAGGCTAGTTATAGATTCGCAATTTGTTTTGGGAAAATGGTGGAATCCACAAACTAAGGGCAAGGTTGAGAGCTTTCAGTCCATTGGGCTATGGAGTCAAAGGATGGCTTTACTAGATTTCTATTCTACGCACAAGATGGTATTACAGGGCAAGATAGCTAGACAGAGAACAATCCTTAAAATTTAAAGTGGATGGGATGATCTTGAAGGGATGAAAGGAAACTAAGAATCTTTCACCATATTCAAGAGAAAGAAGAGAAATGACTACAAGCAAAGAGCAATGAAGGATTCTTTGTTATAGTAATCAACAATGATTAAATTAGCAAAGCAGGAGCATTTAAGAATTCATGCTTATAACTAATTTAGAAGAAAATATCAAGAATAATTACATTTGAAAACAGAGTACAATTAAGCAAATTTTGTTTCAATCCTTTATGTAAACTATTTAGAAACGGATATGATGATAGTATAAACTAATATAAAATTCAAACACAAGGGTTGGAAAACTTATTGAACTGTAGTCCAACGCATGAATCCTGCAACAAGTCCAGTGCTTCAAAACGTCATCCAGTAAGCCACAAGTAAATTTGTCCAAAAGCTTTTTATTCCGAAAACCTCAATGTTACAGTAGAGTAATAGAATCCACCCTCAATACTCTCTTTGAGGGTTTATTTATACATAAAATAATCTAAAACAATCTTACACTAACTTAGCCCATAATCTAGGCTGACTTAAAGCATATTTTACAAACAAACAAGAGACAAACGGTCTCGTGGATAGAATAATGTGCAACTGCCGATGTGCTGTTCCTTTTTCCGTGGATGTGCTGGAGATAGGGCTCTGTGTTGTCCTTTGTAGTATTTATTTGACTTGTTGAACACTCTTTATTCTCACGGATACTCTTTAACCTTTTCATCTGATACTCTTTCATCTGTCTTCCTGATTTTACCATTCACTTGACAGTAAAGATAAATTCTCATCCTGAAAGCAACCTTTATAGAATCTCCAACATTTCATGCCACCATTGATCATCTGGTATCATAGTTCTTCTGAGCTTTCTCAAAGTTTCATCTGCTTCAGTAAGTTTATAAAAAGTGGGCTCATTCGGAAATAGATATTTTAATTCATGCTCCAGATGAAATAAATTTCTCACTTTATCGTAGATACTTTTCCCAGTTGGTAATGCAGGTTCTGACGAACTAGTAGAACCTATAGCTGTATTTTTAGCATGAGCCTTTATTCTTTTCTCATAGGTTTCCAAATCTACTATTTGATCTTCTGTGAGCATGGGACTTGGTAACCCACTATCCAGCAACGCTTGAAATTTCTCTCTGAAATTGTTGATGTCAACCAAGATGTCTGTACACTTTCTTTCCAAATTTTGCATGAAAGTCCTCTTGGTGAAAACTCTCTTTGCTTCCAAAACTGCACCTGTCCTGTCATCAATTCCTAACAATGCAAGCTGTTGTTTTGTTCTGGAATTCAAAAATTGAATGAGCTGTTGGGCCTGCTCAGGCCTGCCTCTTAATTCATGTCTGGTTCTATTTATTTCCTCTTGGGCTATCTTAACTAACTCATTTTGCTCAAAAATAGCTTGAATAGAGGGCCAAATACCCCTTATTAATTCAATCATGTTATCCCAAAGAATATCATTTATTTCGTTCAGAGGCTTTTCCAATGAAAGATCCTTTTCCAAAGCCTCAACCAATTTTTCCAATCTTTTTATCTCCCTGGTGTTATCAGCAGCTGTCTTTTTGGATGTGTCATATTTTTCTTCCAATTTTACTAATTGCAATTTTGTTTCTTGGAGTTCTGTGACCCTCAGTTGCAAGCTCTCCATTTGTTTTATTAAATCCTCAGAACTCAAGCCAGAAGTATTCACTTGAGATGACTGTGTCTGCTGCCCTGTTGTTGGAGTACCTGTTGTTGAAGTCTGCTTGATAATTTTCTGTTCCTGCAATGCTTTTTCCAACTCCTTCTCTGTTTCATTTAGTCGCTCTGTCATATTCAAGAGCAACTCCATCATTTCTTCCTGTGAATTTCCTTTTATAACTTCCTGTGTCTGAGGGTGCCTCGAGGCTGGTAGTTTTAGTTGTTTTCTGAGTGCAGCTATATCATCCTCTTTCTTTTTTACCAATGCCTCAATACCTTTAATGTCTTTGGGATTGTGACCCAAACCAATGATTATCTCTTCTAGAGACTTTATTCTATTATCCTTGGCCTGTGAGGAGGCCTTCTCAATCTTCAATTGTGCAGTAGTGTTATTCAAACAATCTTGCAGCGTTAAAGCTGCCATGGCTTTGTTGGTGAGAGTAGAATAAACCATTTCCCCTGTTTGTCTATGTAGCTCTATCTGATCCAGGGGATGGATATCTTTTGCTAAAACTTCAAAATTTGATCTGATGTAATCTGCTGCTGAAGTTGGCTTTGGCACCTTTGCTTTGAAGTGGCTCATTAGCATTTTACCTTGTGAAAGATCAAATGTAGACATCAGCCTTTGCTGATTATGAGGAGCCATCTTCATATACTGATCGTATACCTTCATTTTCAATGGATCATTCTTTGTTTTGATATTAATGAAGGTTTTTTTAATGTCTCCAGTATCTGTCTTTGGCGGTCTGAAAGAAGATACTTCAGTGCTTAATTGCTTTTGTATCCCTTTCTGGCTTATGTTTGTTTCACTTGCTGTGCCAGTTTGCTGACTATCTTCCCTTCCATCATCAAATACTTCATCTATAATTTCTACCTCTGGAGGTGGATCTGATTTGTGTTTTTTAGTTTGATAAACCTGTGAGGCTCCTTTTGAAGGTGTGGTATCTGGAGCCAGCCTTTTCTTCCCTATTTCTACATTTAATGGAGTTTGCAACTCTGGAATTTGTATGTGCTTAGCCTGTGTGGGAGAAACCTGTGATTGTTCCGGTGCTTTGGAAGTCTGTGGTTTTTCCGCCATGACCAAGGTTTCAATGACCTGAACTACAGGTTCTTTTCCTTTACCCTTGGGTTCTGCTGCTACTGATGGACTGTCTTCCTGTAATGCTTGCTGTAGAGTGGTTGCTGAAGATGTGCCAATGTAGGGTACCTGCATTTGACCACACGTTTCTAGGTCAAAGTTCTTCTCAACATCTTTCATAATTTTATTCATTTTGTCAGCTTCACTTTCTTCTTCAACAAGTGTTCCTTCAACCCATTCATCTTGATTTGCATATTGTTCTAGATCAGGAATCTTGTGGTGTACATAAGGAGATGATTTATTCTTTAATCTCTTTTCACAAATAAAACCAAAGGGGTCATACGGAACCCAACGGAAAGATGTTTGGAATTTTCTCTGTAATAGATTTTCTGCTTCTCTCTCAGCCTCCCTAGAATTGCAGATGAAAGGACCTAATTGGCTTTTGATCCTTAACTGAGCTTTCTTCTTTACATTACAAAAATGGATCACATCTGAATTGTTCATTTGCCTGAAGTATTCCAAGGAAAAAATCCTCATGGGCACATATCTGGGTAACCTGAATGGATGTAATTCACATCCAGAAATCCTGATGACTGTATGGTTTTGATACAAATACCAATCCCCAACTTTATAACTCTTTGACAATTGCAAGGTCTTTCTAATTTCATTACTGAGTCTTGGGGGAGGAATTCCTGTTAACAAAGTTGTTGCAGGATATACAAATTGATCAATGAATTCAGTGTAGGAGTAGGGAGAATCGGAGGAAGAATGAATGATGGGGGACCAAAATATGACTGACCTGGGATTTCCCTTGGCATCAAGTTTTTGAACAGGGAAAGGGAACCTTTCTGACTGATAATAGATCATGAGATGATAGATAACTGAGGAGTACTTAAAAACTTTTTCAGTATCTAGACTTATGAATTGATCATGGATCTTGTTGGCTATGAAGGAAGCAAAATCATATTTAATCTCAGGAGGTTTCCCAGGAGTAAAAATGGATAGCAAAGCCAAGGTTATCTCGTCCACATATTCACTGGTGTTGAATCCTAAGACAAAAGATATAATATTTACAATGAGCCTTCCCAATGTATTGAAAAAGTAAAAACCATAGGGAGGAGACCCTTTTGGCTGATGCTCAGGTAACATGAAGTGCTGACACATGGATTTTAGCTTTTCTGGGGTTAATTGCCTGGTTTTCTCAATCAATCCTTCTATGGACAATGGAGCTAATTCTTGGTCTGGTTCAAAGTGTAACATGGCATTGATAGCCTGGGGAGTGATGGGAAACAAAATACTTTGATTAGGAGCTATTACAGCCCTCTGTGCGGGGTCATAGTTTGCCTGGCAACAATGGATGATTTCTGGGAATATAACAACAGAAGGGATGAGATACCTTGGGAGATTGGATTTCCATAACCCTATAAGATCTTGCCCCTTTGAGTATTCGTCTCTGCAGCGACAGTAACTCAATAGGGGACTTTCATCAAAAACCAAGTCTTTAATTTGGAAATCTTCATCTATCAAAGGTAAATAGTCTAATTCCCGGTGAGGAGCATTCAATGGAGTGATATTCAGAGCTGCCGGGGCCTCCATTTTGGTTCTTGTGGATTCAAAATGGAGGTTTTTGATTTTCTTCACGGGCCGGGCGGGATTCTTGAAATGAAGGAAATTGGAACAATTTGCAGGTTCGGGGAGCAATTTCACAGGTTTAAAATCTCCAGGGAGGACTCAGTGATGATTTTTAACCACTTTTTCAGCGAAAAAACAAAGGAAACTGAGTTTTACTTGCAGTCGGGGCGTAAAGGATAAATACCTGTTTTTAGACGGAAACTGGTTCTCTAACAGGTAACAGGCAATGGCGGAACTGTTCTTCAACACGGGCGCAGCGGAATCTTGGAGTAAATTGGTCAATTGCAGTGGAAATTTGAAAATTGCAGCGGGAGCACTGTCATTCTCAGAATAATGAAAATAACTGAAAAACACGAAAAATGGCTTTATTCGCAAGTTTAAAAGTATTTTTATTTTTTCGAGGTGATGACGTCATTGACGTACGGGGTGACGTAAGCCGGTCGTAAGCGGTAAGCGGTAAGTGGTACCCCCGCACCGCTTTTGGTCGAGGACGGTTTTTATCGGAGGGACAGCGATTCCACAGGTTTCTTGCCACGTGGATGGTTTGACTTTTCAAAACCACCCATCCCCCGCGGGTTAAAAAACTTACACGGGATGGGCAGCGGGATCAACGCTGGCCGTTGATCTGCGAGAGGCTGATCCAACGGCTGGGGTGACGGGAAGATAGGCGGGGGTTTCATGTGGGCCCGTCGGACTTTTAAACACTTTTTAACGCTGTTTAATCGCTCCGGGGAATATTAAATAGGCGGACAAAAGGTTATTAATTAGTCCTGCTGACTAATTAATCCCGAATGTGTAAGAAAGGGGTTGCGGAGGGGTTGACTAGGTGGAATGCCACGTGGACGGACCACGGTGGCACAAGACTTTCGCAAAGTTTTATTGATATTTTTTTTTTGGTATTAAACATACGTATTGTATGTCTAAAGTCTGATTTTTCCGTATATATTTTATTATATGATGAATTAATTAATACAATTAATTCACCATAGGGGCGGGATTTATATTATAAAGGTATATTTAACCAAAGGGTTTATAAAGCGGGGTTTTTATTTTCAATGTGCGGGGATATAATACTTTGGTAAACATTATAATAAATGGGTTTTTGGGATATTTATAAAAAAGGGAGTTATATACTTAGGAAAAGGGTATTTCGCTAGGGATTTAATATAATAGAGTTAAATGTTAATATGGCAAAGGACAAGGAAAATCAAAACATTTTTGTACATCTAAGAAAGTGATAACTTGTGAAGTAAATTTCAACATTTTATCTTCAACACTTAAACTTAGAATAACAAGTTATTTTGAGGAATTTTTATGGAATTTTGCATCAGTTTCCTAAGTAAAATAGGATTTTACTTAGGAAAAAGTTAAAGATGGAAGATAACAATGATGAATTATCTCAAGTTCTTAGGTCTTTTTGATCATTAGGCCGAGGGTCCGGTCCCTCCAGAAGTCAAGGAAATGCCTTGAGCCCTTTTGATCTCCAAATACCTTAGTACTTTTGGGGGAAATTAGTAAAACTTTTGAGGGGGAAAATGATGAGGGAGGTTAATGAATTTGACTTTGCTTGCTGTGATTTTCCAGTGTATTTCATGCTTCAGTACTTGTGATGAAAGTAAATGATTAACCAACATGTAGCAGCACCATTCATCAAATAACACCTTGCAGCACCATCTACCTACCCTATCTACTTAACACTACCATTTTCTCTTTTTTATTAGGGTGCATTTAGACTTGCAAACCCTGATCAATCTTTTCTTTTTACATGATGAATCTATCGATTTCTACCCTTATTACATCCAAGGGCTCAGATTAAGCTGTTGAGCACCTTTTATTTACTCTACCTATCTACTTATCTGCCAAGATTAAACTGTTTGGCTAGATATTTATTCTCTAATCTACAACATGAAATTGAAATGTGACTAAGCCAAGTTTAAACAGTTTGACTTATTCATGAATTGTGGCAAGGCTGCACACAATTGCTTTATTACAAAAATGAAATAGTAGTGGCATTTGGATTTGCACACTTTCCTTGGTCTATTTTTCTATTTGGGGTTCATTTCTTTCTCTTTTTGACCATTTTATTTTTCAAACCCTTTGATCTTTCTTTTAGGGTATACCCTCTTTACATTTTTTAAATTTTTTGAATTTTTTTTTGGTTTTCAAGAATATGGAACACCTTTGCTCAAGAAAGAAGGTTTGAACATATTCCATGGTTCAATCTAGACAATCATGAAAGATGAAACCTATTGATATAGGAGGCTAACACTGGCTCCACTTGGGGATGGCTTTTCCTTGTGAAAAGTCAAGAACAGCAGGTCAGATGCCTCAAAGTGTATTCAAACTGGAAATATAAAGTCTTCCTCCTTCTGGTAGCTTTATTTTACGTATGATAATGAAACTTTTGGAACTTAGGGCCTTCACTTCGGGCTTCAATTCCAAGGAGTCACCATCCAATCCAAACTGCATTAATAAAAACAAAACAAAAAACAATATATTATGTACAAGTTAGAAAAATTAAACATTCTAGTAAATGGAATCAAAATAATGCTTGAGCATTCGACCATTGACTGGTCCCTCTTCTACTTCTGAATTATCCAACTCCTTCAAAAATTAAGTATTGTTTCCCTGCAAGGCATGAATGATATAAGGGCCTTTCCACAAGAAATCAAACTTTCCATGTTTTCCTTTTTCTTCTCTTCTAGAGTCCCATCTCAGGACTTTATCACCTAGTTGAAAATCTTCTGATTTAGTCCTCTTATCAAACATTTTCTTTAACTTTTCCTGCATGACTTGTGATCTTTGGTAAACCTCTTCCCTGGTTTGCTGCAGGTGGATTGTTTGATTAATTCTTCTTTGAATGTCATTTGGCTCTACTTGAGCCTCCTAAAGTAATTTCATGACAGGGATTCCTAAAGATGATGGGAATCTTGCTTCAATGCCATAAACTAACTCAAATGGACTAATCCCAATAGATTTCTTAGTTGTAAGTCTGTCTGCCCATAATGCATTGGTCAATTTCTTGTGCCAATTCTTTTTGTTTTCTTCTAATAAATTTTTGATGATATTGATAAGGCTCTTATTAGAAGATTCTGCTAGTCCATTACCCTGGGGGTAATAGGCTGTTGAATGACCTAGAGTAATATGGTATTTATGGCAGAAATTAATCATTTTCTTTGATTTAAATGTAGCAGCATTATCTGTTATAATCTTTTCCGGACAGCCAAATCTTGAGAGTATGTTTGTTTCTAAAAACCCTATGATTACAGAATCATTGGACTGTCTACATGGGATGGCTTCAATCCATTTAGTGAAATAGTCTGTAGCAGTTAAAATCCATCTATGTTGCCCTGAAGAAGGGGGATGAATTTCTCCGATAAAATCTAACCCCCATTGTTGAAAAGGTCTTTCTGTGGAAATTGGTTTTAAAGGCAGAGGTAACAACTTTCTTTTACCCTCAAATATTTGACATTTATGACAAGTTGTTACAAATTTCTTAACATCAGAGAATAAAGTTGGCCAGTAAAAGCCAGCCCTTAAGATCTTGTCTGCAGTAGATTTCCAGTAGAGATGTCCTCCACAATCCCTTGCATGAAATTCATTAAGCACTTTATCAGCTTCATCTTTTAAGAGACAATTCAACAAAATTCCTTCATGATTTTTCCAAAATAGAGTGCTATCTAAAATACAATATTTCAAAGATGTCATTTTTAAAAATCTTCTTTTGGTTCTGGACAACCCTGGAGGAGCCTACAGGTTTAGTAAAACATGAATTATATCAGAGTACCAGGGTGAATCTAAGAAAGCTTGACTGATCTGAGGAGTCGCCATCTCCTATTCGTTGTCCAGTTCATTGAGGTCTAAGGCTTGGCAATTGGTTTCTGTCATAAGTTGTGCTAAACCTTGGCCCTTTATAAGTTTTGTTGGCTTGATCTCAATATCATATTCCAAAATGGTAGCTATCCACTTACCTCGTTTACCTTCTATGCCATCCTGAGTCAAAATATCTTTAACCACTGCATTAGGTACATATGCTACCACATGAGAATATAAAATGTAAACTCTAAAATCTTTGATTGCTTTTACCAATGCAAAAGCCTGTTTTTCCATAATATTGTATTTTAGAGATGCATCCCTCAGTGCTTTACTAAAAAATTCTATTGGCTTTTCACACCCTTGGTCATCTTTTTGAAGTAAAACAGCTGCAACCGTATGTTCAGAAGCAAATGAAAAAATGATAAAGTCTCTATCAAATTTAGGACTGGTCAGAACTGGTGTCTTTGTCAAAGCCATTTTAATTTCCTCGAATGATTTTTTGGCTTCAACAGTCCAGTCAATGCTTGAATCTTTCCTCAACATGTTAGTTAGTAATCTAAGTAACTCTGCTAGACTAGAAATAAATCTTCTCAAGAAATTTATTTTTCCTATGAATGCTTGCAATTCTTTTATGTTTCTGGGGTGAGGTATTTGCAAAATTGCTTGAATTCTTTCCGGGTCAATCATAATGCCATCTTTAGAAATGATATGCCCTAAGAGCTTCCCTTCTTCCAAACCAAACAATGATTTTTTGGGATTCAAAGAAATTCCATATTTTCTGCACTTTATAAATACTTGCCTAAGGTGATCTAAATGTTCTTGATCTGTTTTAGAAAAAAAAGTTAAATCATCTAGGTAAATAACTAGAAAATCATGTATCTCTTTAGCAAAAGCAATATCCATTGCTCTTTGAAATGTAGCTCCTGCATTCTTGGTCGTAATGACATATTTAAACGTACCCATGGTGCGTAGTGAATGTTTATTTTGTCGATCATCGGGATGAACCGAAATACGTTCATATCACGAAATCACATCAGTAGTGATATTCTCGAATCCACCACCTATGGTCCCTTTAGGCGGAGGATAGTTGTCTTTTAAAGAAACTTTATTCAAATTTCTTAAGTCGACACACAATCTAATTTCTCCTGTCTTTTTTCTTGTTGGCACCAAGTTGGAAACCCATTCTGAGAATCTGATAGGAGCTATAATCCCTGCTTCAAACATCCTTTTGATTTCATTTTCAATTGAGGGTAATAAAACAGGATTTATTCTTCTAAGCTTTTGTTTAAAAGGTTTCTGGTCTGGTTTCAAAGGTATAGTGTGTTGAATGATGGATGTATCATAAGATTTGAGGTCTTCATAACTCCAGGCAAAAACATCCTGGAATTCTTTTAATAGTTCAACATATTTAACCTTCTGATCTTTTGGAAGAGACTTGGACAACTTGACTATTTTGGGATTTTCTGGGGTTCCTAAGTTGCATTCTTCCATATCATCCTTTACAGGTTCCATTTTAGGTCTAAATGGAATATCATTTGAGTCAAACAGATCTTCCAAAGGAGTTAATCCTTTGGGAAAATGATTATCTTTTAAGTTGATGATTTCTGTCTCATCTTCTATGATTTCATCAGATTCCATTTGTTTCAAATTTTGCATGTCCTTTTTAGTGAATGTGGTCGGATGTAGCATATGAATTGCATTTTCTCTTGAAATTTCTATTTTTTGTTCTTTTTCTTGATCAGATTCATCAATAGTTATATCCTCATCTATATTACAGTTAGAAAACTCATTTTGAAGTGTCAAAAAATTATTGATTTGATTGTTATTCACAAATACTTGCCAATTCAAAAGATTGTCTGGTATGATGAGCTGTGCTACAATTTGCTGACTCCAAAGCTTGTGATTGGATCAAAAAGGCTGGCATGTACTAACAAACATTGCTAAATGACAAATTTGTTCCTAGAATCTTAGCAGAGATGGGCTTATACCTCAGTGAAATCTCTATCTGGTGTCTCTCGGTATTGTTTTAGTCTCATGTCTTTTGTTGCACATTCTCCTTTAATCTGTTGGATGATTAATTCAGAGTCGCCTATAATTGATACTCTGATACCCCCTAACTTCTTGACATGTTTAAGCCCTAATAAAAGAGCTTCATACTCTGCCATGTTGTTAGTTATATACTTAGGAAAGGGTATTTCACTAGGGATTTAATATAATAGAGTTAAATGTTAATATGGTAAAGGACAAGGAAAATCAAAACATTTTTGTACATCTAAGAAAGCGATAACTTGTGAAGTAAATTGCAACATTTTGTCTTCAACACTTAAACTTAGAATAACAAGTTATTTTGAGGAATTTTTATGGAATTTTGCATCACTTTCCTAAGTAAAATAGGATTTTACTTAGGCAAAAGTTAAAGATGGAAGATAACAATGATGAATTATATCAAGTGCTTAGGTCTTTTTGATCATTAGGCCGAGGGTCCGGTCCCTCCAGAAGTCAAGGAAATGCCTTGAGCCCTTTTGATCTCCAAATACCTTAGTACTTTTGGGGGAAATTAGTAAAACTTTTGAGGGGGAAAATGATGAGGGAGGTTAATGAATTTGACTTTGCTTGCTGTGATTTTCCAGTGTATTTCATGCTTCAGTACTTGTGATGAAAGTAAATGATTAACCAACATGTAGCAGCACCATTCATCAAATAACACCTTGCAGCACCATCTACCTACCCTATCTACTTAACACTACCATTTTCTCTTTTTTATTAGGGTGCATTTAGACTTGCAAACCCTGATCAATCTTTTCTTTTTACATGATGAATCTATCGATTTCTACCCTTATTACATCCAAGGGCTCAGATTAAGCTGTTGAGCACCTTTTATTTACTCTACCTATCTACTTATCTGCCAAGATTAAACTGTTTGGCTAGATATTTATTCTCTAATCTACAACATGAAATTGAAATGTGACTAAGCCAAGTTTAAACAGTTTGACTTATTCATGAATTGTGGCAAGGCTGCACACAATTGCTTTATTACAAAAATGAAATAGTAGTGGCATTTGGATTTGCACACTTTCCTTGGTCTATTTTTCTATTTGGGGTTCATTTCTTTCTCTTTTTGACCATTTTATTTTTCAAACCCTTTGATCTTTCTTTTAGGGTATACCCTCTTTACATTTTTTAAATTTTTTGAATTTTTTTGGTTTTCAAGAATATGGAACACCTTTTCTCAAGAAAGAAGGTTTGAACATATTCCATAGTTCAATCAAGACAATCATGAAAGATGAAACCTATTGATATAGGAGGCTAACATGTGGATGGAGAAATCTTTGTCATTGGATCCCTGAGCTTGGCTGTTGGTGAAGTATTCTAAATTGTTTAATGTTTTTCCTATTTCCATTCTATTTTCATCATCTCTTGCTTGCAGTAGAGTAAAAGTTTTAGGCTAAGAAATTTCTCCTAGAAGCACCTTAGGCATGTTTGCTCTTCACTATATTTATGTTTTCATCTGTTGAAGGTTTTATAAGTAGTTAAGTTGTTGTTTCAACCCTTATGTTTGTTTATTTCCTGAATAGTTCAATACAATGGTCTCAATAATGATTTATGGTTCTCCCTGCTACTTTCTACCATTTGAAAACTGTTTTTGAAGTCTCCCTTTAAAGTACCATTGTCCAAAGTCTGCCAAAGAGGTTTGTTTTGATCATACCATTTGTACTTGCTCAAATAATTGTTTTGAAGGTATTTATAGCTGTAATCACAGATTTTTAGGACCTCCCTCTTCTATGAATGCAGTTATTTGTGAATCTTGAATGTTTTCCTATCCTTGAAAGTGAAATCTTTGATGAAATAGAGCGTTCCTCAACTCTTAGATTTCATTTTGAAAGTTTGTCTTGAAATTTTTATTTGCTGAAATATGATTTGTAGAATTCATGGTTAGCCCTGTCTATGAAAGATTTCTTCATGTTTAAATGATGTTTTAAGTCCCTTTGTTGAGAAGTACATATAATTAAGGATTCTTAATTGCCCTTAGTTCTACTTTTCATTCTAAACTCTTAATGTTCATTTCATTTCACCTGAAAACTTTGTTGATCTAATAGCCAAGTTAGATTTTCCCTTTGATACCCCTAATTCATCTACAAACTTGTTACAAACTTCTTCTAGACTCCATTTCCCAATGACTTAGATATTCCCCTTTCCTATCTAGTCCCATCAAACAAACAAACAAGCTTATGCTTAATAACTAGCCTAAAATCAACCATTTACAAGCAAAAATGTCATATCTTTGCAAAACAATTGAAAGATCCCTCTCTGAGACTAGGAGGGCTAGATACTAGAGCTCTAAAGACTGGTTTATAATTTTCCTTGTCATTTAGTATGCCAATCTGCTAAATCACAGGATCCCAACATTCTGGCGATCACGGTGGGACCTTTTTGAGTAAAAGTCCCTAAAAAAAGACACTCAGTATTTATTTAAGTGAAATATAGCTTCTTCAAGCACTACCTGCATAATGGTAATCATGATAGGATCTGTCTAAATCAGTGGAAATCTAAGTAACCCTTAGGATTCTAAGAGACCCTTATCAAACCTTGAAGAAATCAGCTAGTAAGCCTTAGAGTAGACTCTGTTTGTTTCACCACCTTAGCTAAGTGTTGAAACTCTCATAACCAGAAAACCACATAAAAACTTAGAAAACCCAAAACATTTTAGATTGGTTTTCAAATAAACCATTGGTGGTGGACCACTTTTTATATTGCAACAAGATGATGAGCTTAGTGAAAAGAGTCGCCTTCACTAAGTGGGACCGCAGGCTATTTTTGGTGCAAGTCTATTTTTAGACATGTCGATCATATTCTATGAGTTGCAGGATGCTATTTGTGGATGGTTGGTCAAGTTGGAAAAATATATGAGCTTCTATTTTTATACATATTGGGCGGAATCTATTTTTAGATTGCCAGTCTAAAAATAGATATGTCGAATATTATTAGCTCTTAATAATATTTGGACTATAAACATTATCTTATTCTCTTGGAGCACTTCGGTTAAGTACACAGATGTGGCACAGGAGCTGACAGAAGGAATTACGCTATTCCTGAGGGTTAAGTGGAGCTATTGCATGGATACTTCAGTTAGAACTCATGTGACAGAGTTTGGTGGAGTTATTAAGGTAGTTGATGGAGTTGTGTTCAGTTTAACTAAGTTAAACATAGTTGAGCTAGTTGTATCTAGTCTAACTGATTGATACACTAGTGAGAGTGGTGTGAATTAATTATTAATTAATTAACTAATTATTAACTCATTAATCAACTAAATAATACATCAGTTAACTACAGTGCATGGACAGTTTCAGTGGAGACCAGTGAAGAGGTAGGTGAAAGAGTAGTGTGACTATCAGTTGTGACTATATTGTTGCATGATTTGCAAAAACCAGTGATTGGAGATGCCAATGAGGATTGTGCAGTCAAGGCTGGACCAATTCGAGTTCATTCAGAGCCATTCTTCAGCAGTGATTACACAGTAGAGGTAGGCTATCAGGTGGCAGAGATTGGAGCATGTGATTTGCTAGATCGGGCTTGATTAGTGTGTAGCAATTGGAGATTGTACTAAGAGCTTTGTGAGGAGCTTTGTATAATGATTGCTACATGATCTCTATGACATATAATATATAGATATTTGGGGGTTTTCATCTTTAAGCTTTCCCATAAAATACTGTGTTCATATGTGTGATTGTTTATGGTTTTAATGTGCGCATGTGATTGTTTTTATTTCCGCAATTAATGATCAATGGTAGATGAGATTCTATATTGTGCATGAAGTTAAAATAGTGTGTGATCAGGAGAATATCTATGAATAATATATCAGTAATTCAAATTTCTACATGGTATCAGAGCGATATTGATCATTGGAGCAATTGCAAAACATTGAAGCAGTTGAGTTTTGAGCTGGTGGAATTCAAATTTGCAGCAATGTTTTCTTGGTGTCAAAGTTGAGATGTCTTTCAATGGATTGCGATTGGAGTATGCCCTTGAGGTCAACTCGAATTATATTGCATGGAAGGATAGGATGGAGGCGGTGTTGGATGACAATGGGTTGAAGGATTTCATAGATGCAGAAATTCCAAAACCTGCTTCTAGCGATGTTGCCGCACTTGACGCATGGCAAAAGCAGACAGAAAAATGTCGAAGAATTCTATTGGAAGGTGTAAAGGATCACATAGTGTCCAGCCTTCATGGTAAGGCTTCTCCATTCTTGATGTGGAAATCATTTACATACTTATTCCAAAGCAAGAGCAACCAGAGGAATTTTGCGCTCAAGGATAAACTCAGGAACATAAAAATGGATAAAGGTGACAGTCTGCCCAAGTACCTCACGAATTTCATCCAATGTAGGGATGAGATGGAAAGTGTGGGGGTGACTATAGATGACAAGGACTTGGTGAGATTGGCTCTCCTTGGGCTTCCGAAGAGTTGGAATTCCTATCAGAACTCTGTCAATGGTTGGGAGAAATTACCAGGATGGGAGCAACTTTGGTTGGATCTTGTGCAAGAGGAGATAAGGCGAAGTACCAGGGATGAATCTTCATCAAAGAAATTAGATGAAGAAAATTGCGCTTTGGCTGCCAAAGCAAGGAAGGGGAAGAGCAAGAAGAATGCTTCTCAATCTGGTGCGAAAGGCAAGAAGCGGGACATGTCCAAGGTGAAGTGCTTTCACTCTCACCAACACAGACATTATGCCACTAATTGTCCATAGAAGAAGAAAAATAGGCAGTCTGCTGGATCTGCAGCTAGAGAGGCCTTAACCTCGTAGTTTGAGCTATATTTTTCTCTAATCGCATGCTTGGTATCAATTATGATGGGTTAAGTGTGGTCTCTTGACAGTGGTGCGTCTTTTCATATGACCAGAGACAAATATTTATTCAGTGATCTGGATGAGAAGGATCTTGGAGTGCACATCGAGATGGGGAGATGATAGTAGATACGGTGCGACCGGTATCGGTACCATTTCCTTTGAGAGGATGCAGTAGAACCCTTCGTATTGAAGGAAGTGATGCATGTTCTAGGATTGAAGAAGAATCTGATCTCGGTGGCCATGTTAGAAGACAAGGGATATGATGTTGTCTTTAGCGAGGGAAAGGTTTTCCTATGCAGCAAGGCAACTGGTGAAACTCAAAGGATAGGGGTTCGAGTTAAGAACCTTTATCAATTTCAAGTAGATGGTTGCGCAACAATGGCAGGCAAGGCAAAAGGAGTGGTGAGCCAGGATGATGGCGAGTTGTGGCACTGGAGATTGGGCCACCTTCACCATGGAGCTTTGAAGATACTGCCGCAGATTTATACTGGGCTTCCTAAGGGTACTCTTGCACAGTCAGATCAGTGTAAGGGATGTACCTTGGGAAAATCTATGAAAGCCACCTTTCACGAGAAGGATAGTCTTTCCACGACGATCCTTGAGAGAATTCACACAGACGTGTGTGGACCTTTCTCAGTAGCTTCGACAGCAAAGCACAGGTACTATGTGATATTTGTTGATGATTTTTCTCGAAAGTGCTGGATCTTCTTCATGCAGAAGAAGAGCGAGCCATACTCAAAGTTCTGTGAGTTCAAGGCACTGGTTGAGAAAGAATTAGGGAAGCAGGTGAAGGCTCTTAGGAGCAATAATGGTGGTGAATTCATCTCTGGTGAATTCAAGGACTTTTGCAACGCAGAAGGAATTCGTATAGAGATTATAGCGCCTCATAACCCACAGTAGAATGGGGTTGCTGAGCGGAAGAACAAAATGATCGTGGGTGTTGCACGGGAAATGTTGCATGATCAGAGCCTTTCCATACACTTTTGGGCTGAGGCATGCAATACTGCAGTATATGTGCAGAACCATTTTCCTCAGGGGATACTTGGCATGAGTACACCCAAGGAAGCATTTGCTAGTAAGAAGCCTGATATTTCCCATTTGAGGATTTTTGGTTCACCTATTTACTTTCATGTGACTAAGGATGCCAGGAAGAAGCTGGAGCCGACCGTAGAGGTTGGGATATTTGTGGGGTACAATGATACATCCCACAACTATCGTGTGTATTTTCCAGATAGTCGCAAGACTGTTGTGCGACAGAATATCAAATTTCATGAGCAAAAATCCATGAAGTGTTCGCTTGAGAGGGAGCCACACTTGCATGCAGATGAGGAGCTATTAGTTCCTAAGGATGAGTCTTTGGATGTGGATCAGCCACAAGAGGAGGTTCATGGAGTGGAAGAGACCACTCATGCAACGCCAACCATCAGAGGGCGGAAGCACACTACAGAAGTTGAGCGACTGGCTCAAGATGCAGAGAGGATTGTAGGAGCACCTACATCAGCGCAGACAGAGACAGTCACCTGATCGGTATACTGGATACATGGCTCTTGTGAGCAAGTGTATCGTGACAGAGCCATCCTCTTTCGAGGAAGCTGTGGAGGATCCCGCATGGGTAGATGCCATGATGGAAGAGTATGATTCGATTGTCAGAAACAGTGCATGGGAGATTGTCCCAAGGCCGGAAGGGAAATCAGTGGTGGGTTCGAGATGGATCTACAAAGTGAAGTAGGAAGCTGACGGGAGTGCGGAGAAGTACAAGGCAAGATTTGTTGCCCGAGGCTTCTCACAAATTGAGGGGATCGATTATGAGGAAACCTTTTTATACTTGGTATTCTTCCATACGGATGATTCTCTCTCTCTCAGCACAGATGGGGTGGCACATTCATCAGATGGATGTGAAGGCGAAAATTCCTCAGTAAGGTGATTGAGGAGGAGGTGTACATGGACAGCTGAAAGGTTTGAGATCTTCGGCTGATACATGTCTCTTGAGCTCAAGGAAACATTGAATGGAGTTGAAACGAACCTCGTGCTTGGTACATAGATAGATATTTATTTTCTTGGACTTGGATTCTCCCAAAGATGAGGACTATGAACCTATACCAGATTGTGGTGGAGGGTAAGTTGCTAATCATTGTAATTTATGTAGATGATTTGATTCTGACGGGTGATGAATAGTTGATACTCTCATGCAAGGTTGATCTTGCAAAAGAGTTTGAGATGAAGGACTTGGGCCTCCTTCATTATTTCCTGGGATTGGAAATTTGGTAGCGCAGTGATGGATTGTTTGTGTCTCAAATCAAGTATGCCCGGGAGATACTAGAGAAGTTCAACATGCATGGCTACAAGCCTATCAACACTCCTCTTCCTGGTGGATGGAGGAAAGAGGATGCTACATCGGCAGAGGTAGTGGATGCCACTATTTATCGACAGTTGGTGGGGTCGCTCATGTATCTAGTCAATACACGACCTGACATATGTTATGCTGTTAACCAGCTTTCCCAAGCTATGGTTAAGCCTACCAAGCTCTACTGGAAGGTAGGAAAGCATGTATTGAGATATCTCAAAGGCACATCGGGATATGGATTATGGTACAAACAGTCGGATGAGGTGAAGCTATGTGGCTTCACGGATGCAGATTGGGCAGGGAGCCCAAAAGACAAAAAGAGCACATCTGGAGGGATTTTTAGTATCGGGTCGACAACAGTTTCTTGGTACAGCAGGAAGCAGAGATCCATGGCACTCAGTTCAGCAGAGGCCGAGTATATGGCAGTGAGTTTGGCTACATGCGAGGCTATATGGATGAGGAAGATCTTGGTCGAGTTGTTTGGTTCACACTTAGATCCTACTGTGATATATTGTGATAATCAAAGTTGCATCAAACTCTCAGTTAATCCAGTATTTCATGATAGATCTAAACACATTGACATCCGGTATCATCATATCAGAGATTGTGTGCAGCAGAAGATCATGTTACTTTCATACATTCCCACGGAGGATCAGGATGTTGATATCTTGATGAAGGTGCTCACCAGGAGAAAATTCGAATACCACAGGGGAAGGATAGGGGTGGCAGATAATCCTTATCTTTTTGAGAGGGAGTGTTGAGATTGCAATAAGATGATGAGCTTAGTGAGAAGAGTCGCCTTCACTAAGTGGGCCCACAGGTTATTTTTGACGCAAGTCTATCTTTAGACTATGTCTATTTTTAGACATGTCGATCATATTCTATGAGTTGCAGGATGCTATTTGTGGATGGTTGGTCAAGTTTGAAAAATATATGGACTTCTATTTTTAGACATATTGGGAAGAATCTGTTTTTAGATTACCAGTCTAAAAATAGATATGTCGAATATTATTAGCTCTTAATAATATTTGGACTATAAACATTATCTTATTCTCGTGGAGCACTTCAGTTAAGTGCACAGATGTGGCACAAGAACTGACAGAAGGAATTACACTATTCCTAAGGGTTAAGTGGAGCTATTTCATGGATACTTCAGTTATAACTCATGTGACAGAGTTTGGTGGAGTTATTGAGGTAGTTGATGGAGTTGTGTTCAGTTTAACTGAGTTAAACATAGTTGAGCTAGTTGTACCTAGTCTAATTGATTGATACACTAGTTAGAGTGGTGTGAATTAATTATTAATTAATTCACTAACTATTAACTCATTAATCAACTAAATAATACATCAGTTGACTACAATGCATGGATAGTTTTAGTGGATATGGATGAAGAGGTAGGTGAAAGAGCAGTGTGACTATCAGTTGTGACTATATTGTTGCATGATTTGCAACAACTAGTGAATGGAGATGCCAATGAGGATTGCACAGTCAAGGCTGGACCAATTTGAGTTCATTCAGATCCATTCTTCAGCAGTGATTGGGCAGTAGAGCCAAGCTATCAGGTGACAGAGATTGGAGCATGTGATTTGCTAGATCAGGCTTGATTAGTGTGTAGCAATTGGAGATTTTACTGAGAGCTTTGTGAGGATATTTGTATAATTATTGCTACATGATCTCTATGACATATAATATACAGATATTTGGGGGTTTTCAGCTTTAAGCTTTCCCATAAAATACTGTGTTCATATGTGTGATTGTTTATGGTTTTAATGTGCGCATGCGATTGTTTTTATTTCCGCAATTAATGATAAATGGTAGATGAGATTATGTATTGTGCATGAAGTTAAAATAGTGTGTGATCAATAGAATCTTGGTGAATAATATATCAGTAATTCAAATTTCTATAACCACAAAACACTTTACCTTCAAAAAAGCTAAAAATTTCCACCCGGCGACTCCACTAGCCCCAGTAGGCCTAATTACCTCACTAGTACTCAAGATTTCCTTAGTATTGTGTTAACCAGCCCTAAGAAATTTTAGAAAACTATTCCCCTATTATAGAAATCACTATGAGAGGAAGAATCTTGAAAAATAGTCCTAAAAACTTCAAACCTCTCTAAATTTTGGAAAACTGAAATCTGGCTTTACATAGGATCCATACTAGATCCCATCCAGATCCTAATCCCCCTACCATAGTTGAAAATCCAGAAAGGATTTTGTGGTAGATTTCTAGATCTGGAAAAGCAACTACTAATAGGACCATCCCAAGAACAATATTTGTCCCTGAAAAACTTACAGTCTTGAAATATCCTCACTTTGACTTACCTTACTCAAAAAACCTATTCAGAAATAAGTCTCAAAGTGACTTAAACCAAGCTCATTTTTAAACCAAAAATTTTCAACAGAGCTTTAGCAGAGAAGCCTCACCTTCTACTCCACCTAATTCTCAACTTCTTCATCATTTTAGTGCCTTCCATAACAAATATGCTCATCATCAGTTTGATGGCCCAAGTGTTTCTTCTACTCCTATCCACACATCCACTGTTCAAAACACTCCATTTCAGCCCACTTACCCTCTTGTTAATCCACCTCTTGTAAATCCCCCATTATTTCCTATCATGGCAGCATGGTATGCTCCACTTGTGTTACCACAACCTCTGTTTACATTACCCAATGATTACCAATCCAAAATTCCCCATTTCACTGGAAATGAACCTACTACTGCCCAACAGCATGTAGATAAAATTAATGATGCCTTTGATTACATGGAAATAGAATAAGAGACCATCAAGATGAGAATTTTTGCTCAAAGTTTAGGAGGAGAAGCCAAGAAATGGTTTAAGGGCCTAGATCCTCACATTATTAATGATCTTCCTTATTTATATCAAACATTCATAAACAAATGGGAAATTAGGAAGAACCCTCTCCAAATCCTTTCAGAATATACCAATCTCAAAAGAAACAGTGGGGAAGGTGTCCAAGAGTATTGCACTAGATTCAATAGCGTTTATAATTCACTTCCCCCAGACATGAAACCTCCATTAGGCTTAGCCTTGGTCAAATTTCTAGAGGGTTTTTATCCTGAAATGGCCTACCAGCTAAGAGAAAGAGACCCCTCAAATTTAGAAGATATGCAGAGGGGAGCCTTAAGTGTAGAAGCAAATATGATTGAGAAAAGAGCAAGGATGAGAGCATAGAAAAGAGTTACATACAGGGATGATACAGTATCATCAACCTCATCATCAGATACTAAATTTGATAACTTAGTAAAGGTAATGGAGAGGATGCTTGAAAAGATAAATCTGAATGATAGAATGCCTCTTAGAGAAAACCAAAACAGAAATAGAAACCAAAATCTCAAAAGAGATCCTAATCAAGATAGGCAAAGAGATAATGACCAATAGATTAGGCCTCCCTTTCAACAAAAATATATTGATCAAGAAGAAGAAAGGGAAGTTGAAAGTTTGGAAGAAAATCATGTGAATCTGATAGGATCTGACAATGAGATAGATGTTTTTCTCACTGAAGAAGAACAAGGATTCTTATCTTCAAAACAAATTGAAAACAACCATGAATATTCTAAATATTACCGATTGGGGTTTGAAAATGCAATCATGGAGGTACACAAACAATACAATCTT
Organism: Pinus albicaulis; assembly: GCA_034641835.2. Lineage (NCBI taxonomy): Eukaryota > Viridiplantae > Streptophyta > Pinopsida > Pinales > Pinaceae > Pinus > Pinus albicaulis. The sequence continues at coordinate 740,934,787 of CM076579.1, forward strand.
AGAAGCAAAGGGAGCCCAGAAATTTCTAATGACAAAAACACTAGTACTGTTGTTAAGAAAACTTCAGAAGATCAGCCTAGGAAGACAGCAAATAACACCAACACTTTAGCCAAGAAAACTGATATAAATAAAGACAAAAATAGTCAGCAAAGTGTTGAACAAAGTTGCCCTAGTACTTCTGCTAGTGGCCCTAACAAATCTGTCCCAAATAAAAATCATCAAAAAAGAATTGTTGAAAGAATTGTATATGACAAAATTGATGTAAATATGTCAAGAAAAATAGTTCCTTTCAGCCTTGAAGGGGAAATTTCCAAAATCAAAATCACCATACCCTTGGCTAAATTAGTAACTCAGGATGTATATAAAAAACAAATTTTGAAATCTTTGAATATAGGTAGTGACACTGATACTTTAAACTTAAGAGATGATAAACTAGAGTTATTGTTTGGTCCTGAAGTTGAAGGAAAATACCATGAAGGGGGTGTCCCTCCCTTCTATGTCAGCTTGAATATACATGAAAAAATATTGCATAATGCCATGCTAGACTCAGGTGCCTCACACAACCTTATGCCCAAAGTAGCAATGGAAAGCCTAGGCTTAGAAATTACTAAACCATACAAAGACCTATACTCCTTTGATTCAAGCAGGGTCAAATGCTTAGGCCTAATCAAAGATTTGTGTGTTAACTTGGCACAAATTCCTGCTAAGAGTCTAGTAATGGACATAGTAGTAGCTAACATTCCTCCTAAGTATGGCATGCTTCTATATAGATCATGGGGAGCCAAATTACAGGGGAGTCTTCAAATGGACATGTCTTATGCCACCATCCCAGTATTTAATCAAACTAGAAGATTATACAGGGAATCCCACATGAAATACATGGTGAGCAACATAGATAGACCAAACAATTCTCCTATCTAATCCATCCATTCAAATTTGGATTCCTTTATCTTATATAATGAAGATGAAATCAGCCAACAAGAAAAGGAAAACAAAGGAGAATTTACTCTACTAAAATAGTCAAATATACCATCAATTCAAGAAAAGAACAGTCCAAATTTTAGCAGCCTTGAACAGTAGAAACAAAACGAAAATGAGATTGAAATAACTTGGAAAATAAACTTTCATGGATCTTGTAGCAAATTAAGTGCAGGGGCTGGTGTATGGATACAGAACACAAACAAAGGATTTTCCTATAATATGGATTTTCCATGCACAAACAACATTGCTGAATATGAAGCCCTCCTTATTGGCCTACACTTACTCAAAGATTTAGGAGCCAAAATAATATCAGTCCAAGGGGATTCTGAGCTAATTATCAGACATATCAAAAGGGATTATTCAACCAAAAACCCAAAGCTTAGATAATATAGAAATTTTGCCCTTGATCTTCTAAAGACCTTTGAAAAATATGAACTCAGTTTCATCCCAAGAGCTCAAATTAATCTAGCAAATGAACTTGCCTTTGCTGCTAGTAATTGCCAAATTCTAGAGACAAATGAAAAATCTGATATAAAGGTGAAAAATAGACCTGCAATACCTAACAATGAAGATTATTGGAAAGTGTTTTAAGGAGACAAATACATAGATGATTTTCTGCATTCAAAGAATGATTTTGCCATACCAACACCTACTTCAAGCCATGAAGGAAATTGTTTTAATAAGTGTTTGGGTTCCCATGTTTTGGCCAGGTTGGCAAGACCAAAAGATGAGACAACATAGAACCGCTTTCAGACCTTAGGATCTAGCCCTCCTAGTTCCAGAGAGGGATCTCTCTATATGAGTCAAAGGGTATCTCTTTGAGGCTCTAAGTTATGATTTTAGGCTAGTTATATGCACAATATTTGTTTGTTTGTTTATGTTTGGTTGTTGGGAATCAGGAAAGAAGGGTCCAATATAAGACAAGGATGAGAAAAGAGGGAATTAGGAAAAGGTAGATAACTCAAAGAACATCGAGGCCATTGGGAAATGGAGTCAAGAAAGGATTTACTTTTGTTCAATTTGCAAGCTTTCAGTTGGGCTAGTCATCTAGAGCATTTGGATCTTAAAGATGATATTTGGAATGGGACATTAAGGACTGAAAATGAAAGGAGGAGAACCATCCAATTTTGTCTATAGATCAGGTCAGAGCTCATCTAACTCCAGACCTGCTTGGACAAAATCAGAGGCAATACAAGGGATCTTAGAAAGGCTTAATTAAGATGGAAAGATCCTAGTGAGGCAGATACAGGGTTCTTTACCTCCCAGTGTTCTCAAATCATCCAACTAAATCCTAGCAAGAACATATAAACATAGATTTCTTCAATTCATACATCAGAGAGCAAGCAATGACATCCACTACACTGGTTAAATCAATTGACATCAATATTCAGATACACATGTAAGTAGAAAACATAAAAGGCTAGGAGAGCAGCAACATAAGGTACCTATCAAGGGTAAATCTTATGCCAAACTTCTGATGCGAGCCAGTAGAATTGGAATGAAATGAAATCAAACACAGAGATAGGAAAACATCACCAACTGCTTTAGATCAGGATCCAAAGAAACATACTTGTCATATTAAAAACTACACCAATCAGGTACATCATTGCCCACAGCTTGAACATTCAACCTGAATACATCAAATCTCAGCCTATCTTACCATATTACACAAAGAACTTGTCTCAAGAGGAAAATACTTGCATTTCTCTGATATCTCGTCAGCAACCTTTACAATAATTTCCTTCTGTGTTTTATAGCAGAGGATGAACAGAAGATCGATTGAGGAGGTAGGTGAACACTAAATGTTGTTTTAAACATCTAAAAGAAAGAGGGCCGAGGCCCATTCTATTTGTATGCTAAGTATTTAATCTCTGTCACCCCTTTTATGAAAGAGTGATCTTCTTCAGATATGATTTTGACATGTTTCGGCTGTGGTGGTGTACTTGTGGTGAATAAACAAAAGGCAAATGAACCACTGAGAAGTCTGCTACATAAATGTTCTAATAGCTTTGAACTGCTGTTAGGGTGGAAATTCCTTCAGGGACACGATGCATAGTAAAAGTTGTATGGACGCCCTGTACTTTAGGAAGGAAAACATTTTGCTGGTGAATAAACCCTAATGTTACCTTTTACTTATGCTCAGGATCCTTTGACCTATCCTCGGGGTCTTCAAACCGGTGTTTTGCCTCTTTAAACTGCAGATTTAAGGCTTAAGATTTTCATTAGTGCATCTTAATCTCGTTTTCTTTGTACTGGAACACTTTGCCGCTCCATCTCTGCTTCTGTCAGGTTATCTCAAACTTTTAATGGCACTGGAAGGTTTTCTACGGAGTTTAAACCCTGTTCTCTTAAATGATCGTCCTGTCTTCACCCTCCCAGGTCTTTGCTCATAAATTCGGCCGCTGAAGATGATCTTCCTTGATTTCACTGTCACTGTGCAGAGGCTGCACATTATGGCGGTCTTTTATCACTTACAACCCTGCAAAACACGAAAACTATGAGGAAAAAAATGGATGGGGTGGCGGATGAGGTGGATAATGAGCATGATTGTGCAGATGATCAGATGGAGGGAGATTGCAGAGAAATGGTGAAAAATTGCTCTAGTGGATGGTGGCGGTCTACAGAGCGAAAAAACAAATGAAAAACATTAAAAAATATGAAAATGAATCGATTATATGTAATGGAATGGGTGAAGGTACAGAGGGTACACGTAGAGATGACGTGGCGAAACGGGAGACAGTGGAACGGTCAATGGCGGAGGAGAAAAACTAGATCGTCGATCGCGGTGGGGATCAACGGTGGAGGACAACAGGCGGTGGGCCAGTGGGTGCAATGAATAGGGTTAAGCAGTGCGCAACTCAGATGAATGTCGACTGTTGGATGAGCGTTTCGAGATCTAACGGCTGACAGTGATTTCACTCGGTTTCCAGGGTAGAAAGATAATGCACGGGCGATGGGTGGTTTCGCCGTCGTACAAAAGACACGTGTCGGCAGCTGTATGGAATCGCTGGGTGCTCGGGGAAAACCACCAGCTGCGCATAAGCGTTGCAGAATAAACCAGCGGGTTTGGAACAGTGCACAGGCGGGGACCACCGGTGGGAGGACTGTGGACCATTGATCTGACAGGGAAATGGACGGCGATCGCGCGATAAGAAAATGGACGGGGGGAAAATGGAGGGCGTCAGGATTCACACTCACCGTCCGATCAACCAAGATCGATGGATGGAATTTCGCCCGATAAACTCAGTGGATAGGTGCCTTTTGCTTCAGTGGGTGGTTTAGGCACTGGATCACATGGAGGGAAAAAGCATGGGTGCATATGCCGAAAGGGGCTAGGGCCCAATATACAAAATGTATGATTTTTTGCACATTTTTGATGCATTTTAGGGCCACTAAGGGTTGACGATAGGGGAATAATGGGGGGAATTCGGCCAAACAATGGGTGTAGGAGTGATTTAGGAGGGTAAAGGTGTAATTTAGTAAGGTTCGAAGGGAATTTGGGCAAACAAAAGAAAGGTCAAAAAGGGGATGTTTGCAGGGGTACACGGGGCAGAAACTTATAATCAGAGAGGCTTTGAGAAGTGAATCATCAGAGGGGATCTGTATTAAGCATAGCACAAAGAGACTTCAAGGAGGATGGGTTTTCAGGGAGAAGGCATTCCTTGAAGGCTCCAAAACTGCCTAGACCCCATCTTGCTTGTCAAGAATTTAGTAGGGGGGCTAACAGTGGCTCCACATGGGGATGGCTTCTTCCTAAAGTAGTCAAGAAACCAAAAATAATCTTTGGAGTAGGCCTAGATGCTTGCTGCTATAAGCCATCTTTCTTCTTTGATTTTTAGCTGCCACAACATGTTAGATACACAAATCAGCAGAGACATTTTTCCCAACCAATCTACCTACCCAAACTACAATCCTAACAATTTTCCCTTGGGTGCATTTGAGCTGGTAGACCCTTTATATCATTTCATTCTGCAAACAGAAAACAAACCTATTCTAAATCTGCCCTTATTGCTCCATGAGACCAGATTAGACTGTTGGTATCACATGATTCTCTACCTAATCTAATTTCTGCTGGGATTAAACTGTCCAGCAGACTTCTTCTCTATATTCTAAGACAGGAAATTGAAAAAACAGTCAAGTCAGGATTAGACTGTCCGACTTGCTATGAGTCCAAGCATAAAGACAGTTGCACATGGACAAAAATCACTGAAAACAAAAATGTGAAGGCTTAAAATCTGAAACTTGAAATATCCTTCTTATCCTTTGTGACTCAAGTTTTGAGCAATTAGAGTCACTCCTTCTCTTCATTTCAGCTCTGGTTTCGAGCAGGTCGAAGCTGATTCTTATTTTCTTTCTTACTGATCCAGGTTTTGAGCGTGTTAGGACCAGCTTCTATGTTTCGTGTATTAGACTGATTTTGAGGCAGGATATCTTCATGAGCCTCATCTTGAGAATTTTTCTGAGCAAGAGCAAACTCCAGACTGAGACCGTCATACATGTCTTGCTTGTCTGGAGTAGGCACTTACTCTGGAAAATGCATGGGCTTATTAGGGCCTGACTGTCACACACTGATGGTTCATGTTTTGAGCATGTCTGAACCCTTCCTTTCTCTCTATTCTTGGAGCATTTTCTCTTTGTCTTTTAAAAATAAAAAACTGCAATGGTATGTACAATGGAAATGAAACTGGAAATGAAAATCAGTAGAAGTAGTGCTTGAGAATCCTGCCATTGACAGGACCCCCAAACAGCTCTGTACCATCAATTTCTTGTAAGAAAAATGCATTAGGACCCACGGAGGCTTGAATGATGTATGGACCCTGCCACAAACTATCAAACTTACCATGTTTACCTTTGTCCTCTCTCCTTGAGTCCCACCTCAGAACCTTGTCCCCAACTTTTAAATCTGAAGCTTTGGCTCTTTTCTCAAACTGCCTCTTTATGTTTTCCTAAACTTTGACTGCTCTGTTATAAAACTGCTCCCTTGTTTGCTGAAGATGGATTGTTTCATAAATTCTTCTCACCATACTGTCTTCCTCGGTCTGAATCTCTTGGACAAGTTTGATTACTGGAACCCCAAGGCTGATAGGGAAGACTGCTTCTGTTCCATAGACAAGCTAAAAAGGTGACATGCCAATGGACTTCTTCGTTGTAAGCCTGTCAGCCCATAAGGCGTGCACCAACTTATTATGCCATGATTTTTTGTTCTCTTCCAACAGCTTTTTTATGATGATCACCAGGATTTTATTCGATGATTCAGCTTGGCCATTACCTTGGGGGTAATAGGCAGTTGAATGACCAAGTGCTATTTCGTACCTGTGACAAAAATTGGCCATCTTCTTGGATCCAAAAGCAGCATTGTTATCAATGATTATTTTCCTTGGGAAGCCAAACCGAGAGAGAATATGACCTTCTAGGAACCTAATGATGACTGAATCTGTGGCATTCCTAGTAGGTATGGCCTATATCCACTTAGTGAAGTAGTTTGTGGCTGTTAGGATCCATTTGTGTTGTCCAGAAGAAGCAGGGTGTATTTCTCCAATAAATTCTAGGCCCCATTGCATGAAGGGACCTTCTACAGTGATGGGTTGTAAAGGGAGGGGGAGGAGATTTCTTCTGCCTTCAAAGATTTGGCATTTATGACAGGCAGTTACCATTTTATGGACATCATTGAAGAGTGTGGACCAATAATAGCTAGCCCTGAGTATCTTATTTACAGTGGCTTTCCAACTCAAGTGGCCTCCACACTCCCCAGCATGGAATTCTTGTTTAATTATTTCAGCTTCAGGTTCAGGAAAACATTTCAGCAATAGGCCATTTGGATTTTTCCAATATAAGTTTTTATTCAAAATGCAGTAACTCCTGGCTTTAAGCTTTAGGAATCTGGCCTTGGTTTTGGACAGTTCAGGTGGAGCATTGAGGTTGGTGAGCACATAAAGGATATCAGAATACCAGGGAGAGTTATGAAACTTCTCCTCCACAGTGGGGTTAGGCAATCCTTCCTGCTCATCTAAGGCATTTATCATGTTAATGTCAAGGGCCTGAAGATTGGATTCAGCCATTAATTGGGCCAGGCCTTGACCTTTGATCATTTTGGTGGGCTTTATTTCAAGGTCATATTCTAAGATAGTAGCAATCCGTTTGCCCCTTTTCCCATCAGGGTCTTGGGACAAGATGTCTTTGACCACTATACTTGGCACATAGGCAATGGTGTGAGAATGCAGAATGTACACCCTAAAGTCTTTTAAGGCCTTTACCAGGGCATAGGCCTGATTTTCCATAATGTTGTACTTCAAGGGTGCGTCCCTCAAGGCCTTGCTGAAGAAAGCTATTGGATGTTCCATTCCCTCTGTGTTTTTCTGCAATAAGATAGCAGCTATTGTTTGTTCAGAGGCAAATGAAAATATTAGAAAATATTTTGAGAAATCTGGACTGATCAGGGTAGGGGCTTGAGTGAGCGCCAATTTTGCCGACTCAAAATATTTCTTGGCCTCAATATTCCACTTAATTCCGGCACCTTTCTTTAGCATGTTGGTCATTTTCCTAAGGTGTTCAGCTAGGTTGGGAATGAATCTCCTAAGGAAATTGATCTTCCCAATGAAGGATTGTAACTCCGTGATGTTTCTTGGATGCGTGATCTGAAGTAACCCCTCAACTCTTTTTGGGTCATATTATCATCAAACAGTGCTATATTTCAAGAAGGCATCCAAAGCAAGGGGTAGTTGTCTTTCAGGGAGGCTCTGTTGAGGTTTTTGAAGTCTATGCAAATTCTAATCTCCCATGTTTTCTTTCTCACAGCCACTAGATTTGATACCCAATCAAAAAACCTCACAGGGACTATTATGCCTACATCATACATCTTCTTAATCTCCTTTTCAACTGCAGGCAATTGTCTTGGATTGATTCTGCGGAGTTTTTGTCTGAAAGGCTTCTGATTTTCCTTCAAGGGTATTTTGTGTTGTATTATGTTTGTGTCATAGGCCTTTAAGTCTTCGTAACTCCACGCAAACACGTCAATGAATTCCTTAAAAAGGTCAACGTATCTCTTCTTCATTTTGCAGGTATCAACTTAGCCAGTTTGATCATTTTGGGTTTATTTTCAATGCCTATGTTGCATTCTTCTACGTCTGAATCTGCATGTTCCAAAGTGGGCTTTTTCGCTATGTCATCAAAGTCAAAAAGGTCATCCAAGGGTGCCAGGCCTCTGGGTATATTCTTATCTTTGGCCTACAGCACCTCCATTTCCTCACTATCTGCATTTTCACGTTCTGTGGTTGCACTTCCAGTTTCTAGGGAAAAAGTGTTTATTTCTATGCTACAAGGTGGGGTTTCCTCACTAGAGGATTCTTCACTCAGGTAGTTGTCCTCAGATTTAGAGTTTGAATCAGAAAATTCAAACTCGTTTCTGCCTATCAGGAAATCCTCGAGCTGTTTATCTCCTTCAAAGACCTACCAATATTTTTCATTGTCTGGCACCGCAGGTCTAAATTTGGTCTGAATGATGATTTGTTGGTCGGCTGGAGTCTTAGGATATGAACTAGCCAGGCAAGCCAACCCATTTGCGATAACATTTTGACTCCTAGGAACAAACACCAATTCGTACTCCATAAATGTTTTTAGTATATCCATGGCATCATTCCTGTATGCCCTGAGCCTAGGGTGTTTTGCTGAATACTCACCATTTACTTTTTTTACGACTAACTCTGAGTCTCCTCGTACAGCTATCCTATGGGCTCCCAATTTTTTCAACAGATTCAGGCCAAGGATAAGAGCTTCGTATTTCGCAATATTATTTGTACATTTGAAGTGCAGATTTACAGCATGGCTCTCAGCGTGGTCACTCTCTGTGTTACGTATCCACACCCCTGCCCCAGCATCTTTCCTAGTACAAGACCCATCAAAATTCATCTCCCATAGGGGTCCATTTTCCATTTCGTCATTCTTTCCTTCCCTACAGCTAGGTTCGCCATTGTGTTGCATTACAGGGTCTGTACTAGGCTGCGGTTTGTTTCGTTCTTCATTACATGTGTGGAGCTCAGAGAGTTGGCTATCTTGTTGTTTACGTTCTGTTTCTGTTTCTGGTTCACTTAGAATTTCTTTTCCAGTACTCTGCCCATGGTTTCCTTCATCGTATTCCTCCAGGGTAGCCATTATGTTAAAGTCCATGGGCTCTATGTTATTATTTGTATTTATGTTTTATGACGCTGGCTCTCCTAAGGATGGGTCGTTATAAAGAATGAAAGAATCCAGGTCTATGTGTACAGAGTATAATGGTGAATTTTCAGGTTTCTCGAGGCTACTGACTAGGAACTTCATTTGGGACTCTCTATACAGTCTCCTAAGTTGGCCAAATATAGGGATAGTGGCATATGAGCCATCCATCTGCATTGTTCCTTGCAGTTTGGCTCCCCATGATCTAGATAGTAACATGCCATACTTGGGTGGCACATCTTCCACCACCACGTCCATGACCATACACTTAGCAGGAATCTGGGTGAGGCTTACACACAAGTCTTTGATTAGACCTAGAAATTTTACTCTGCTAGAGTCAAACGAATACAAATCTTTGTAAGTGCGGGTTATCTCTAGGCCTAATCTTTCCATCACCACCTTAGGCATTAAATTGTGTGATGCTCCAGAATCATGCATGGCATTGTGGAGTATTTTGTCATGAATGTTGAGACTGATATAAAAAGTTGGAACTACCCCTTCCTGAAACTTTCCCTCAATCTTTGGACCAAACAGGAGGGCAGGTTGATCATCACTCAAATTCACAATGCCGTTGTTTTCCCCCAGATTCAATGCTTTCAAAATTTGGCCTTTATATACATCCTGAGTGGCCAGCTCAGATAATGGTATAGAGATTTTGATTTTTGCAATCTCACTCTCTAAATTGAAAGTGGACTGGGTCTTCGGAATGCTTAACTCTGCTTTATTTTCTACTACCTTAGTAGCTAAATCAGTTTGTGATTTCTCACTATGTACAGGGTCAGGAATCGTTTTATCAGGAGCACTAAATGCAGTGCTAGTGCTTCTAGCGGGCTCACCTTGTTTTTCATTCTTCTGGTTGTATTTTCCCTTGTTTTTTCCAGAACTTTGAGCTGTTGATTTGCTATTTACAGCAGATGCTTTAGAAGTTTTATCAGGTCTTTTCTTGATGGTAACCTTAGGAGTCTCAGTTTTGAAATTTTCTTGGTTCTTTTTGCTCCTAAGTTCATATTGTTCTCTGACCTGCATCATGGCATTTTCAAATCCTAATCTGTAATCTTCAGTTTCTAACTGTTCCTCATCCCAGTATGAAGGTGAGGGCTGATCTTCCCCTGAATCACAGTTAAGGACTAAGTCTTCTATTTCAAACATGTTTATCGCATTCCCTTCAGACTCCTCTATGATTCCCTCATCTTCATCTAAAATTTTTTGGAAAGGGGGAATAACTTGCTGATCTGATTCTTTTTGTATATTGGGAGCATTGTTGTTCCTTCTAAAGTTCTGGTTCTGATTTTGGTTCTGGTTTCTGTTCTGATTGCTAACTGTGACAACCATTTTTTCCATCATTTGTTGTAGTCTTTCCACATTTTTAGATAATCTATCATAATTTGGGTCTGAAGTGGAAGCTACAGTGTCATCCCTATATGTTACCCTCTTCTCAGCTCTCAGTCTTGCTCTTTTCTTAATCAGGTTTTCCTCTATAGTTATAGCTCCTTTCTGCATGTCTTCTAATGTAGTGTACTCTTTATCCGTAAGCTCATAGACCATGTCAGCATCAAACCCATCAGGGTATTTGGCCAGGGCCATACCTTGTGGAGGTTTCATGTGTGGAGGAAGAGCATTGTAAATACTATTAAACCTGGTGGTGTAATCATGGACACTCTCTCCCACATTCCTTTTAAGGCTCATGTAGTCTACTAGGAGCTGGCGAGGGTTTGCCCTAACTTCCCATTTGTCTATGAAGGTCTGATATAATGCAGGGAGATCTTGGATACTACCAGGGGGTAAACTCTTAAACCATTTCTTCACATCACCCCCTAAGCTTTGGGCAAAGATTCTCATTTTGATTGTTTCATCATCAATTTCCATATAGTCAAAAGAATCCTCCATCCTATCTACATGTTGCTGGGTTGTGATGGATTCTTTAGGAGTGAAGTGTGGGATTTTTTATTGATAATCATTAGGTAAGGGTAACAAGGGCTGAGATAAAACCAGAGGTGCATACCAGGCTGCCATGATAATGTTCTGATGGGGTACAGGGTTAATTTGAGTAGCTGGTATATGGATGACACGGATATTAGGACCAGCAGAAGTCTGTTGAGCAGATCTAGGGTGGGAGAGCCCCAAATGTTGAATGAAGTGGATGTCAGGTGGTGTAGATGGAGGGGTTCCTCTGTCCCTGGTCTGTTGACCACTATGAGATGGTGAACTGTGAGATTTAGGGTCTGGCTGGTCTAGATGATTGAATGACCTAGCTCTTGGTAGCCTATTAGGTAGGTCTAGGTCAGGGGGGAAAAGTGATGGAGCTGCTAGGTCTTCTGGTGCAGAGTTAGCTCTGTGAATGTGACTGGAAATAGTTGATCTTTTCAGTGTAGGAGCTCCCTTAAGGATACTCTCCGGATTGTCAAATATCTCAGGTGGGTCAGGGTCAGGGCAAGCTCTAGTATAGATGGTCCTTAAAGCCAGAATGGTATTTTCCGGACAAGCATCTTAACCCTACTTGTTACTTCTATTGTGGTTTGATGTTGTTTCAGAGGATGGTCTCCCAGTGGATTCTTATGTGAAACCAAGTAAATCAGCAGGCCTACTGATCACCAGTGGAGTCTTTTGAACATTTAGGAGTTATGGAGTCGCCAGGTGGAAGATTAAAGATGATTCTAGGGGGTACACTGTCCACCACAGTGCTCGTGTGATGTCCCTCTTAAAGGATATCTCAAAAACACAGTAAACTCTAACCAGAGATTGACTGGGAGGGCATTTACCAGATATGTCACCTCTGGAAGAGGATGAGATCCGGAGGCTACCTAGCCCTTTCCAGGCTCTGTCTAAGAGTATGGGAAAACACAACAAATGGTATAGAGGTTGATGTGTGAGTGGGCATGTTTAACTACAAACCTAACCAGAGATTCTAGGTTTTCTGAGAGTTTGTGATGTAGCAAAGTGAGGAAAACTCAGAGGTTCCCCAGCGGAGTCGCCATTATGTTGGGGTTCCCATGTTTTGGCCAAGTTGGAAAGACCAAAAGATGAGACAACATAGAACCACTTTTAGACCTTAGGATCTAGCCCTCCTAGGTCCACAGAGGGATCTCTCTATATGAGTCAAAGGGTATGTCTTTAAGGCTCTAAGTTATGATTTTAGGCTAGTTATATGCACAAGGTTTGTTTGTTTGTTTATGTTTGGTTTTTGGGAGTCAAGAAAGAAGGGTCCAATATAAGACAAGGATGAGCAAAGAGGGAATTAGGAAAAGGTATATAACTCAGAGAACATCGAGGCCATTGGGAAATGGAGTCAAGAAAGGATTTACTTTTGTTCAATTTGCAAGCTTTCAGTTGGGCTAGTCATCTAGAGAATTTGGATCTTAAAGATGATATTTGGAATGGGACATTAAGGACTGAAAATGAAAGGAGGAGAACCATCCAATTCTATCTATAGATCAGGTCAGAGGTCATCTAACTCCAGGCCTGCTTGGACAAAATCAGAGGCAATACAAGGGATCTTAGAAAGGATTAATTAAGATGGAAAGATCCTAGTGAGGCAGAGACAGGGTTCTTGACCTCCCAGTGTTCTCAACTCATCCAACTAAATCCTAGCAAGAACATCTAAACATAGATTTATTCAATTCATACATCAGAGAGCAGGAAATGACATCCACTACACTGGTTAAATCAATTGACATCAATATTCAAATACACATGTAAGCAGAAAACATAAAAGCCTGAGAGAGCAGCAACATAAGGTACCTATCAAGGGTAAATCTTATGCCAAACTTCTGATGCGAGCCAGTAGAAATGGAATGAAATGAAATCAAACACAGAGATAGGAAAACATCACCAGCTGCTTTAGATTAGGATCCAAAGAAACATACTTGTCATATTAAAAACTACACCAATCAGGTACATCATTGCCCACAGCTTGAACATTCAGCCTGAATACATCAAATCTCATCCTATCTTACCATATTACACAGAGAACTTGTCTCAAGAGGAAAATACTTGCATTTCTATGATATCTCGTCAACAACCTTTACAATAATTTCCTTCTGTGTTTTATAGCAGAGGATGAACAGAAGATCGACTGAGGAGGTAGGTGAACACTAAATGCTATATTAAACATCTGAAAGAAAGAGGGACGAGGCCCATTCTGCTTGTATGCTGAGTATTTAATCTCTGTCACCCCTTTTATGAAAGAGTGATCTTCTTCAGATATGATTTTCACATGTTTCGGCTGTGGTACTCCTGGTGATTTGAACAAAAATAAAATAAAATACTGAGAAGTCTGCCATATCAATGCTCTGGTGATTTTGAACTGTTGTCAGGGTGGAAACTCCTTCAGGGATACGGTGTTAAATAAAAGCTGTATGGACACCCTGTACTTGATGAGGAAAAACATTCTGTTGACGAATAAACCCTGATGTTACCTTTTACTCATGCTTAGGACCTTCTGATCGATCCTCGGGGTCCTCAAACTGGTGCTTTTCCTTTTAACCACTGATTTAAGGTTTAAGATCTTCATTAGCATGCCTTAATTTCCTTTGCTTCGTACTGAAACACTCTGCCGCTTCATCTCTGCCTCTGTCAGGTTAGCTCGAGCTTTAATGGCGCTGGGAGGTTTTCAGAGTTTGGATTCTGCCTTTCTTTAATGCAAGTCCTGTCTTCACCTTCCCAGGTCATCTTCATAAATTCTGCCCCTGTAAATGATCATTTTTTATTCCTATGCCATTGTAACAGGGATTTCGCATGACGGCGGACATTCATCATTGGTAACCCTGCAAAAACGAAAACTAATTAAGAA